>OZ038386.1:45410741-45978241 GCA_964036045.1 Eutreptiella sp. 'Long Island Sound 2002'
ATTCACGGAGGGGTCAAATAATTCACGGAGGGGTCAAATAATTCACGGAGGGGGGTAAATAATTCACAGAGGGGTCAAATGATTCACGGAGGGGGGTAAACAATTCACGGAGGGGTGAAATAATTCACGGAGGGGGGTAAACAATTCACGGAGGGGTCAAATAATTCACGGAGGGGGGTAAATAATTCACGGAGGGGTAAAATAATTCACGGAGGGGGGTAAACAATTCACAGAGGGGTCAAATAATTCACGGAGGGGGGTAAACAATTCACGGAGGGGTAAAATAATTCACGGAGGGGGGGGGGGTAAATAATTCACGGAGGGGTCAAAAAATTCACGGAGGGGGGTAAACAATTCACGGAGGGGTGAAATAATTCATGGAGGGGGGTAAACAATTCACCGAGGGGTCAAATAATACACGGAGAGGGGTAAACAATTCACGGAGGGGTCAAATAATTCACGGAGGGGGTAAACAATTCACGGAGGGGTAAAATAATTCACGGAGGGGGGTAAACAATTCACGGAGGGGTGAAATAATTCACGGAGGGGGGTAAATAATTCACGGAGGGGTCAAATAATTCACGGAGGGGGGTAAATCATTCACGGAGGGGTGAAATAATTCACGGAGGGGGGTAAATAATTCACATAGGGGGGTAAATAATTCACGGAGGGGTCAAATAATTCACGGAGGGGGGTAAATCATTCACGGAGGGGTCAAATAATTCACGGAGGGGGGTAAACAATTCACGGAGGGGTAAAAAAATTCACGGAGGGGGGTAAATAATTCACGGAGGGGTAAATTAATTCACGGAGGGGGGTAAACAATTCACAGAGGGGTGAAACAATTCACGGAGGGGGGTAAAGAATTCACGGAGGGGTGAAATAATTCACGGAGGGGGGTAAACAATTCACGGAGGGGTCAAATGATTCACCGAGGGGGGTCAACAATTCACGGGGGGGGGGTAAATAATTCACGGAGGGGGGTAAACAATCCACAGAGGGGTCAAATAATTCACGGAGGGGGGTAAACAATTCACGGAGGGGTAAAATAATTCACAGAGGGGTTTGGTCTAAACTCACATCTGCCAACAAGCAATAGCACATGCACACAGAAAACGATAAGTAGCGTCGGTATGCGAGTCTGGGGCGTGATGTCGCATAAGGCAGCCTGTGCCATAGATACTGTCCAGGGTGGGTGGGTGGGCCATCCACATACAAAATATAAAAGACAACTGAACAGACAATCAGTGCAGACACATACACACTCAATCCTGCACAGACCAAACTTGGGTTTGCTTATGGCAAACCTCATTTTGGTCTAAACTCACATCTGCCAACAAGCAATAGCACATGCACACAGAAAACGATAAGTAGCGTCCGTATGCGAGTCTGGGGCGCAAACACTCCCCTACACCGACATGATATCAGGCTGAATCTGCCCTGAAAAGAAAAAAAATTTATATACCGGCCGGGCGCCGCGATCGGCCGCGCCGTGCAACACACGCACCCCGCGCAACACACGCCCACGCCGCGACACCCCTCATCGCAGTCGCATTGCGTCAAATACAGCACTCTTGCCGCTGTAACCGGACGCCGAAACTTCTTATGGCCCCGACAGCCCCCTCACCCGGCTCGGCCAAAGGCTGACCGTTGTGTTTGGTTGCTGCACCGGGTGAGGGCACGTCAGAAGGTAGGGCCACGACGCTCAGGCACACTCAGCCACTCCCGGTCCGCAGCACGCTTGCCGCGTCAACTGCAGAATTCCGGCGCATCACGCATCAAACGCACGGGCACCCGTCGCGCGTACCAGTCCTCCGCAATGGTCACTGCAGCGCGGTACAGCCTCTCCCGACCCACAGCACCCTCCCAACACCGCACCCCTGCGCCCGGTCGCGCAACCACAGGCGGTGCCTGCAACAACTCAGGCCGCGGCATGCAGAAGTACCAAGCCTCCCACACGACCGGCAGCCATTGCCGGATGAGTTCCAAGGCCGCATCCGGGTCCTGACCCACATAAACTGTCCCATGCTGATTACACGCCAGCCAACCCGTGTACGACAGCCCCAACGCGTGTCCTGCACTACCCGCCAACGGACCCGGGCACCAGCCAGTCAACACCACCAGCCTGCACTGTGGCAAATGCCACCACTGGTCCGGGACCCATTGCCGGACGCCCCGCAGGCCGAGCGGCCCTGCGTCCCATAGGGGCAATATTATATTATACACCTCCTGGCGCATCGCACCCGCCAGGAAGTGCTGCCGCGGCGCTCTCCACGCGTGGCTCGCTCCTACCCCGTATCTCCATCGCAGCGCCGCACGGACCGCTCCCGGGGCCACCGCCAGCCCAGTTCCCGCGAAGCTGACGGAGGCCGCGGGCCGTGAGGCTCCCACGCTGATGAAGTACTCGAACGCCCCCACCAGGAGCGCCGTCAGGTCCAGGGCGCCGGGGAAGAGCTTGCAAACCGCGTACAAGACGCACGCGGCGTCCACGATCTTTCCCCAGCGCCGTGGACCGCTCACCGCTGATGTGAGCGCTCGAGCCCATCCTCGCAGCACCGGCACCGGGTGGGCGCGTGCGATGCCCCGCTGCCGGTCCTCCTCCCAACGCCCCCAATCCCGCTGGCGCCTGCGCCGGCCCATATGCGCTGGCGCCGGCGGCGGCAGGGGGTGGAAGCACGGCAGCGCCACAGGCCTTGGCATGAGCTCAAAAAAAAAAAAACTAAGGCATCGCAAACGCAATACATGCGAGGTTACCTCACCGCCATTCTCACCGTACCCCTACCACGCAGACACTCGCATGCTCAGAGCTATCGGGCGCCGTGCTCCCCGCTGGTCCCCGTCTGCACCCTCACCCGGCTCGGCCAAAGTTTGACCGTTGTGTTTGTTTGCAGCACCGGGCAAGGGCGCGTCGGAGGACACACGCACGACGCCTAGCCACTTGCAGCCAACGGCCTAAGGACCAAACGCAGGGCGTACCGGCGTGTCAGGCAGGCTTCCGGACCTTCATGCCCACATGACCCTGCAGCTGCTTTATCACCGGTAGCTCCAACGTCCATACATGCTGGACCAACACCGTGGGGCCGCCCATAGCCAACCTCAGCCGACGTGTGGCCTCCTCTTGTGCTGCGGCATAGTCCCCCCTCCACCCCGACTGGATACGGCTGAAAGGATCCGCTGGGTTGCATTCTCCTGGAACCCAGCACAGATACCACGACCTACGCGATCGCGTGCATGCATATACCAGCCGCCGCAAAATTCTATTCTGCACTCGCAACCCCACACTCGCTTTTCCTGCCGCAAAACTTTGCAGTACCGAAAAGTTATCTCCAACCAGACCTACTCTGTTCTACCCCAATGCGGACACGAAATGCACTGCATACTCTAATGCCGCGAATTCTGCAATCTGCTGATTGCACAACACCTCATGTACGATCCCTGACCTTCCCCCCATAGTGTATCCCCACAGCGCCATTCTCCAGGTTTGCCCATCGCAGGCCCCATCAAAAAAAATGTACTCAGCCCAATCGCGCGGCTTCTTAAAAAACACCAACAGCCTCCATGCCATCAGCCCCCATGGCAGCAAGCCCGCAAGGGTGTGCAACAAACGCAAGGGGGCGTCAGCCAACCACTGAGGCTGCCACAGTATATGCGCCCACACGGGCGCCACGAACGGCAGCACTCCCCAATTTGGGCGCACAAACCACAGCAACCTGCCCAAAAAGCGTAGCAAACGGCGGCGTGTACAAGGGCCTACAGCCAGTTGCCACCAGCGCGCCACCAACGCTTGCCAATTTCCACGCGCCGTGGACACAGTGGCAGCCTGGAAATCGAAAAAATTTCCAATCCATGCCAAACCAACGGCGGCCCCCAAGGTGCTTTTTGGACTGACAATGGCCCCTTCCTCCCTCAGGCGCGAAGCAACAACACCTGCCTGCATACTAACCCACTTCCTGCCATACCCAATGATAAACACATCGTCCAGGTAGACAAGCACCAAGACTCCCTGCACCCCCGCGCTCTGCACCAGCCTGACCATCACGGCCTGGCAAATGGCTGGACTGTGGGTCCACCCGAACGGGAGACAATCAAAACTATACAATACTCCATCCCCTGAAACTCGAAAGGCGTCAGTAAACTCAACAGGGGTCTTCAAAGACCAAAAACAATTACTAAGATCGATATGACATGCACACAAAACAGGCTCCTCCCCCACACAGGGCGGGTCAGCTTTGAGGGACGCCATCTGGTGAAGAAGGAACATGACATTATCCCCCACCACCCCCGCACAACCGGCTGGAACGAAATCCAAATGTATATTCCAATGCACAATCTGTAAAAAAGCGACAAGCTCAACGCTTGGCAATCGCAAGGGGGGGCTGTCGCACCCCTGGGCCTTGTTGAAAAGGACCATGTTGCAAATACAGCTTGCCTTTTCGCTGTTTTTCGGGATAGCGAAAAGGGACCCATTTGGGCCCAAACCGTCCGCAAGACAGGGGCGCAGTACCCCTTGCTGTACCAATGCCCTGGCCAGGACCGCAGACTGGCCTGTTACAGGCGCCAGAGAAGAAAAGGACCGCCTGCTCACCTCGCCAAAGTTACCCGGCACCAACGCCTTCCAAATATCGGGGGGGATGCAGACATTACCCACAGGTCCCACCCCCCTCTCTAAAATGGTCGTAGTTAATGGCACCACAATTAACTTCGGGGAAGTGGAGTCTCGCAACCAGATCAGCCACGCGTCCCTCGTGAGCTGCACAAAAAACTGACCGATATGTACCCCAGGGTGCGGTATCCCTAACTCTGACGAATGCCTCCACATCCTGAGCACCAGCACCAGCAGCCGTCCCAGGATCCAGCCATCATCGCCTCCGCTGCTTGGCGGGAGGTCGATCACCTCCCGCAGCTTGCTGCACCACTCCCGAACCGCTCCGTCCCGTACTCGCTGCAGGACCCACTCGGCCAACTCGGGGCCCGAGGGCTGCCGATGCCACGGGGCTGGCACTGCCATGCCTGCGCACCTTGACGGTGCGGCGCACCGGGACTCCAGGTCACTGAGGCGCGTCATCATCCGACAGTACAATGCACGCTCGCTTGGATCCAACGTCAGGCTGCTGCTCCACAGTTTGCTGTCCGTCCCGAAATAACTCCGAAATCGCCGCAGGCCAGAAGTCGTGCCCTCGCGCCGTGCGCTTAACGAACTTGGAGGGCCCCTCTGGCCATGGTAGTCTGATGGAGGTCCAGATTTTATATTCTTCAGGTGGCTGTGCGTAGTCCTCCGCCACCCTTCGTGATTTCCATCGTCCCCACCATTGCCGGATTTCCGCAGGGAGGGCGAGGTACTTCTGCAGGGCAGCACCCCCGCGTTTCCAACAATGCCACCTGTGATTGGCGTACTCTGTTCCCCGGAACCCGAATTCCAGGAATGACTCCAACCATGGCGATCCGGAAGGGCACATGATGGGCGATCTGCGACGACCTGTGGACCCATAGTCACGGAGCCACCTCGCCCATTTTGCGGAGTACGGGCCCAGTTCTCGCTGGACAACCTTGTCACCGTTCTTGTTGCACCTGAACCATATAGCCTCGTCCTCGATCCCTCGTCGTCGAACCCCGGCCGCTTCCCCCACCCGCCACAGACAGGTGAAGGAGAGGACGGCCAAGGCGAACCCGGACCACTGCTCCTTGGTTCGACAGGATTGGGCAAGTACGGACAGTGCCTCCAGTCCTCCATACGGTCGCTGCTCCTCCGTGTTGCGGATGGTGGACTTTGCCATGCGCCAATGCCTGGCCTGGACCACCCCAGCGATCCACCCCAAGTCCTCCAGGGCTCGTACCGCGCTGATAGCCCCTCGCATGTATGATCTCGACCTGCCCTTGGCGAAGAGCGCACGTAAGTATCGGTCCAGCAATTTTGACTTATCGACATCCGGCTGCGAGGCTGCGAGTAACCCCAATGCTCGGATGTGAACGGCATAGTTGCTTCTGGTGCCAACGCTCCATGACATGGCGACAAGCGCATCGGAGTACTCTGCCGGGTCTTGTCGATTGAGTCGCTTCCACGCCGCCCACCAAGATGACCAGTCTGCCGACTCTCCCAGTACTCCCTCCACCTCTCCCGACGGCGTCTCACCGACTGTCCTCCTCTCCCCCTCTTCTTCCCCCCCTTTTTGGCACCGTCACTCGTAGTATGGGCAGGCAAAAAACCAATGCTTCTTGCCCGGCGCCCCATGGCTCTTGCACGTGCGGCAACCCGTAGCCGGCGGATCCGTCATGTCGGTCCTTTGCTGATTATTGTTCTTCGGGATCCAAATCCGACGTCCGTTCTCGTACGAGAACCTGCTCCGCAGGCTAGCCAGACGGCGACGGACTTCCTCCACAGGGACCGTAGTGTCCCCAAAATTTTCTGGCGGCTCTCCCACTTCCT
This sequence comes from Eutreptiella sp. 'Long Island Sound 2002', assembly GCA_964036045.1. Taxonomy (NCBI): domain Eukaryota; phylum Euglenozoa; class Euglenophyceae; order Eutreptiales; family Eutreptiaceae; genus Eutreptiella; species Eutreptiella sp. 'Long Island Sound 2002'. The sequence goes on from OZ038386.1 coordinate 45,417,166, forward strand.
TTGGGGTCTCGCCCCCACGCCCACCTCCGGTGTGCTGATGGTATGATTCTCCGTACGTCCCCATCGCCGATACCAGCAGGATCCATAGTCCCTCCACGTAATTGGCCACCAAGGCCGGAATCGGGGGGGTTCCCCCACCGTCCGACCCATTCATGGGGGCGGTCACGGACTCCAGCCAAGCACCGGAGGTCCAGACCTCTTTGCTCTGCGCCTTCTCCGGAGACATAACCAACTCTTCTTGGAGGTCAGACGATTTCCAGGCTGAGGTGCACTCCATCAGTAGGGGATCCACCTTTTGGCCGTCCAGGACGGCCTTAAAAAATACCAATAAACGGCATACCCACTGCGGCTTATGATCCATCTCCATCAAAATAGACAGCTCCTTGTGGCTCAACTTGGGGATCCTTTTGGAGGGCTCACTCTTCCCCAGCTGCACCTCCTCCAACCGCTGCTCCAACATCTCCAGCTTTTTCAGGACCTCGCTGATACCACTCTGCGACTGCTCATTGCTTTCCTCCACCGCCTTAGCAAAATTACCCGTATCCACATTGAATCGCAGGTCCTCCAACAGGCAATAACACGCTATGTACTCCACCAACTCCACCGTTGTGAGCTCCAGCCCATGCGCTTTGACTGCCTTCTCCACCCACTCATCCTTTTGATCACCCAGCCTGTTAAGGTCAGTCTGGATCTCCATGCGCAACCTCATAAAATCCTTCTGAGGTGCCACCAGGCTCCATTGGGCGTGCAGCCCCGACTGTGTATACTCCCGGAAAGAGATCATCTTCTTTCCTTTTCCTTTATCCTTCTTCGCAGACTTGGCCCCCGACGGAGTGCCCTCCCGCGCAGAGCCCTTGCGCTCCGCCTCCTCCCGTAAGGCTTCCTCGATCTCGTTTGGGGTAGCAAAACCAGGGTGCATACCCCCGACTCCACGCAAACGCACCTGCACATGACTCCCGCTCTGGGGCACCTTCATGCCGTCCGCGAGGGCACGCCCCTCGCACAACATCCAAAAATCGTCGTCGCCACAGCCCCACAGCCTGACAACCGTACTGCGCAGCTGACGTGCTCCTTCGCAGGGAACCTGCACCCAACCCCGCGGGCCTTGTAACCAAACGTGGGGGGGGGCCGGGGCATGTGGCCGATCCGCCCGCGGCAGAACCATCACCCCGTCCCCCTGAGCTAACCCCCCTGGTTCGGCCAAAGATTGACCGTTGTGTTTGTTTTGGGCACCAGGGGGGGTCGCCCAAGGCTCAAGGGATCCGGCGTCCAGATGCGGCGTCCCGGCAACCCCCGCCCCCCCCGTTCCTCGGCGTAGGGCTTCACTCAGCTCAATCGATCGCCCGGCTTTTGACCCGCCGGCCGGTTTCCCCCCAACACGCGCTCCTCCGGGCTCGCCCTGTCGAGGCACCAGCCCACGGGGCAATCGGAAAGCATTCCCCATCCACATACAAAATATAAAAGACAACTGAACAGACAATCAGTGCAGACACATACACACTCAATCCTGCACAGACCAAACTTGGGTTTGCTTATGGCAAACCTCATGTTAAACAATTCACGGAATGGTAAAATAATTCACGGAGGGGGGTAAACAATTCACGGAGGGGTGAAATAATTCACGGAGGGGGGTAAATAATTCACCGAGGGGTCAAATAATTCACGGAGGGGGGTACATAATTCACGGAGGGGTCAAATAATTCATGGAGAGGGGTAAACGATTCATGGAGGGGTCAAATAATTCACGGAGAGGGGTAAATAATTCACGGAGGGGTATAATAATTCACGGAGGGGGGTAAACAATTCACGGAGGGGTGAAATAATTCACGGAGGGGGGTAAATAATTCACGGAGGGGTCAAATAATTCACGGAGGGGGGTAAACAATTCACGGAGGGGTGAAATAATTCACGGAGGGGGGTAAACAATTCACGGAGGGGTGAAATGATTCACGGAGGGGGGTAAACAATTCACGGAGAAGTAAAAAAATTCACGGAGGGGGGTAAACAATTCACGGAGGGGTCAAATAATTCACGGAGGGGGGTAAATAATTCACGGAGGGGTCAAATAATTCACGGAGGGGGGTAAACAATTCACGGAGGGGTAACATAATTCACGGAGGGGGGGTAAACAATTCACGGAGGGGTGAAATAATTCACGGAGGGGGGTAAATAATTCACGGAGGGGTCAAATAATTCACGGAGGGGGGTAAACAATTCACGGAGGGGTCAAATAATTCACGGAGGGGGGTAAATAATTCACGGAGGGGTCAAATAATTCACGGAGGGGTGAAATAATTCACGGAGGGGTAAAATGATTCACGGAGGGGGGTAAACAATTCACGGAGGGGTAAAATAATTCACGGAGGGGGGTAAACAATTCACTGAGGGGTAAAAAAATTCACGGAGGGGGGTAAATAATTCACGGAGGGGTCAAATAATTCACGGAGAGGGGTAAACAATTCACGGAGGGGTCAAAAAATTCACGGAGGGGGGTAAACAATTCACGGAGGGGTCAAAGAATTCACGGAGAGGGGTAAACAATTCGAGGAGCGGTCAAATAATTCACGGAGGGGGGTAAACAATTCACGGAGGGGTCAAAGAATTCACGGAGGGGGGTAAACAATTCACGGAGGGGTCAAATAATTCACGGAGGGGGGTAAACAATTCACGGAGGGGTATAATAATTCACGGAGGGGGGAAACGATTCACGGAGGGGTGAAATAATTCACGGAGGGGGGTAAATAATTCACGGAGGGGTCAAATAATTCACGGAGGGGGGTAAACAATTCACGGAGGGGTGAAATAATTCACGGAGGGGGGTAAACAATTCACGGAGGGGTGAAATAATTCACGGAGGGGGGTAAACAATTCACGGAGGGGTAAAATAATTCACACAGGGGGGTAAACAATTCACGGAGGGGGGTAAATAATTCACGGAGGGGTCAAATAATTCACGGAGGGGGGTAAACAATTCACGGAGGGGTAAAAAAATTCACGGAGGGGGGTAAATAATTCACGGAGGGGTAAAATAATTCACGGAGGGGGGGTAAACTATTCACGGAGGGGGGTAAATAATTCACGGAGGGGGGTAAATAATTCACGGAGGGGGGTAAACAATTCACGGAGGGGTAAAATAATTCACGGAGGGGGGTAAATAATTCACGGAGGGGTCAAATAATTCACGGAGGGGTGAAATAATTCACGGAGGGGTAAAATGATTCACGGAGGGGGGTAAACAATTCACGGAGGGGTAAAATAATTCACGGAGGGGGGTAAACAATTCACTGAGGGGTAAAAAAATTCACGGAGCGGGGTAAACAATTCACGGAGGGGTGAAATAATTCACGGAGGGGGGTAAATAATTCACGGAGGGGTCAAATAATTCACGGAGGGGGGTAAATAATTCATGGAGGGGTCAAATAATTCACGGAGAGGGGTAAACAATTCACGGAGGGGTCAAATAATTCACGGAGGGGGGTAAACAATTCACGGAGGGGTCAAAGAATTCATGGAGAGGGGTAAACAATTCACGGAGGGGTAAAATAATTCACGGAGGGGGGGTAAACAATTCGCGGAGGGGTGAAATAATTCACGGAGGGGGGTAAATAATTCACGGAGGGGTCAAATAATTCACGGAGGGGGGTAAACAATTCACGGAGGGGTAAAATAATTCACGGAGGGGGGTAAATAATTCACGGAGGGGTCAAAAAATTCACGGAGGGCTGAAATAATTTCCGGAGGGGTAAAATGATTCACGGAGGGGGGTAAACAATTCACGGAGGGGTAAAATAATTCACGGAGGGGGGTAAACAATTCACTGAGGGGTAAAAAAATTCACGGAGGGGGGTAAACAATTCACGGAGGGGTGAAATAATTCACGGAGGGGGGTAAACAATTCACGGAGGGGTCAAATAATTCACGGAGGGGGGTAAACAATTCACGGAGGGGTCAAAGAATTCACGGAGAGGGGTAAACAATTCGAGGAGCGGTCAAATAATTCACGGAGGGGGGTAAACAATTCACGGAGGGGTCAAAGAATTCACGGAGGGGGGTAAACAATTCACGGAGGGTCAAAATAATTCACGGAGGGGGGTAAATAATTCACGGAGGGGTCAAATAATTCACGGAGGGGTGAAATAATTCACGGAGGGGTAAAATGATTCACGGAGGGGGGTAAACAATTCACGGAGGGGTAAAATAATTCACGGAGGGGGGTAAACAATTCACTGAGGGGTAAAAAAATTCACGGAGGGGGGTAAATAATTCACGGAGGGGTCAAATAATTCACGGAGAGGGGTAAACAATTCACGGAGGGGTCAAATAATTCACGGAGGGGGGTAAACAATTCACGGAGGGGTCAAAGAATTCACGGAGAGGGGTAAACAATTCGAGGAGCGGTCAAATAATTCACGGAGGGGGGTAAACAATTCACGGAGGGGTCAAAGAATTCACGGAGGGGGGTAAACAATTCACGGAGGGGTCAAATAATTCACGGAGGGGGGTAAACAATTCACGGAGGGGTATAATAATTCACGGAGGGGGGAAACGATTCACGGAGGGGTGAAATAATTCACGGAGGGGGGTAAATAATTCACGGAGGGGTCAAATAATTCACGGAGGGGGGTAAACAATTCACGGAGGGGTGAAATAATTCACGGAGGGGGGTAAACAATTCACGGAGGGGTGATATAATTAACGGAGGGGGGTAAACAATTCACGAGGGGTAAAATAATTCACAGAGGGGGGTAAACAATTCACGGAGGGGGGTAAATAATTCACGGAGGGGTCAAATAATTCACGGAGGGGGGTAAACAATTCACGGAGGGGTAAAATAATTCACGGAGGGGGGTAAATAATTCACGGAGGGGTAAAATAATTCACGGAGGGGGGGTAAACAATTCACGGAGGGGGGTAAATAATTCACGGAGGGGGGTAAACAATTCACGGAGGGGTAAAATAATTCACGGAGGGGGGTAAATAATTCACGGGAGGGTCAAATAATTCACGGAGGGGTGAAATAATTCACGGAGGGGTAAAATGATTCACGGAGGGGGGTAAACAATTCACGGAGGGGTAAAATAATTCATGGAGGGGGGTAAACAATTCACTGAGGGGTAAAAAAATTCACGGACGGGGGTAAACAATTCACGGAGGGGTGAAATAATTCACGGAGGGGGGTAAATAATTCACGGAGGGGTCAAATAATTCACGGAGGGAGGTAAATAATTCACGGAGGGGTCAAATAATTTACGGAGAGGGGTAAATAATTCACGGAGGGGTAAAATGATTCACGGAAGGGGGTAAACAATTCACGGAGGGGTAAAATAATTCACGGAGGGGGGTAAACAATTCACTGAGGGGTAAAAAAATTCACGGAGGGGGGTAAACAATTCACGGAGGGGTGAAATAATTCACGGAGGGGGGTAAACAATTCACGGAGGGGTCAAATAATTCACGGAGGGGGGTAAACAATTCACGGAGGGGTCAAAGAATTCACGGAGAGGGGTAAACAATTCGAGGAGCGGTCAAATAATTCACGGAGGGGGGTAAACAATTCACGGAGGGGTCAAAGAATTCACGGAGGGGGGTAAACAATTCACGGAGGGGTCAAATAATTCACGGAGGGGGGTAAACAATTCACGGAGGGGTATAATAATTCACGGAGGGGGGAAACGATTCACGGAGGGGTGAAATAATTCACGGGGGGGGGGTAAATAATTCACGGAGGGGTCAAATAATTCACGGAGGGGGGTAAACAATTCACGGAGGGGTGAAATAATTCACGGAGGGGGGTAAACAATTCACGAAGGGGTGAAATAATTCACGGAGGGGGGTAAACAATTCACGGAGGGGTAAAACAATTCACAGAGGGGGGTAAACCATTCACGGAGGGGGGTAAATAATTCACGGAGGGGTCAAATAATTCACGGAGGGGGGTAAACAATTCACGGAGGGGTAAAATAATTCACGGAGGGGGGTAAATAATTCACGGAGGGGTAAAATAATTCACGGAGGGGGGGGTAAACAATTCACGGAGGGGGGTAAATAATTCACGGAGGGGGGTAAATAATTCACGGAGGGGTAAAATAATTCACGGAGGGGGGTAAACAATTCACGGAGGGGTAAAATAATTCACGGAGGGGGGTAAATAATTCACGGAGGGGTCAAATAATTCACGGAGGGGTGAAATAATTCACGGAGGGGTGAAATGATTCACGGAGGGGGGTAAACAATTCACGGAGGGGTAAAATAATTCATGGAGGGGGGTAAACAATTCACTGAGGGGTAAAAAAATTCACGGAGGGGGGTAAACAATTCACGGAGGGGTGAAATAATTCACGGAGGGGGGTAAATAATTCACGGAGGGGTCAAATAATTCACGGAGGGAGGTAAATAATTCACGGAGGGGTCAAATAATTTACGGAGAGGGGTAAATAATTCACGGAGGGGTCAAATAATTCACGGAGGGGGTAAACAATTCACGGAGGGGTCAAAGAATTCATGGAGAGGGGTAAACAATTCACGGAGGGGTCAAATAATTCACGGAGGGGGGTAAACAATTCACGGAGGGGTAAAATAATTCACGGAGGGGGGTAAACAATTCACGGAGGGGTAAAATAATTCACGGAGGGGTCAAATAATTCACGGAGGGGGGTAAACAATTCACGGAGGGGTCAAAGAATTCACGGAGGGGGGTAAACAATTCACGGAGGGGTCAAATAATTCACGGAGGGGGGTAAACAATGCACGGAGGGGTCAAATAATTCACGGAGGGGGTAAACAATTCACGGAGGGGTCAAAGAATTCACGGAGGGGGGTAAACAATTCACGGAGGGGTCAAAGAATTCACGGAGGGGGGTAAACAATTCACGGAGGGGTCAAATAATTCACGGAGGGGGGTAAACAATGCACGGAGGGGTCAAATAATTCACAGAGGGGGTAAACAATTCACGGAGGGGTCAAATAATTCACGAAGGGGGGTAAACAATTCACGGAGGGGTCAAATAATTCACGAAGGGGGGTAAACAATTCACGGAGGGGTCAAATAATTCACGGAGGGGGGTAAACAATGCACGGAGGGGTCAAATAATTCACGGAGGGGGTAAACAATTCACGGAGGGGTCAAAGAATTCACGGAGGGGGGTAAACAATTCACGGAGGGGTCAAATAATTGACGGAGGGCAGTAAACAATTCACGGAGGGGTGAAATAATTCACAGAGGGGGGTAAACAATTCACGGAGGGGTAAAATAATTCACGGAGGGGGGTAAATAATTCACGGAGGGGTCAAATAATTCACGGAGGGGGAGCCCTTTTTGTATAGGAGGGTGACTCGCGACGTACTCCACTGTTGCGGCATGATCCTGGTGTTCCAGGCACTTACAATGCACAGGTACAACTCCCATTGGAGGGCAGGTGGCAGCCATCCCAAGAGGTGGTGCGCGATTCCGTCCGGGCCTGCCGCTTTCCGTTTGGGTCGCCCCAGGGCTTTTAAGAATGGGTCCCATGTCGGGGCGGCGGCACGGAAGCCGTGTTGGGGCGTCAGCGACTGGCGTAAGAGTGAGCACATGACTTCGGGGTCCCAGGGTGGATCCCCCGCGAAGTGAGGCAAATGCTTGGCCATGGACTCTTTTATGGGTTGAGGCTGCGTCATTTGGAATGGGGTGTGCATCCAGACCTTCATGTCCTGATAGAATGTTCGGGCGGACTTGACTGCACACTTGTGGAACCGGCGTAACGCCTTGTGCGACGCAATGGCCTGCTTTCTGCCCATGTAGTCGCCACAGTCCTTCAGTGCACGCTGAGATGTGGGGGCGCACTTACAAGCCGTCCTAAACTGCTCCTCCTGAACGTCCACCTGCCTTAGGGTGCCTTAGGCCGGTGGTTTTGGACGAATTGGTGAATTTCGTGGAAAATCGCTTCATACCGCTCGTGTGGGGCCCCGGACAGGCTCGTCTGCCGAGACCACTTGGTCATGTGCTTCTGAAATGTATTGAAGGTACTCGTGTGCCAGTGCTGGACGGAACCAGTGTACTCCCGGTGGTCGGATCCATCTTGGATGGCAGAGCCAAAGACTGCCGCCACTGCTTTGTGGTCGCCGGCGGATGGATAGGTGCGAGTAGAGCACCCTGTGGGCGTCAGTGCGTGCCAGATTGTGTCGGAGACGAGGACCGCATCTAGGCGCACTCCTTTCCGAGTGGTGAGCAGTGGGGAGTTCATGTCCGTCGTGACGCAGCTGGCCGGGTCAAGCAGGGTGCCGTCCAGCAGCTTGTGGTGCCACCAGCGCAATGGTCTATGGCGGGGCCACACAGACTCTTTGCCATGATTGAAATCACCCATTAGTAGCCCCAGGCGCGGGAGCTGGCTGATCCAATGATCCAGTGATGTGCGAGAACGCTGGTCAAAGGGACCATGTATGTTCGCCGCACTGAAAGGTGGGCGGCCGGGAAGAGATACCTCGACAGCTACACCACATGGGTGGGCCGGTTGTAATAGGCGCGTGTATTGGGCAATGCTGCGGTGGACCAGGAAGATCACGTCAGGGTTGTTGGCGGTGTGCGTGATAGGTTGGTACTGAGGTGCCATGCGGGCAACCTGGCACATATGGTTGTAGCCTGACTTGAACCTGACTTCTTGGTAGGCGATGAGGGTGGGTTGGGCCGCGGTAGTCTCCTGCAGGAGCTGGTTCCATCGTTTCTTGGAGAGGTGTGGGCCTCCCACGTTGAGGGAAAGGACCTTAAAAGTGTGGAGTCGTCCAGGGCCCGGTGACGGGTGGATGTCGTTGCTAAGTAAGAGGAGACGTCGAGCCAGGTCCCACATGACTTGAGAGGAGCTAATGGTGGCGGTGACCTCCCCAGAGTGTGGATAGCAGTAGCTAGGGCTGATGGGTTGAGGAGAAAATTGTGAGCATGACTGGCAATGCGACAGCAGGAGTGAAAGGAGGCGGAGTTGCCACGGTAGTCGGTTCATGCTCCATGGAAGGGGCCGAAGGTGGCGCCGGCGCAGTGCTCCGCGCCTCCGGGTTGTGCAATGGCAGGTTTGGGCGGTGTCGATCTTAGCGGGATCATGCGCCCACTGGTGTACCTGCGGCTCACTTGGAAATGTGAAGTTGGGGCTCATTTGGGGCTAAAACGGCTCATTTGGGGCTAAGTGGTGTTTTTCAAGGGGTTTAATGTGAAAACTTGTGGCTTTCGGGGGTGGGTTGGGGTTTTGGAATGTCCCCAAAGGGATACCAATCCCTAGGCCAAGAGGATTTCACCGGGGGGTTTTCTTTTTTTCGACGGCTCAGCTGACTGAGCACCCCAACTGAGCCGTCACTGAGCCGTCACTGAGCCGGCTCATTGAGCGCTCGCTGGGGGCTCACTGAGCGCTCAGTGAGCGCGCCAAATGGCTCAGTGAGCGCTCAGTGAGAGCTAATTGGGGGCTCACTCAGGGCTCACTTAACATGCACGGGCACAAATCATCCATCATAAGCACTTACTTGGTCCTTTGTCGCAATGCACGTTCCACAATCCTCCTCACCATGTTCTCTCTCCCCTTCCTCTCCCGCCGGGCACGTGACCAAGTCATGCACCGTCGTTGGAACCCCCTTTGCTTGGTCACGGCCCTACTCTCCACCTCCCAACCTTCCTTGCGGAGGTTATCATCTACTGTGTGGTTATCCACCACACACTGCAAGCCGGACCTATCGTTCAGCAAGCTAACCCCCCCACTATTCCTAAGCAACCGTTTCAGTCGCACATGGCTGCCCTCCAATGCAAAGCAACTAAACCTTGCAATGGTCCCCCACCGTGCAACATACGCATACATGTGGTCAACCCACATGTGCGTCCACAAGGTCTTCCCCCATCCCAGGTCAAGGTACCTTGCCCCCATGGTCCGTTGGCGTTGCAGTAAGGCACGTTGCTCTGCACCACTCAGAAAGTCGTCCTTCCAGGCCACCTCGGCCATGGCCGCAAACGCCTCCCACCACTCCGTGCACACATCAACCCATGGCCTGCCCCCCACTTGATGGTTCCCAATCACCGGTGCAACCAGCTGCAACAGTGGGCCCCACAGCCGGGCCTTGACAAAGTGCGCAGCAGCCCCCAACTCCATGCGCACTTGTCCTTTGGCATTTGCCTTGTCCGCCCCCCACTTTCCAGGCCGCACCGTGCGGGCCACTTTCTGTGCCCCGTTTACAACCCCCTGCACCATGGTGGCCGCACTCTTCCTCGATACCCCGCCATGGGTCACCAGCCCCCGCACAATTCCATTGACCCCCGCAATGGCAACACGCATGACTCCATGCGCACCGAAGTCAGGAATGCGGCGGTCCGCCGGGATGTCACGAAACACCCCGGTCAGCCGTACATGTCCCTTGATTCCTTCCAGGGCAACCTCTTGTCCCCCGAACTTGCGCAAAACCGTTTCACTGTTTGCCCCGCAGCAGTGGCACACCATGGCCCCGGGGCTCTTCTTGGTGAAGCCGTCCCCGCCGGCCAGCATGATGTGGGCCTTGCCATCGGCCCGGACGAAGAATAGGGGGCTGCGCGCCACCCCATCCGCATGCGGCAGTTGCAGGGCCGTAGCAACGCGGAGCTGCGTATCGAAGTCACACTCCGATTGCATGCTGTACACCGTGGCCCACATCTCGCTACCCTCGAGCAGCCACCAGCTAGCAAGCTGTGTGGGCCCACAACCCGGTGCAGCCACTGCACAGTGCACGTAGGCCCGATTCCACCGGTTGGTGCCGTCAACGCCGATGGTCACCCAGGTGTAGCGCTGCGCACCCGGTTGCAAGGCTTCCGGTGTGCGTACGGCACGCACTTCATAGAGCAGGGCTAGCCGCTCAGCAATATTGCAATACGCCCCTTGCATCTCATACTCCCCCTCTAGGATACAAACCCGCCGGCTAGCAGGTTGGCTGAGGTGCTTCAGCCGCGGGGCCACGTCGGCCCAGCTAACGGTGCTGTCCAGGTCGGGCAGCAGGTAGGCCATGTCGCGGCGCGACATCTGTGAACTACGCATCCGCCACAGCACGCGCAATGCCTCCGACTTGACGTCGGGATTGGTGTCCGTGGGCCGGCTATAATCTTCAGGGACTAGCAGTATGCTACCATCGGGTTGCAGCTCGGCCCGATATGCCTCACATAGGGAGGCCGCCACCGCGGCCTCCAGATGCTCAATCCGGGTTGCGCGCTGGCGCTGTGTTCCCAACAAGGAAAAGGGACGCTTAGGTGGCATTTTGTGTAGGACCTGTGGTAGAGGTGTATTGCCACATGCAGTCCCTGTGCTTGCGGCACACTTACCTCTTTTCACATCTCTTTGCTATCCCCCCCACCTGTTTCCCCTTGATTGTTGTCCCTAGCCTTCCCCCCCCTTGCCCCTGCAGGATTCACACTCTTCGTCGGGTTGGGGTACTGGGGTTGCACCAGGGTGTTTGTCCCATCCCCCCCCCCCGGGGGATGCCGCCAGGGTGTTTGCCCCCCCCCCCCGGGGATGCCGCCAGCGTGTTTGTCCCGTCATACCCCCCCGGAGGATGCCGCCAGGGTGTTTGTCCCATCCTGCCCCCCCCCCCCCCCCCGCAGCGTCTCCCATTGCCCCCTTTGATGCCCCCCTCCGCCCGGTTGATGCCGTAATATGCGCTGCAGCCCCCCCCCCCCCCCCCACAGCCCTGGCACACACCTGTTTTCAGTCCCTGGTGGTAGGTGGCACATCCCCCTTGCACCCCCTGCCCACAACCACCTGTTTGTGGCGGCCAACAATTCCATCCACCCGACTGAGAGCCCACTGAGCCGTTCGGCGCGCTCAGTGAGCGCTCATTGCGCCGTTTCGCGCGCTCACTGAGCGCTCACTGAGCGTTCAGTGAGCGCTCACTGAGCGCACCAAATGGCTCAGTGAGCGCTCAGTGAGCTCAGTGAGCGCTCAGTTAGCTCTCAGTTACCTCTCAGTCACTGCACACCAAAAGACAGGCAGTAAGTATACAGGCACCATACAAGAGGCCAATACTTTTTTCAAAGGGACTGTGTGCGGTCTGGACATACCGCAGGTGCCAAACGGGACTGCCCTGCTCTTGTACGTGCCCATAACAGGGCTGAGGGACGTGGCCTCTGGCCTGCTTGAAAAAATGACAGGGAAAAAAAAGGGGCGCAATTAACATACCACAGTGGCCAGAGTCGGCCCTGGTCTTGAACACAGGCCCACAACAGGGCTGAAAGCGGTGGCCACTGGCCTGTGTGAAAAAAAGCCGCACATCAGAGCTGAAAGTGGTGGCCCCTGGCCGCCTTGAAAAATTTTCAGCTCCGTCGATATTTTCAAAATAACATACAATTGCAATCGGTACACGGCCACAATCACGGCACGTTTACCTGTGAAACAAAGGCACACAACAGGGCAGAAAGTGGTGCACGAAGTGCACAGCACGCTGCAATCTGTGGCCCCAGCCCCCCCAAAAGAAATTTCAGCACCATGAAGTGCTCAACAACAATATATACCATACATATATACGAACCACGTAGTGGGGGTCCAGCGGCTACCACAGAGCCGCAGTTCCAGGGAGAGAACCCGGACTGCCAACCACGGGGTCTGGCTCCCAGGCAAGCTGCTGAACAGCCGCCACCACATCCGACCGGTACCGGCGGTCGGCGTTCTGCAGGCGGGTTGACACTTCCGCCTCAACCTTCGGCAGGCTGTCCACGCTCAGGTTCGGCATCGTGGTTGTTCGAGCCAGCCCAGCAATGGTCTGCAGCTGCTGGCAGGACGACTTGGCGTTGGCCATCAGCCGCGTGGCCAAGTGGGCGTACTCCAACAGTCCCGATGCCAGGAATTGCATGGACTGCGCGCTGTAGGTGGCGGGGGGTGCAACCGGAACCCCTGACTGGGAGGGGGATGCAGCCCCCGGCCCAGATTCAATGTGCTTCAAGCCCTTGGACCGCTGCAGCACCTCCACGCGTGCCTCAGTGGCAGCCCCTTGGCGCTCAGCGTCCACGAGCTTCGCCTGCAGGTCGTCCCGCTGCCGGTTGACCGTGTCCAGCTCCTCCTTGAGACGGGTGGCTGCTTCCGCTGCCAAACGGGCAGCATCCCGCTCCTGGCGGAACTGGTCACGGTCACGGCATGCCTCCCGGTACACGATCATGGGCACAGTGCCCGGTGACCCAGGCTCACGAAGGGGGCTCCCCAGGGCCGCCTTCTGAGGTGCGGCTGCATTTCCCTTGCCCGCCAGTTTTTTGGGGGGGGCGGCGGGGTTGCTGTCCTTGGCTGCCCGTTTTTTTCCTTTTGCGGTCCCACTGCGGGCACTCCGATCACTGCGGCCGCCATCACTCTTCCCCCCATCCGTCACCTCCCCATCACTGACCACCTCTGGGTCGATGACGTCCCCCCCCAGAGCGCTGGCATGGAAGGTGGAGACGTGGCCACGCATGGCGTGCCAAGCCTCCGAGAAAAACCCCTCCCCCTGCACGTCCCATGACAGCACCTGCTTAAAAGCAATTGAGCCAACGCGCGCCAGCAACCCCCCCTCCTCCGACCCCACGGCTAGGTCCAAGCACCAGTGTTTGGACCCCAGCCGGTAGGCAAAACGGGCTACAAAAAATCCCCCCTCCCCTGCCACAAGCCCACAATCCTCGGACAGGGTCACCCTGCACGGCAGGTGCATCTGGGTGGCCGTCGTTTGTTGCGCGGCGGTGACCGCGTTGAGGGTGACGCTCCAATACCACCTCTCGGTGGAGTGCCGCGGTATCCCCTTCACGTTCACCGTCCTGTTGAGGAGGTACGCCGGTGCGGGCTGCTTGTTGACCGGGGCAATGTACAGCCCCAAGAAGCCCGCGCGTACATCACTGGCCCGGGGTGGCTGCACCGCGGGAAAAGGGACCGGGGACCCGATGGCCAGGTCGGCGAGTGATGGGCCCACCGGCCCCCGAGCCTTGTCAACTGCCGCTGCCATCCCGGGCTCCGCTCCCGATGCCCCTGGCACCGGCTCCTTCATCGCTGACACCAGTTGCAGTTGCCGTCGCGTTGCCAGTAGCGGTGGTCGTGAGGAGCTGCTGGCACCTTCGGTGGGCGGCGCGAACGTTACCGGGTGCGAACGTTGACTCTGTGTTTTGCTGCCGTTTGCATCAACCAAAGGCTCGTGCAGGGGGAATTGAGCCTGCAAATGTAGGGGGGGGGGGTCCAAAAATAAAGATGCAAACAACAGCAAAGCACAGAGTCAACGTTCGCGCCCGGTAACGTTCGCGCCGCCCCCACTGAGAGCTCACTGAGCCGTCAGCGAGAGCTACTTGGGCTCACTGAGCCATTTGGCGCGCTCAGTGAGCGCGCCAAATGGCGCAGTGAGCGCTCAGTGAGCGCGCCAAATGGTCCAGTGAGCGCTCACTGAGCGCACCAGACGGCTCAGTCAGGTCTCAGTTGCACCTCCAGACTGGCAACTGCAGCTGGCGGCAAGATGCTGGAGCCGCCTGAGCACATCCCCATGCAGGCCACACACAGGGCCCGTACAGGCCCCCATACAGGCCCCGTAAAGGCCAGCAGCAGACTGGCACGGCCTGTGCAGGACTCGTGGGGGGTACCGATCAGCTTTCTTGAGGACTGCTGCACCAAATCTTGGACAGCAGCCACAGGAAAGCGGAAGCGTACGGCACGAAGAGCTGGATGCACCTGGCGCAACATTTGGTTGCACCGGTGCATCCAGCTCTTTCCAAGAAGGGTCACATCGGACACGTTGATGTGGACCACTTCTGAAGAAGGGGCAGGGAGCTGCTGGGCCCACAGCTTCAAGGGCTCTAGGTCCGTCGAAGGCACCCCCGGGTACGCTGCCTCTGTGAAAGCGGTAGGTACCCGGGGGCGACTAAGGAAAGACGCAAGAGCCCTTGAAGCTGCCGGTTCCAGGCCTGGGACAACATTAGACATGGTGTGAAAGAGAGGACCTATGGGAGCGAGAAGGAATGGATGGGTAGGCGGATAGGGGGGCGGAGGAGAGGCAGAAAGGGGGGGGGACCCTCTGAGTGAGCCCCCAATTAGCTCTCACTGAGCGCTCACTGAGCGCTCACTGAGCCATTGGGCGCGCTCAGTGAGCGCTCACTGAGCGCTCAGTGAGCCGGCTCAGTGACGGCTCAGTGGCGGCTCAGTCGGGCGCTCAGTCAGCTGAGCCGTCGCCAAAAAAAGTACCCCCCCCCCTTGAACCTTGACCAAGTGAGTATCTAAAACTTCTAAAAACATTAAATGCACATTACCTAGCATGCAAAACGGACAACAAACAAGCACAAAGACATCGCAATGCACAACTGAGCCCCAAATGAGCCCCAACTTCACATTTCCACTTAGCCACCAGTGAGCCGCAGGTACAGGTCCGTGGCGCCGCCGATGATCAGGAGGAGAACAATGTAGTGTATGATGTGACGGCACGGTAGTTGGAGTCGGATTGGTACTGCGCGCGTAGGTGGTGCGTGGGGTATGGAGGGGGGAGGCGTGGTAGTGTACCAGTTAGGCACAGTCCCGACCACTGGCCCTTGCATAATCCAGAACCAGAGCATGCTTCCCCATGATGTCACGTATGCTGCAACCGCGGGTGCCAGCCCGATGACCAGTGCCGAAAGGGCCATTATTCATATGAATACCCGCAGTGGCGAGTGGGGCTGTGGTGGGGGCAGGGCCGCCGCTGGGGGGGTCTGCGACCCGTGGGTTGCTGATGTCGTGGCGGTCGCTGGCGTTGCGTGCTGGGGGGGCGGGGGTGCTGGTGGGGGTAATGTCCGTGGCAGGATGACAGAGTCCCGCCACGCCGCAATTCAGTAGGGGGAGGTACGAGCATCAGGGCGCTCTTGGCGGGAAGGGCGCTCCGCTCTCGCTGGCGAGTGTAGGACGATGGTGGGACCCAACAGGTCGTCAAGGGTCGGCGGTGTGGCGGTGGTGGGGGCTGATGTGGGCGTGGGTGCAGTGGCCGCGTGGTGCAACAGGTCTGCAGAGAGCCACTGGGCCGCCGACTGCATGGCCGCCGCCGCGCCCCACTGAAGGCCGGCATGTAGTCGCCACGTGTCGTCATCTGTAGCTGCTTGCTCCCCCACTGTGGCGAGGGTCTGCTGTCGCAGGACTTCCTGCATGGAGTCGCATGGCAAAGTGGTGAAGGATATTTCCCCTGACGCGGAGTCGAAGACCATACCTGCACTGATTGCTGCCGACTCGCGGTGCTGGTACTGGACCAGGTACATGCTCTGGTTGGACCGGGGTCGGCCTGTCCACGGGCCGACGTCATTGACTGTGCCAAACATGGCAGCGTACTTTCGGACGTTGTATTGGGATACTCCGACGGGGGCCGACACCAGGGCCTGGCTGTCCGTGAGTTTGGGGTCCACGGTAGTGGCCTGCCATCCCGAATATGCACCGAAGCGGACCCGTTTGTCGGTGTGTAGGCGTTTGATGATGAGGCGAGCACCTTCCCACAGCTTGGTAGCCATGTCCGCCGGGTTGATGTCGGGCTGCAGCTTCACCAGCTTTTGGTATCGATTCATGGGCGCGTACTCCTTGAACCACATGTCCGGCGTCTGGCGGTACCCTCCGGAGTCGTCGTCAATGTCGAGGCTGTCGTTGTGAAGGGCTGCCGCCGTCTCGGAGTCCAGATCTTGTTGGCTTTTCACTGTGGACTCCGCATGATCTTTGTGGCGAGCTTGCAGCAACACATATACGGACTCGGGGTCGGAGATGACGATGTACTCCAACTGCTTCTCGGAGGCGACTCGTGTCCATTCGCCGTGCAAATGCGGCGGAAGGCGGTACTCCCATAACGTACCAGAGGTGTTTAAGTTGGAGACCATGCGTGCAGATTTCCATGGGAGTTTGGATGCGTCCCGTGCGTCTTGTGACGCCATGTCATCGGCGTCATTGATGAACCGATAGAAGGACGTGGCGTGAACAGTGTTGGGTGGGGCGACAAGGCGTATGATCGAAGTGGATTCCTCGTGCTCTGGCTGCATTATGGTGGAGGCGGTGATGCGGTGCGTGTGTATGCTGGGCAGGTCGACCCAAATGGAACTTTCCGTGATCAGGAACACGTAGAGATTGACAGTGCCTTGGTATGTGCTGCGTTCGCGCCATCGGTGCTGGTCTTGTGGTGCGCGGACATACCACCGTGAGCTTGGATCAAAGAGCATGGTAGTGCAGTGTTTTCGCAGCTTTTTGATCACCGGCTTCCCATCCATCGCCGTGGTGATGATCGGGGAGATGGCGAAAGACTGCTTTGTGGGGCAGATGATCGAGTACCGCAGCTGCCGTTTTTCGGACTTGGCGGCCTGCAGGTTCCGCACCTCCTGGGTGAGGTAGGCGTCTTGGTTACCGGTGAAATTCAGGGGTAGTCCCTGGTCATCATATGCATCTTTCTTGTCGAGGTAGTAGTCAGGAAAGACGATCATAGTGGTCCCGTGCGTCGGCAGGAGGGCAGGCGATGGCGGGACTGGCTGGGGATGAGGTTCCAGGTCGATCATGCTGTCGCTCATGGCATATCCGTCCCCGATTTCATATGCCCACGGTTCTGTGTGCCACATGTACCGTATCAGCTGGCTGCGGGGCCGCTTTTGGAGTTGGTCGTAGAAGTATTGTCCAGCGATGTGGACGCCTGTGCGGTGATCCGTCGGCGGCGCGGACATGGGTGAGAAGTGATAGGCTGTCGTGACATTCTGCTTTACCGCCTCGGTGAGCCCCTGTAGGTCAGTCTGTAGCCTGGCAATGGTGGGCTCTAGGACTGGGTCCTCCGGGGCTGGCGGTGGGATGACAGGCGGTGGGTGAGGATGGGATATGGAAGCCCGTGCCGCGGCCGCTTGGGGCTGTTGTTGTGGCACGACTACTACGGCCACTGGTGGCGCTGTTGGCCGTGCGGGCTCCGGTGCCTTACCCTTTCCCTTCCCTTTCCCCTTGCCCTTCCCCTTGCCGGGGGCATGTCCCACGTGACCCGGATGATTGCGCGGGTGTAGTGCCGTGTGGTGGCCGGTTGGTGCCCCCTGACGTGGTGTGGGTGCATGTGTCACCACATGGTGTTGCATCGGGGCCGGACTTGGGTGTGGCGCGTGATAGGTCGGCTGCATAATCACCTGCGCCCGCGTGGGGGTCATGGCAGTAACAGTGTGGTGGTGCGCGTGGGCCGATGCGTACGGGGCGGGGTGTGATTGGGCCACATGTTGTTGTCCCAGGGGGGCAGATGTTGGTGCCATATGGACGTGCTGATGTACGTGGTGTTGCCCCTACGGTTGGTATGGATAGGCGGGGTCGTTTGAGTGCTCAAATGCCGAGCCCTGGGGGTAGTCGTATACTTTTTTTTTTTTTTTTTGACTGACTCCAGAAGTTCAAAGAGTACTCAAGACTGTGCTTGGGAAAGTGGGCGTCTCCAGCATATGATACAGTGGATCCCCGCAAAGCGGGGCACATGGCAAAGACCCAGAGTTCACATGCGTATAACAGAGGGCTCTCTGTTGCGGTAGGCAAAACCGCCACGCCATATGGCAAGCCTATAATGCGTAAGATTTAAGGGGGTTAAACATGCTGCATCACGTGTGTGCCATTCCCCACAGGTCTTCAAGAGTGACAAGCTTTCGTCGCTTTGCAGGGGCCATGTCTGGTGGCGGGCGTTGGCCCAGGATGCCGGGTTTTGTGCGGCAGTGGCGTTTAGGTAGAGGGGGCTCTACCCAGTGGGCCGCGCGCTCGGATGCCCACAACTGGCTCATCACCGAAAAGAGTTGGACCCTTCGGTCATGCCGCTGGTAGTGCTGGTATGCGGAGGTGGTCCACACTCTAGCACGCCGCAGGAGGGTGTGCCAGTGCCGTGATTGCCGCACCAGGTCCTCTAGCATGTCGCGGTATGAAACCATCAGTGAGGCCCCGAGAACGGCACGTTGATGCAGAAACCAAGGCTGGGCCAGATACTGCATTGCCGAAGCTACGTGTTGCGCCCCTGGGTCCGCGGCAGTGGGACAGAGGCACTGGTCGAGATATTTGACCGCCCATGACCGGGTGTAGTACGATTGCGGCCGGTCCCATGTGCGTGCAGCCCTACGGTGGGACGTCTCTTGAGAGGCGCGGCCATCCTGCCGCTGTGTTCTCTCCCGGGGCCCTGTATACCCTACTTGATTGCGGAGGATAGAGTCCGTGGGGTTCGGTCGTACAGCTCGTGAGCGCAGCTTTGTGTACCATGCCGGCACCGCCGTGGAGGGCGTGGGCGGCACCTGTGGGTCACGGGGGGGCATGGTGAGTTGGCCGCGCAGTTGGCATACGCCATGTAGGGCGTGGTACTGGTGCCAGGCCACACGCTCCCTGAGGTCTACCCGCATTGTTCGGGGGATGTGGTCCCATAGGGACTGTGGTATGCGAAGGCAGGCAACATGGTGTAGGTCTGCCGCTGACGCCCTGTTCCACCATTCCGTCACCGTATCTTGCCATGGTCCCCAGGTGCTAAGCCACATGTTGCGAAATGCGACTTTCCAACGCATGCAGTGGATGAGTCGTTTGTGGACAGTGGTACCGTGGTGGAGGGGACATATGGGGCATTTGGGGTTGGTATGGTCCCACGGCGCGCCCGTCCCATCCCATCGTACCTGACCCCAAAGCCATTTAACCCAGAGCATACGTCGGTCCCCGCGCATCGGCAGCCACGATACCCAGTGTGCACCGTCGAAAGTGACCACGCGCCTCCGTTGGAGGATCCATTTCCGCGCCGGAGTGGGGGCGGGCCCGCCGCACATTGCAATATCTTCGGGGCGCTGGGGGTCGTAATCCGGCACGGGTAGGCGCGTGGCCATCTTGGCGAGCAGGTCTACTTCCCCATTGCGTCGAATTTGTTCGTGTTCCTGCGCGTTACGGGCCTCCGTCTCAAGGCGGTGGCTGGGGATCCACTCCGCGGCGACGCGTTTGTGCTGCACTTGGTCACACACTTTGTGGCGGATGTCAGCGTCAGAACATTCGTGCGTGGGTCGGCGGTGTGCGCATTTTGTGACGGCCATGTTGTCGATGTATTGAGTGTCACCGTCAGATGCAATGGCCGCGCCGATGGCTGCTCCGTACATTTCAGCCCTGTAGGACTGCTGTGGGCCCGCCACCCGGGCGAGGATGCGAAGAGGCCCTTTTGTTACTGCTGCGCCCGCCGCTTGGTATTCCGAGCCCGCAATCTGAACTGTTTGAAGGCTGCCATCGGAGTATAGGGACGTTCCGGTTGGCGGTTGCTTGTTTGAGTAGCACGCTATGCCCGCGATGTTGACAGGGTGGTATCCCGCAGGTACCGTGCCTGCCGAGGGGTCTTCGTGGTACCGGTGTGGGGCAATGTAGTGGCGCGTGTGGAGGGCATCCCCCACCTGCTCCTTGCGGGCAGACAAGAGGACGCCGTCATCGGAGCTTTCACTATCGATGAGGTTGGGTCCCCCGGCCGGCCGCGGCGGTAGTGCTATGTGGAGTGCAGTGCGAGCACCTAGTTGGGTGAGTATAGCCAAGTAGTTGCGAATAGGCACCGCTCGGGAGGGCAATTCTTTGCTAAGGTTGCAGCCAATGGATCCCGGACGTGAACGTAACGTGTTCTGTACCATTGTGGTGAAGCGTGCCCTGTGGGCCCAGAACAGTTGGTGCAACCCCATTCCGCCCAGTCGGTGAGGAGAAGTGACATGGAGGGCGTTGTATGATTTGTGAACGTCGACCTTATTGAGTTCCATGCCCTCCGCCATAAGCACAAACCGCAAGCACATGGAGTCCATGGCTTTGAACATTGAGTCGTTGGGGAGAAACAAGGTGCGGTACGTCCACCGTGGGATCAAGATGGTGTTCAGCAGCTGCACCCGCTCGAAAGCGTTCAGTGGCAGGTATTGGTATCGCGTCAGATCAGCTGCGGCCGTCCCCACGAAGTCATCACGTGCCTTTTGTTCCCAGGTTGGATGTGCCAGGAGGTGACCGAGGTAGTGGAAGATAGGGGGTTGCAGCGGCAATCGCGCATCGCCCCACGTGATGGTGTCCCTGGTCGGGGACTCTCGTCGTGCCACACCCTGACGGCGGGAGGGTGGGGCCCAACGGTACACCTGTGTCTTTGAAGGGTTCGTCTTGAGGCCCAGTATGGCAGACAATTGACTGACGCGCTCCAGGACGTGCTGCATCTCCCGTTGGCTCGGGGAGATGATGGCGATGTCGTCGACATAGGCCAGTATGGTGCTGTTGGGAAATTCTCTAGTGAGAGTCTGGTGGAAGGCCTCATACACTAGAACAAAAAGGGCTGGGGACAGGGGGCACCCCTCCTTGATGCCACGACGCAACGGAAAACGGACGTCTCCGTACACCCCCGTGCTGTGCGCGTAGATGCTAGCCACCATGTTGTAGATGCGGGCTGGGGTTCCAATCAACTGGAGTCCGTAGGTGAGGCACTCATGGGGCATGCTGGGGTAAGCTTTTGCGATGTCCAGGAGGCATACCAGCGCACCGTCCCCGTATTGGTGTAAAAGCATCGACATGCGGAGGGCTTGTTGTGATGTGGTATAGCCTCGTCTACATCCTGCTGGGGGGTCGGAGAGCGGCGCGTCGATGGGCCCTCGCAGGGTGTCCAATATGAGCCGGGCTAGAATGGAGTACATCCCCGTGGCTACGCTAATGGGCCGGTAACTGCGGGCCGCCTCAGGGGGGCCAGACTTGTAGATCATGGCTATTCTGGCCTGCAGCCAGTGGTGCGGCACATCGCCGCTTTCCCACACATGGCGCACTGCTATGTATAGGTCCCACTGTAGTTCCCTAGGTAACCACTGGTACAGGTGGGGTGCCACGTGGTCCATGCCTGCCGCCTTGTTCTTGGGTTGGCGTAGCGCTTTTGTGAAAGATTGCCAGGAGGGAGGATCGGGGCTCACTGGTCGTCCTGGCCTTAAGACTTGTGAAAGAAGAGCCTTGGCCTCTTCCGGTCTCCATGGTGGGTCCCCCGCGAAGTGCGGAAGGTGTTCGGCGGCCGAGGTCGTGTCAGGTTGTGGGGTAGTCGTGCGGAAGGGGGTGATCAGCCACCACTTTAGGGCATTGAAGAAAGTAGAGAGTATACGGCTACCCCCGAGCCCTGGGGGTAGTCGTATACTTGGTCATATTCCAGCCCATCCATGGAGATTTCGTAGTCCGCATCTTGGGGATCCGATTGCCATTCGGGGGCCGACGGTTTGGTTTGCCAATCATTCATAGTTTGTTGGCGCCACAGTTCACCGAAGGAGTCCTGCATGCTAAGAAGCTGTGCGCGCGCCGTCGTGACTGGGAGTTCAGATGAGTGCCTGCTCGAGGGCGTAGAACAGCGCTATGTATTCACTCTCAAGGTAGCCCCGTAACTCGAGGACAAGGTAAACGGGTCGGTAGTGGTCCCACGCGTTCCCCGGGGTTGTACTGCTGCGGATGTCGCGGCCGATCCGGATGCAATCTGCCAATGTAGGGATGAGGCCTTGCTGTTGCTGTCGGCGGTGCTCCTCGTCAGATGTCGGGTAAGGAGGTCGTGTGAAAGCGGGGGTAATCCAAGCAGATCAGGCGAATCAGGCACTCGTCGCCGCTTTAGATGTGGTGAGAGATCAGACGAGAATCGCAGCGTACGGGATACGGAAGGGCTGTCCCCGTGTCGGAGTCGAGGGTATAGTACACCGTTGTATTCTGAGAAATTGGGTGATAGAGTACCAGCTGCGTCCGAAGCTGTATCAGGAGATTGACGTGCGACCGTCCACGGTACTGCCAGCCAAAGTTGAGAATGCCCCGCTTGCGTCTGAGCGTCCACCCGGGTCGGTACGACGTGCTCGGAGATAGGGTCGGTCTGTGTGGCCTCGGACTTGGGGAGAAAGGCAGAGCGTGCCTGGGAGTGCCACATACACACCACTGGACAGCGATGCGACAAACTCTGCAAGAGGACCTCTCCGAGGATCGGTGGTCAGGGGATCGTCCCCGGGCAAGACCGGCGCGGAGGGTCAATCGAAAAAAAATAGACACCCAGAAAGTTCCTTCATCTTGCCGGTCTCTTGTCTTTCCTCCTGCTCTGCCATTGTCTGTCGTAACTGTCTCTCTGTGCTGCGCATTTGCGTTCTGTTTGATGCTTGTGTCACCTCCACACCACATTCGACCCCCACTCTTCCCCATTCCCCCAGGCAAAAACAGAACCTCTCAACTAAACTGGGCAATGCTGCCTCATCTGCCCATTGCCTTGGCACCACTCAGTTGTCTCTTGGGGTAGCTAGACCGTACGGTGCCCCATTTGGTACCCTACCCCTCCCCTTGCGCAACGACCAGGGCTGTTTCACTGGTTGACTAGGGGTGGCTAGACAGTGGTTCAAGTGGTTCAAGGCAACAAAAGCGCCCTCTAAGGGAGAGGTCATTGAACATTGCTACGGACACTTCTGCATCCTAGAAATTGTTTCCTTCTGGTGTGTCACACACTGCACCACAGGTTTGTATACCCTGTCAAATGGCGCTTTCTTCGCCGCTTCACCACACTGCTTCACCACACTGTCATTGTGTTTCACACAATCTGCACAATGCCAGACTACGCACCCGGGCCCAAAATAGTGGATGCCACACGAGTGCCATTAGAGCATTACAAAAAACAATTGTCTTTGTAAACATCAGGGCTTTGCTGAGTAGCAGTAAGGCGCTTGGGCTGATTGCCCGGTCTCTACACTAGTGCCGCACAGTACAATTCAGTGCGTTCAGTACAGAGTACAAGAGTGCAGTGTGTACAGTGTGTACAGTTGGAGGGTGGCATTGGAAGCATTTTTGTAGATCTTGTGGCACCGCCCCATGTAGGTGCTCAGTGTGGCTCCTCAGTGTGTGAGTAAGTGACGTTGCTTGAGGGTGGGACACATGCCAGGCCTACACTGGTCGAGCGCGCGCATAAAAGGGGTGCAATCTTCAAGTAGAAGGGTTTGGATAGGGGTGGCGGCTGATGGAAAGTGGTATGGTGCTTCGAGGTAGTCTATGAGCGCATGTCGGTGGCAGGTTTAGATGGGGGCACTGAGCAGTCTAAGGGCTGTGGACTTCATGGCTGTGGTGTGCGGTGCGCCTAGAACTGCCTGCACCTTGTCCCCAAGGTCTTTCGTCGGCGGGGTATGTTGAGAGGGTTTGTGTTTGTGCTTTAATTGCTGGTAGCGGACTTGATCCTGTAAGTTCTTGTGTGTGGGGTTGTGGGTCATCTTGCGACGACGCAGTTTGCCAAACCATGGAAAGATAGACGTGGAGGGTTTAGTCTAGGCGCCTGGATTTTGCAGCAGCATCCGGAGCTCGCCCTGCAGGGCAGTCAACCCAAAGAGGATGGGATTGAAACCATGCCACCCGGTAGCGCAGATTTCATTTAGCGGTCAGGGGCAAAGTAGTGATGAAAGATGTAGGGATGCCTAGTCGGGAGATGTGTTTCATATTCTTGGGGGTCGTCGTGTGCCAGTTTGTTACAAAACAATTTCACCTGCAGTTGTGATGTCTGTGATGCAGAAAAAACCACACTTGAGAGGGAACACAACAACAATTTTCATTTAACTTTCCTCCAAATCGGTCTATCTGCATCAATTTTCGTGCTGCATACCTCAAGATTCTTCCTACATGCCTGAATGCTCGTATTACAGCCACCGCAACTGGTCCCCACAGCCATGAAATCACGCTTATGGGGGGGGGGCGGGCGTCAGATAATGCAAATCTACTCAAGTCCCTGTTTGCACCCCTATCTCCATATTGCCCTGTTGAGGGGTTTGCCATTGGGAGGGTGTGCAGGGGGTGGGGGGGGGTCCTTGTCGTCTGCCATCCGCCCGTGGTCAAATTGGTGAAGATTGCGTGCACAAAGAAGAGCAAATAAACTTGGAACCATTGTGTTGTGCAAAAGGAACACCCTCAATTCTCATTGGAGGCATGGGGGCGGAAGAAGCATCACCAGGCAGAATTGCAGTTGCAGACTGCCTGGAACGTCACTGGAGAGGTCACAACTCTTATGGCCCAGGGAAATCATGCCGAAGACACACAACAGGCATCGGGGGGCTACACCCGCCCTTCGTGGGGGCATGGGGATGAGTGAAAGCAGGGCGTCGTGGGAACGAAGGAGAAGGGACTGGGAAATTGGGGATGTAGACACAGACAATGAGTCCGCCGGGGGGTGACGAAGAGCTCGTGCAAATGATCCCCAAAGGAAGGCAGAGGGTGGGGTCTGAGTGGCGCCCTGCTTCCACGCCCCACCCGGACTCTGCCCCTGGAGTGGGACCGGAAAGAGAGCTAGACATCGGACCCACACCCAGCACCCGTTGGGGATGGGGCAGCGCCTTCCTCTGTGCACCACGAGGTCTTGGGGGGAAACTGCTGCTTTGGGTCAGTGGGGTGGGCTGGGGTGGGGGGCACCTTCTGTCCTCCAGAGCGAACCGAACAAATACATCCAAACAAATGAGATATGCAGGAAACATTGGAGATCTAAGACTACCAGGTCTAAGATAGGGCTTGGCCTGTCCTTACGGGCACTAGGAGAAGGGGAACGGGGGGGCATTGCTCCTTTTGTTGTATTGGTCCGACCCGTTTGATGAGTAGAGGGATCCTGCAGTTGCTGGGGGGAGGGGGGCACAAACACGTGCCCAAGAAGAAAGAACGTGCCATGTGTGGTCCTCTCTGCTGGTAGAGGACCGTAGAGGGTTGCAGCACTGCACTGGGTTGGGAGGGAACGAGAGGATACTAAAGGGTTCTACAAGGTTGCAAATTTGTAGACTACTGTAGAAAGCCCCGTGCGTAGGTTATGCCCACATGTTGTCTTGGGACAGGCTCGCGGACTGGGACCTACTGCAAAATGATACCGAAAATGCCCTGGATGAAAGCTGCCATTGGTTGGTTTGGCCTTTACAGTGTGTGAAAAATCATGGAGCAAAGGCTTCCTTGCTGTGTCAACTTCGGCTGAGTCGAAATTGTTCGAGGCAAAGCTGAAGCCGTGTGTCTGACGGGCAAGCAGCAGCTCACTCCCACAGACAGCATGGGGCCAAACGGGGACAGGGGTTGCTCATATCTCCAAAAGACGAATTCGAGAGCAATAGGCGTCTGCCAAGCTCGGCCTCCGGACACTGTAAACATGATACAGTAGAATGGAAAACAGATCAAAATCCAAAAGTTGCCACAGTTCTACCCCCCCCCCCCCTTGAAATCTCCCCCCTTTTGTTGGGCCGGTTCCCCCCCTCAGGGGGGGGGGGGGGGGGCACCACAAATCTGTACCATAGTATCACAGTGTAAATCAGCTTTGGCGCCTTCAGCGCCTTGTAAAAATTTTCTTTGGCACCTTCGGCGCCTGGTATTTCCGATGCTTTCTGGGCCAAGGTGACTGGGGAGGGGAGATTTCAAGAGGGGGGGGGGGGATAATATGACTTAGTTTTGGGCAACTTCGTTCAAGGTCTAGGAAATCACCCCCCTCTAATGTAACACAACGTCTTCCCTACAGGAGCGGGCAGTCTGCAGCTCTGGGAACCAGGACACACAGTGGGTCAGGCGATCCCAACGCCGAAGGCATTGCCTGAGATCAACTGCAACAAAACAATTTGAAAAAAACTGACTATATTGAGGCCCGGAAGAAACTTGTGCCTGAGGAAACAAATGCGAAAAGAAAATTAGAGAGAGAAAATTGAGTCGTAGTGGTGGCAACGGAGGAAGAGGAGTTGATATGCTGGCGTCCTGCCAGCCAGCAGCTGCTGCCAGATTGCACTGCAGACTTTTCCGTGTGATGTACCTCTCAGGTAACGTACTCAAGACCCAAGAGCCTTCCCCGCCTGAGTGAGGCAAGCACTGGAGGAGGGATGGCTGGGATGAGTCCAGCATAGGAACACGCCCCCGATCTGACCAGTTTTTCGCTTGAACGCAAAGAAGCCCTGGGGGCACAGAAAGACAGACGCACAGGCACACACACACACACACACACACACACACCGCCCCCCCCCCCCCCACACACAAACAGAGGGACCAGGCTCTTGAGGCAGCAACAACAACAGTTGGGGCCTTACCCGGCCGACCCGAAATGCTACCAAAATGGTCAGTGCTTTCACCAGCACTCGATTCCAAACCCATCCGCCGATCCACCCACAGGATCAAGCCTCCGAAGGCGCTGCTGGGGCGGCACGCCATGCCCTAGTCGAAGAGAGCACCCAAGGAGGCGATGTGGGTCATGGACCTACATTCAGGTTGAGGCAAAAAATCGCGCACTGCTGTCCTGCAAAATTTAAGACGGCTTTCATCCGACCTACGAGGATTTCGCCAGTGCTGCCAGAGCGCAGAGCACGCCCAGGCGGGCCCTGCCTCCTGCATCCGGGACAGCCCCGCGAACGGAGAGAGCCACAGCACAGTAAACGGCCCAGCTCGAAAGCTAGTAGCCATTTCCTCTCTTAAAGGAAGCCGCAGCCTGTGCGATCTGCAAAACGGGGCAGAGGCAAGACCCCTGCGATTTGCGGCGAGAAAATCGCCGCCCCTTCCCTCCGTCAAGAAAACATCTGTGCCTTGCGGCAAATGAAACCCCTTGCGTCGTGCACGACCCTCGTAGGGGGCAGAACAGACCATCACAAGAGACACAAGCCTTGGTCCTTAAAGCCAATTCACCGAATCCAGCGATCGAACGCTGATCATTTCGCCAGGCGCAACAGGAAAAGGGTCTGCGCCGCCATCCAATACGCGCTCTGCAGCGGAAATCAAATGTCACTCTCATACACACGGCACCCACACACGGTCGCACTCTAGTGCCGCGGGCAGACATACAGAAACACAGACAGGCATGCGCACAGCCACGTATGGGGGTGCTTAGAACACACAATCCCGCAGATAGGCGAGCATATGCAAATGCAACGGCACACGAACCCACACGCACTAAAGCAGTGGCAAAGAAAAAAAGGGGGGACCCTTACGCCGGAAACCCACGCAAGCCACAACGAGTGGCACAGGTACACCCACTGCACACTGCCTTCAGCCAAAGTCCCCTCACTGGCAGCTTCTGACACCACAAGAAACTGTGACTCGGTAAAGACCGAACACGCACACACGGCCCACTGCACGCACGTGCACACACCCGAGAGCATATGGCTCGCACACACGCACGCGCGCGCGCGCACATGCACGCGCACAGGGACACACGTGAGCGCACCGGGGGGTAGCTCTCCCGCCATCCCAGGGCCTGCCAGGACCGGCCGGTCACCTTGTCCTCGGGCCCCTGCCCTCAGACGAAAGATGGCCGCCGGAAGAGCCTGGCTGAGGCTGGATCAGGGCAGGAGCGAATATCCAGTGAGGCCGACTGATCGCAGTCGGTGGCGCATTCTATAATTATAACTCAGCATTAGGTACCACCTGACACCCCTGACGACAGGAGGAGCTTAGGCAACGGGGGCCGCTGCAGAAGGCGACCCCGTCCTCATACTGCCGCTGTGAGGGATTTGCGAATAGCCCGAACGGAGCGGCCTTTGGGATGGACCCTGGAGTGGGGGCTTCCGACCATGAGCCACTTGGGGAGGCGTGCCATGCCCGTGGTATGTGCTCTCAGTATGTGCCTCATTGGATCGAGGACTTTATGTAACCATGGCCTTTGGGGGTTATGGCTGCACAATACGTCCTGGGGAACGGCTGAAAGCCGTCGGGATGGGCACTTGGGAAATAGGCAGGCACTTGAAATACGGTGCATAATAATGCGCGCGTGCAGAATGGGCCTGTCCTGTCGTTGCGTGATATAAGCGCATATTATGGAGTACAGCGAGGGGACCTCATGCGGAGACCAGAATTGCCCCGGATCGATCTAACCTGTGATTCATGCAAAATATTTTTTTTGTGTTCTGGCGCTAGGCGTGTGCAGCAGCCCCTCAAAGGGTCCACAGCCACGAGCGCGCATGGACATTGGGTCCAGAACCATGTACAGCCTCCTTATGCGAAATATCTTTCTGAGGGGGTGTGGGGGGCAAATGTTGCTGCATGAATGCATGGCATCAGCACATAGTAAGAGCACATACTGTGGGCTTCAATGGAGGCTCCTTGGGCCTAAGATGTGGGTTTCAACACTGGTCTGTGTTCTGAAATTGTGATGGGAACGTGAAGGAGTGCCTCTAATATCTAATCTGTGCACTGCCCGTCCAACCTCAATGGGGGCCTTTACGATGGGCCTGTCATGCAGGTCTGGACCTTTGGTTCTCGGTGTCAGTATGGGCGTTGGCAAAATCTTTAAGAAGGGGCTTCTATCATAGATGTCCCTGCAGAGGGATGCAACCTTGCGTGGCACGCTTAGCAGAGCAAACAAAGCGCTTGCCCAGAAAAGCTCGTTCCCGCAGCAAAGCTAGGGAGGGCACACAGCAATGCATCCCTTGGCGCTTCGTGTGGAAGGATCCGAGTCTAAAGAGGTCCAAGCGTCTACTGTCCTTAAAGGGCCCCGGCTGCGCGCAAGACCCGTAATCAAAGGTGTAGGCGCAAAGGCTCTAAGCTCTGAAGGGGGCGCTCAAAGAAAGAAAGGATGGGACGGCACGTGGCAGATCACCTGCGAAGAACCCAACCCCGGCATGCCCCAACCCTCCACATGGTGCACACGCACCCGGCCGCAGGCTGAGTAGCACATGGGTTAGAGTGGGACAAAGCACCGGGGTCGGCAACCGCCAACGATGAGACAGCAGCAGAGGATTGGGCATCGGGGGCAGCACGAGGCAGGTCTTATAGAACTCAGCAGAGGGACCAGGACCGGCAACGGCCAGCGGAAGCCGTCCACAATGGCGTCGGGACGATGGTGTTGGGACTGGGGCAGCCCTGGGCTTATCTGCAGTGGCACACTCGACCCAGCTCCCATGAAGGGCTCTGGGCTGCCAGCACACTATAAAAGAGGAGTATACGGGAGCAAGGCAGCGAATGCATTTTGCTTGACCACCTCATGCCCGGAAAACTAGGGCACAAGACGGGGGCAGCACTCGCCCCCACCTGGAGGCGGAACAGAAACGGCCTTCGGCCCAGACCCAACCCGGGGTGAGGAGGATCAAACAGCAATGGAAGGGGTTGGTCAGGTCAGAAAGGCTTGCTGAGGATTGTAGAGCATGATGCTGGTGTGCATACACCCGCCACTGGTAAGGACAATGTTGTTGGGCCTTGGGGCCCCAACAATCCACACGTGTACCAGGGAGTCCCTGCACTGCACCGCACTGCGGGGGGCACTGTGCCGCACTGCGCATGTGATATGAACGCCACACTGTCTGTCATGCATATGTTTTACTCAAGGATGAGCTCAAGCTTCAAATACCTTCCAAGCACTACCCACCGCATGACATGCAGTGACCTTGCACGTTGCATGGTGTTGGCACAGTGCTAGACTGCGGACTAGGGAGTAATGTGCAAGCACCTCACACAGGTCATGGAGAATGCCTCAGGCGCCACAGGTGCTGCACGAAATTGCCATGAGAGAACACTCTCAGCAGAGGTATTGTGGACACTTCACAAAAATGTTGAGGCGCGCCACAGGCACACCAGGAGGAGCGGTCTCATCATGAATGAGATTGCTCCATATCCCCCATGTTTATTTTTGGTCCACAGAAGCGAGGCACCACTTCGAGCCACCTTGAGCCACATGTCCAATCAAATTCAATGTGGTTTAGGTGGCTCCAGGTGGCTTCAGGTGACTGCAGATGGTTCAACGCTTGGTTCAAAGTGGTTGGATGTGCACCAGGCCCGAACCAGCATGAAAAAATGACCGCCCTGAACCGCCTAACATTCAGCACACACCACCACCTCTCTCCGCTCTGTGGATAGGCACAGAATGGTGCATGGCGTTGGAAAAAATGTACTACGTTGCTGCACTGCACGCGCACCTGGGGGTACACAGCGCACACCACGACCAGGACCTGGACTCTCTAAAAAAAAAACAGAAAAATGGATGTAGCTCAGGAAGGAGGGGCGGAGAAGGGCTGCAAACTTCAGAAGGATCATGGCTGCCAGGGGGCTGCACTTATCGCAAATTCAGGAAGAGATGCAATCCATCATGTCTAGTCTGCAGACGGGAACAATGACATCAGTAGAGAGGATTGATAGCATGTGACCAGCCCTGAAAAGATGGAACAGGCCGGGTCATTCGGGCAGGAACTACAATCCCAGCCCAAACTCGTCATGGAGAGGCATACAGCTCCCTCCACCAAGAAACCGCACAGAAATGCTCGCGGGCCACTTGTTCTCATGGAAAGTTGCAAGGGTACCACTCAAAAATGCGACATTGGAACACGAAATGGAACGTCATGACAAAGCTGTCGCCGGTGGCGAAAGATGTGCGATTCCTCGGTCACCATGCGCACCGTGCGCACGCCGTGCAGGCACTGCCCCTGATGTTAGTGAGATGGTGGGTGCCTCCTTGACCTGCCTCCCAAAAAAAGGGGGTGCGCCAAGTGCTGTGGCTTTGGCCAAGAGTTGGGCGGGCGCTTTGTTGAGTTCACCCACCCAACCTTCTCTAAGAAATGGCCAGGTGCAGCCCCATGAATGAGTGCACAAAACCGCAACACTGGGCTGCTGCTGCCTAGAAAGCGGGAACGCTACAACAAACAAACAAACAGCACAAGAATGGTACAGGCGACCAGGTGATCCCTCGGTTCACTCACTCGTGCCCCCTGGCGGTGGTGAGCTCCGGACTGAGAGAGCGCCGAATGGCGTTCTGAAAGGATGTGGCACTTGACATCGCCTCAACACCACACACAAAAAGATGAACACGAGACAGTCATGCTCAAACCCAGTGATGGTGCTTGATAGTATCCATGCCGATTGAAAAAGCACCTGCACCCACAGAGGCACCAAAACCGATTGGAATTCGGGTGATATGATGTCGCGTGTGCACATGCCCAGGGCCGTGGTCGGTCCACAAGAGCCCGGTGGCTGAAGCACGTTGCAGATCAAGGATCAGAACTTGCCGCGGCCGCCTGTGTTGGGCGTCTTGGGGGTCTTGGGCTTTCCCTTGGTCTTGGGACTGCCGCCCTTGGGGCTCCTCTTGGTCTTGGGCGTGCCTTTGGGAGTATTGGGATTAGTCGTGGGACTCTGTAAATAAAAAGCAGTGGAACAAGGGTGAAGATACTTGTTCATCATTGGGCGCAGGCTATAGTTGGTGGGGGGCAGGGTCAGCACCCTTTTGATCACAAAACCATAGAACAGCCCAAATATCCGGTGTCATGTGCCACTTGATTGTGGATGTGGTGTTCCATAAAGGCTGGTTGGTTACTGTGTACCAAGATTAATGGGGGGGGGGGGTTGGCAGTGGCGTTGCAGACGTGGCAGTGGAAACCAATAAAAGCATTTGATCACACGCCAAGCGCCATATGAAGCATACTGCCACAAAAACAAAAAAGCTGCAAGACCAAGGTCCACTAAAGTGGCGATTGCCTTTTGCGCAAAAACAGCGAATTAAACGGGCCCATGGAGGGCTCAGCAAAGCAACCACCACAAAGGAAACCTCCACTCTGAGATCGTGCACCCTCTGGAGCGCTTCACTGACCTTGACCTGTGTCGATAAATAATGATGAGTCATCAACGAAAAAGCACGAGAGAAATAAAATGTCCAATCCCTTACACCTGCATTTCACCGATGCACCCTGGTTCCCCTCCTGGTTTCCCCCATTTTGCCCTCTTTTGCCTCTGTTCCCTCTCCGCCTTCCCTGCTTTCTGACGACAGTTACCAAGCCTCTTCATGCGTTCCAGGGCCCTCTGCCACACACTGCATCTCTGACCCGGCCCTCTTCATCCCTTTGCAACCATCAGTGCGAACCCACTTCGACATCCTAAAAGTCTTTGATACAACCCTCCTAAACCTTCCCCCGCCCACTCCAACAGTTCCTAAGCCCGCCTCATCCTTGAAACCCAACGCAATTCTGTCAACCTTCTCATCCTTCTTCCTTGGCACCCCTTCCCAAACCTCGGCAAACCCCTTCGACTACCAGTGACGTGTGGTGATGAAATGATGCTATGGACCAGAGGCACAAGGTGAAATTGTTGCGAGCAGGGCGGTGAACGGACCTTTTTATTCGCAATACTGAGCCGTGTATTCATGGTCGTAAATTCTTCCGCGAAGTACTTGGTATCATCACCTGCCATTGGTGGGCCAGGGCATGGGCCCACTTTGCGAAAACTACTCTGACAACCAGCACAATAACCCCCTTGCCGTATCATTCGTTCGGGGCCGCCCTTTATCGAAGAGAAAACCCTCGGCGACATTTCAGCAGAAAATGGCAGTCGCCGTCAGTGAGCCAACAGTGGCTGTTCACTGACAGCGGTTGACTGGTCATATATCGACCGCATTATGCAAACTTGCTCAAATTCATACCGATGTTGGTGCGATTTGCAAATCGTGAGTAGTCTGGGCCGTTGATCAGCTTACAGTGAAAAACCAAAACTCAGGCATTCGCTACATGGAGCCTAGCAGCTGGAGGGCAATTCACGGGCTGGACGGTATTTCGAGCACCGTTGGACTTTACAGGGCCGTAACCTTTCTCTAACTGATCACTGAGCAGTTCGTTGATACGGCATGCACGAGCAGCTCGGCCCTGACCCCCGCTCCGCCCGCACCTGAGCACACACACTTGCTGTCCCTGCGCATATGTGCGTGGGTACGAAATGGTAAACGTACAGCAGCAAAGGCAGGGGTGGGGCCGTGCGTCGTCAGTGCCCGGCGGGGGGCTAGGGTGCGGCACCTGACCAGCAACTGTGTTTGCGCATACCCAACCGGAAGGGTCTTTTGGTGGATGGCTGGGACTCCGTTGCTGCTTGCCCCTCCTACCACTGCCAGTGCTGGTGGTTGTACCACAATAACCCTCCTACTCTTGGTTCAAATGACCCGAGTTGGGTGATTTTGGCCCCTTTACAAGGTCCACCATCATCGGATATCCGTCTCACTGCCAGAGGTTGCATGTTTGTCCAGCCACAGGGGGTTCCCCCCAGCACCCTGATCAACACCCCTACACCGTGGAGAGGTGTGCACCCGCTGACACAGTGCGGGTGTTGGCACGTCAGGGATGCACGATGGCAATCTCGTGGGGGTGCGTGAGGGCACACAGAGGCACCCTTTCACGCTTCACTGAGACATATGACGATGTTATCAGTGCACATGCAAAGCATGCAACTGACCCCAATTACCACGATTGCGCAGCTCTTGATGTACAGCATCAGCTCTTTGATGTACAAAATCACTGGTGCCCTCGCTTTCACTCATATCCCTCCTTCTCGAAAAGCAACGATGACATGATCCTTCCCATCATGCGAAGCTTCGGGGCCTGGTTTCTTTTTCCAGTCAACGACTGCCCTTAAGACGACCCTAAATTCCTTCCGAACAGCGCCGATTGCCCTACCGCCCCCACGCTTCACCCAGCTTGCAAACACACACCGTCCAAATCAGGAATGAACGGAGGCTTGATTTCTTTCTTCTCCAGCTTTTCCCATTCAATGTCACTCATGTACGGATGGTTTTTGATGGCGTCAAAAGTGCACAGCCGCTTTCCAAGGTCCCTGTGATGTGTTCGCAGGTAATGCTAGCAGCAGAGCGCTGGCATGATGGTTCCATGGGCTTGCACTTCCCAGGATGAAAGGGAAGCGATCCGTTCACACAAGCAAAAGACTCCAATTCCACCAGCAGCAATTCCTCCCCAGCCCTAACCCGAGCACACGCACACTGTGCCAATCAACCATGCCATTGCCCATTGAAATGTGTTTCTAGTGTGGAAGAAGAGCATTGCAAACATCATTCCTCATCATGGTTCATCGTCATAAGGTCCCAAGAGGTAATAAACCGCCTTCAAAGCAGTCAAAAATGCTGAAAACCTCAACACAAATTGGTCCTTTTTGCGATTTGCGCCATTTGGGGGGCAAAATACAGGGCCCAAGGGAACTAATCAGGCCAAAATAGAAGGGGGGAAACAGTGTTTTTGTATCTTTGGAAATGGTTTCCCCACCTCCGACAGGTGCTTGTTGGTGGCAATGTTACACTCCCGTTTTAAAGGTCATATCAATACATACAAAAGGCGCATGTCGAACAAGGGCATCGAACCAGCATCGGAATACATGGGGTGGGGTGTTAACACCGGTTCGGGTCAGGGTCACCAAGCTGATGAAACCAATAGGTTTTATAACCCTCTTCTCCCGGTTGGTGTAACCAGTAGCAGCCTCAATGACCCTTTTTCTGGTTAACAGTGGCCAAAATTTGAATACCCACCTTCCTTTGCCCACCTTGAATGCCAGTGGTGCACATTGTGCCTTGTTCCCTTCCCCACTAGCTCGGTCTCAATACTCTGGAACTGCCCCTTTTGGCAAGCAGCAAGCGTGATATGGCAAAAAGAAAAAGCAGAACTGCGTCATGGAGGTTCAGTTTCTGCCGAAATGGTAGATGATACATTGGTGTGTACAATTCCACAAATTTTGAGCAAGAGACTCAACAGGGGCGGCCAGGGACAGGTGCCACAAGTGGCGGGTGGGCCCAAATCAAAAATTGCCATTTTTCAACTGTTTTGGATGCCAAGGCTCGTGGAGCCATGCACCAGGTAAATTGGTCAAATTGATGGTGCTCTTGTTTGAATGGCAAATTATGCATGGTCAGTTCACGCATACGGTCCACAATTTCTGTTGGGCACCTGTGTGTACCCTGCTTTGTATGAGAGGTTCTGCACTGCTGTCAGGTCTTGAGACCATTGGGTCTACCCAAGAAGGCTCTATATTGGCTGGTGTGCCGCCCAACAATGAACCCATCAGACGTGCATTGCTTGCACATTCTCTGCCCCCCCAGTGCCCCAATTGAGTAAATCATGCAGGCTCTTCTAAGGAACAGATGGTGAGCAAAAACCTGGGGAATTGACCTCTTCAAATCCGAAGTATATTTGTTGGCCCCTTTGTTACAGCCAAGCATCATAGAGTGGACAAAATAGCGGGCGACAATCGAAAATTTAACATTGCTTTCAGGGCACTGTCTGCGCGTGCTGTGTGTGTGCCTGCGTGTGTGATTCTCAGTAACATCGGTAAGCGTTTGCGCAATCCTACTTGGCCTTTGTCAGGGGCACCCAACCGCTAAACGGGTTGGACTTGCAGGTCCTCCATACTGTCCGCTTCTCCGCAGAACGAAACGCGCCGAGGGCTATCCCTGAGCGGCCCGCTTGACGATTTTTTTTTTTGCTTCATCGCTGTGTCACTGGTTTGTGGTTTGCGTTGCTCATAATGCTGCCAATTGCCATTGGTTAACCAGTAATCTGCCGTTGGCAAACCCCTGGTACGTAATCAGTTCCGCTCCTTCTTATTGGGGGGCGCTAGGATTCCGGTGCTGTTCCGGACCGTTAGGTGTTGGCAAAGTGCCACTGAAGTTGATGACAGCTGTGTGGCAAGGCAATTAATGTGCATTATTGAATCGAAAGCATGCAGGCGACACGTGACAGCAGTTGTTAATTCACAGATGGGGTTTCTGAGTATTGCCAGTGTTTCTCAGTGGACGTCAACCAGGTCCTTTTCTTCTTTTCTTGGATGTTCGTGTCAGGGGGGGGAGGGGTATGTCAATGGAAATTTGGTGCCAGGGGGGTGGGTCTGTGGCAATTGGGTGCCCAGGGGGAGGGAGGGGGGATGTCCATGGTTATGGGAAAGCTGCCTTGGCCCGTGCATATGATGACTGCCTCACAGCCAGGCATGCGATGCACGAGGCACTAAGAGCAGGGCAACGGACCCAGGGCCATTCTCTCCCACTCCCTCCCTCTTCACATACTTGTCCAGCATTTGGCCCAGGAATTCAAAACATGGATCAGTCAGTGTTCGTTGAGGCAGCGGGTCCTCGCAGATTTTGTCGTAGTTCGCGCCAGCGGTCCTAGCAGTCCATGGTACGTCCCCTGTGGAAGGCAAACAAACGGATCGTCAGACAATCGTTGGCTCGTTTTCATTTGAAGGAATAGCATCCAACATGTCAAAAAAAATGCAAGAATACTGCACAACCGCCTTTCCGTGTAAGCACCTGCGCTGGGCAAACTGATCAACATCACGTTGCCCACAGCTCAGAATATGAGGCAAATGAAAACATGAGAATGGACCCGCATTGGTACGCTTTGGTTGGCATTGGCTTCCAAAAGAATGCTCACACATGCACCTGTACTGCACCATTATTTGGACACAAAATGCATAAATACACCAGAACGGATGGCACACATGTGCGGGCCCCTCGGAGGATTGGGAGGAACCAGACGAGAAGAGTTCACTATTTTGTAATCTCGTCCCGTGTTCTTACCCGCCCCCCCGTGTGACATTCCGTCGGGTTGCTCTTTCTTTACGGGTCCCTGGACGGTCACCCGTTCTTCCCTTCGCACACTGCGTCGGGTCGCTGCGTTTTGTGTTCGGCCTGTGCTCCTGCTGGTGTCGTTCCGCGTTCGCGGAGCCCAGTCGTTGGTGTACCGGGGCTGTGCTGGTTGCGGCGGGCGCCATTTGGGCGTTAGCGGTGCCCAGCAGTTGGCGTACCGAGGTTGTGCTGGTTGTTGCGGGGGTCGTTTGACGGTTTTCGCTGCCCACGCACCCCCCTCCCCCCCAGCCCTACTCTGCGAACATAGAGGTCGAGATCCCGCAGGTTCCCCTGGGAACACAGCCTGAGGCACCGAAGGATGGGTGCCGTTGGAATTGTTTCTGTATGTAAACCATAGAGCAAATGTGATCCCCAATGTCTAAACTTTTCCACGGCACGGGGGGACCGACCCTTCGCCTACGACGCAGAGTCCGGCCCCCTCCAACTAACTGTTGGCCAGAGTGGTTAGGGCACGCCGGCCATCTTGGTTAGGCTGCACAAGACTTGAGCTTCAAAATTTTGTTCAAGGCTGCCTTATGCCACATCATTGCTCTCCACTTCCAACCCCAACACTAACCCTAAATGGCGTTGAGGTTGGGGATAGTGTTGGGGCACAAAGTGGAGAGCAATGATGTGGCTATAGGCAGCCATGGACAAAATTTTCCTTCCTGTGGACCGTTGGGCGCCTTCGGCTCTGAGGCCGGTACCTTTGGCAACTAACTGTTGGCTGCAGGCCCCCTAGAGGGCGGGGGGGGGGGGACTCCGCGTTCTATGACCGGCGGAGTCCCCCGGGTCCATGG
This sequence comes from Eutreptiella sp. 'Long Island Sound 2002', assembly GCA_964036045.1. NCBI lineage: Eukaryota > Euglenozoa > Euglenophyceae > Eutreptiales > Eutreptiaceae > Eutreptiella > Eutreptiella sp. 'Long Island Sound 2002'. The sequence continues at coordinate 45,455,169 of OZ038386.1, forward strand.
ATGCGAAGCGCCATATTTATTTTCATCGAACCCTTTTTCAAACACGGACCGGTGGGTATTGTTTTGACAAAAATTGAAAAGAAGCAGACGGACGGTTAGGTCAACAACTGATTGCATACAATTACACACGACGTCTCCTACACACACTCACCTCATAAACGTTGCACACGTCGCACACCTGTCACCAGATTGTAAAACGTCACTGCAAGAGACCACCAGTCAACTTCGTAAGAATACGGCTTCACATCATGGTTGATCATCTCTGCAAAGCAGTGCGCGGCAGGCACAAAAAAACCAGCCTGTGATGCCAACAACTGCATGGATGTGCGCTCCTGAGTGGGCACAATGGGGCGGGGCTTGGGTGTAAAATGACAGTAGTGCTCCCCAAGATCTGATCAAATCTTGTGTGCTGCAGTGTGTGTGTGTGTGTGTGCGTGTGTGTGTACAGGCGCGGGGGGGCGCGCGGAGGGAGCGCGCGCACGTGTGTGCGTCTGCGTGCGTGCGTGCGTGCGTGCGTGTGTGTGTGTGTGTGTATGTGTGTGGGGTGTTCTGTTTGTGCGTCTGGGGATGATGGGGGGCGCAGAGCTGTCCTTGAACAACTGCTCTTCTGAACTAAGGACAGCCCTGTTCAGAGAGCTTATTGGGCCGGTGCGTAACTACCACCTGCCGGCGGTGAACCACCAACCCAATATTCGTCGAGCGCCAACTGTGGTTGAAGGTTTTAAGCCTTGTCTTTACAAATGACAAACTTCAGATGGACATATGACTGGGTGATTTGAAAGTTTGCTGTGTGCAGTGCCTGGTTGCCTTCTACGTATCGGTATGCACATTTCATAGGTCCATAGTTGTGCTGGTCTGCTTGCGCGCTTGCGTGTGGTGTGGTGTGAATGTGTGTGCATGCGCGAGCGCGCGCACGCCACGCTTACAAGCCCCCCATGTGGACATCGGGCAGAGAGGAAATACGTGCATTTCAGTCAGGAGTCTCCAAGCAAATCGATTCTAATCAGCACCTGTTGGACAGGTCTGCTGAGCAGGAGAAATCCGTCCATATGCGAGGTTCGGCGCTGCTAGTGAGCCAGTGGACGGCAGTTTTCAGTTCAACCAACAGCGGTTGGCAGATGGCCGGCGGCTTTGGGAGCTCTCCCCAACACCCTTCAACACCAATTGATTGTACACATTTTAGTCACGTTTGTCCATACCCGGCATGAACTGTTTGTCGTATTGCTCTCCTTCTGAAGCCAAGAGCCAAACCTCCCCCACAGAAATGAGATTACCCAAATGGACGAAATAGGTATGTCGTTTGGAGGGGGGCTGCGCAAGAGCGACCCTGCACAATTTGTATTGCCTGCGGGTTCGGCCATGACCGCGCGTTTCGATCGCCGAGTTCGGATCGCTCGGCGATCGCAACTGATGGCCACGCTGTGTCGCCTGCCTGGACACCCTCAGCAATCACTGCTTCTGCCCGGCGTACTCAGCGATCCACTCGGCGACACGGTAGCGGGACCGGGAGGCAGACACGAGCTCCATGTGTCCGATTCATACAAACGGCAACCGAGAATTATCCCATCCAGACCACCTCACACCATCCCACCACAGCACATCAAACCTGGAGCCAGGAACTCCTGGCTTCCGCAAAACGCATGTTGCAGCGGGTCCTTGGGCGAGACGCACTTGGCAAACCCGAAATCGGCCAGCACACAATGCCCCTCCTCGCTAAGCAACACGTTCTCTGAATAGCGCAGGTGGCCAGATAGGGCGAGGGCCAAGACAACATGGTGTGCAAACAGAAGACGCGACGACGGAAACGAGGAGGTGCGGGAGGGCGGCAAACTGAGACCCGGCCGACCCCCTCAAGCCGACCTACCCACATCAGCAAGATGTTTCGGACGAGGAAAATGAATTTTACTCAAGGGGCCAGAAATTGGAGGCATGTGGTAGGTACGCAAACTTCTTCTTTGACACACCGACCCATTCCCACTCGCCCGCTGGGGTCAGCCCACCTTGATCCCGTGGCCCTAACTCCGGCAGCCCCACTCACCCTACCAAGGCAACAAACAAGGAGACAGGGAAGCGAAAACTCCCCGATGTGAAAACCACAAAGATATTTCGCAAAAAATTGACACATATTGCCAGCCGCCCTATTTCTTCCGTGGTTGTCCCGAGGGCAACACACTGCCCCAAAATGCTGACAATGCTGACAATTATAGACCATGGAACACCGAGTTGAGAAACATGACAACGTGGTGACACATTGGGCTCAACATGACCTCCCTAGTGCGCATGAACGTCATGACCTATGTCTGCCCTAGCCCATCGAACTATTTGAATCTTTACAAAATTCTGCACATTTAGCGCACCAAGGTGTTCACACGGCCTAACGATGCATTCACACTTTTCCTCCGGCTGAGGTGTGGATTTGCGTGCCTTGCACGCCGAGCCACCCAACGCGTACAACATGGCTCCACACATTTCGAGCGGTCGATTATAGGCAACCAGCCCCCCTGCTCAATAAATGGCTCCCCCTTCGAAAGAAATCGTCCTTACAACTCAAACGCCTCACTACCCTTGTAAACAACTAAGTAACTAGTAAACAAGTTGATAGCCTCCGCAGCACGTGCACGCACACAAAGACGTAAGCAACTTGCGGGCTAGTGCAACTGAAGCCGAAAAATGAAAAAGCAAAACCTCCACCGTCCATCATCCCTCATCCCCTACAGCCGGATGGGTGGAGGCACGCGGCTCCCACGGACATCGTTCACACACAAACCAAAGAGCAAATTACCTGGTTTCATGTCCCGGTAGATGATGCCATTGCGGTGCAAATGGTTGACGGCAAGGGCGACCTCCGCAAAATAGAACTTGGTACGCCGCTCGCTGAACTTCCCGCCCGGCGTGTTCTTCAAATGGAAGCCAAGATCTCCGCCGGCATGGAATTCCATGACGCACACGATCAGCGCCTAAAGCCAACAATGATTTCGAAACCTTGGTTCTAGCGACCCAACCCGCCATCAATGTGGCGTAGCAATACCCGGAAAAACCCGGTGACTCAAGTTTGGCCCACAATCCATCGTAAGCTCAAGGATTTGTACCAATTTCGCCCGACATCCAAGCGATACCCCGGTGACTACTCGCAATGATTGATATGCAAAATTGAGAGAACTGTCAACCCTCGCCCTCGTTGGCATTGAGCGGCTCCCCCTATGGTCCCCTCAGAAAAAAACCGATTGCGAGACCGGCAAATCTATCACCGAAGCCGTGCCTATGCCACAACATTACATGTGCATGGTGCATGCCAACAATTTGCCGTGACCACCAAACATGCAAAACAAAACAACCAAATCTGGTACGTGCAGCATAACTACCTTGGTGCGAAAGCTTTCTTCGACCTTGGTGACAAACGGGTGAGGATTCTTTTCGATGCGGTCGATCACCATCTAAAAGAGAACGAGAACTGCGTAGCTCACATGTATAGCACAACTTGGAATCCTCAAATATTCAAACTCCCGTTGCCGAGTTGTTGTTGCTCTACGTCACGGCTTGCTAGTTCCCAACGCTTGTTGCGCGCGGATCAGAGGGATAAAGCGCGGGTGCGGCGCGGAGCACATTTAAGGGTTACCGAATCCGAAACTTGTCCTTGAGGATTCCCAACTTCACCAATGCGCCCCATTCGCTTCGAGCATAGTAAACTCAAACACTGATACCTTCCAGATTCGTAGCACGTCTGTCATTCAACCAAAGTTGGTTGATCATTGCCTCAAATTGTCCTTGCACACGACACACTCCCAGCCTCACAATTTTGTGTCATCCACTTTCCTCCCATTTAATATGGAAGAAAAATAGAAATTGGCCACTAAAATGTTCACCCTTGATGTGTTTGTGAAGGTCCTACTATCCGGCGTCGCGGAATAGTATGATGATTGTCTTGTGGGTGTGGCCGCCTTTGTCTAGGCCAAGCCTATGCTCCCCGAAGCAATCGACGGGAGTGCACCGAACGATCAACGAGAGGTTGTATGACAACATTTGACTTTGGTGTCCACAAAATAACGGCCACAACAAATCACAGATTTGATCATAGTGTCTAGTTGTAGCGAAACGAGGACAGCGGATGTCGTTGTGAAGTACGTGCGCGACCGCTATGCCATTTCCACTTCCAAATCACGCTACAATGGTTTCTCCCGAACAACATCACACCCTTTCTTGCTCGACCCATTCCAAAACGTCGTGCTCTTTCAATTCCTCTTTGTGCATGGTCTTAATAGCAATAATATCCCCGGTTGCTTTCCTAATAAGACGAACACACAAAGAACGGTTCGGATGAAGCAAAGAAAGAGCGACCAAACTTTGCGTCTAACGGAGAGATGTAGTTCGTGACGCATGTCACCCGAAATCGTGAAGCATGTCACAAACTTGGTGCAACCAGTTCGTCAAGGGATTGGTTCGGCTCGAACACCGTGGGCACATTTTCATAAATGGAATGCTGCACGACAACCGCATTACGTGCAATGTTTCTCATCGTCTACGTGGCTCACCATTGAAAACATATTGCATGGTAGCGGGTAACTCCCGGAGCAAGGGCGAACGCGTGATTGACGGAGCAAGTGCATTAACATTCGACCTTCGAGCCTTGACAACTTTTCCATAACTTCCACGGCCCAACACGGTTATAATGTTGAAATCTTGCATCGTGCTACGCTTGCTCGGTGTCCCAGGCGTGCTCGGGGTCATCGGCGTCGACGGCTCCGACGGCTCTGAGGCCGGTTGGGCTTGGGTTTTCTTGAAATTGAGCTTTGGAGGTGGTTTGATCGTCAATTGGGGCTTGCCAGGGCTTGCTACGGTCGCCTTTTTTTGGGGCGATTGTGGGGGTGACGGCTGGGGTGATGGCTGCTTTGGGGGCGGGATGTAGTCGTCCAAGACATCGTCAAGTAGTGCGGCCAAGGCATCTTTTTGTCTGTCCTTTTGTTCTTGAGGTGACTCACTTTGCTCGGACGAATCTGGAGTGACTTCTTGTGTTGAAATGTCCCCACTCAATTGGGATTTTAGGTCATCCAAACTAACGACCGACTCGGCAGGTTTGGGAACGCCATCCGAAGTATCGCCATCATGTTTACTTGATTGATCTGCCTTTCCACATTCGCAGTCCCACATTTCACACACATCACAACTGGAACACAGATCGGGGAAGGGTATAAGAAGAAAGGCCCCGCAATCAAATTCGTCCATTGCCATACCTTTCCGCTGCAAATTCCATTCTTGAATGTGGAGTTGCAAGTACCCAAGAATAGCCAAGGGACTCAACGAGGTGCTGGGTAGGAATTGCGTGATCAGCGGCGAAAAACCGGTGACGGTATGCAGACTGCGGGATATGGCTAAGCAGATACGGGTCCGCAGGCAGATACTGTGGATACGAGCACGCGCGTCAATTTTCAGACCTGCAGATTCAAGCGGCGGCGGATAAGTGCCGACGAGGCAACTAAACTGGCAAATTGGATGCGATTTGACTGAAAAAGAGAGAGACTCTACCTATGTGTTCCAATCTTCAGTGTAAACAAAATGTAAAAATAATGTAATCTGGAATGATTGACAACTTTGAGAAGCAGCAGCCACATACGTACATACAGCAGCTTGTTGCAGCTCACAGACTAAACTCATCCCACAGGCTCTCCCCAACCTGCATCGTGCAGTTGCCACTTTGAAACTCAACCTAAAATGTTGCTAGATCGCACCATTGTCATCTCAATCTGACCCACAATCAACCGCAACACATACCTTGTGGCTGCTCACATCAAAACCTGACTCATCACATTGCATATGTCCTGGAAGAAAGCACTACTAGCATCCAACTCTTTCGTAGTGCAGTTACCACTTTGCAATTCCAGCTGAATTGATTGTAGATGCTCACATTGTAACCTTGATCCCACCTACAATGCATTCGTAAACACTGCTCTCGGCTCCTCTACTCAGGAACATATTTCATATGACCCAAAAAGAGAACAAAAAGTGTTTCTTTCCCTCCAATTATTCCCTGGCATAGTTGCTACCTTGACATTCAAGGTAAATTGACGGTTGATGCTACCTTGGTCATTTCAATCCAAATCACATTCCACCGCCAAATGCTGTGTGTGGCCTCGTCAATCAAAAACAAACTACGCAACTCAAATATGACCCAAAACGAAGCACAACAGCCTTTCACGGGCCCCGAGCTCCTCCGTAGTGCAGTTGCCAACTTGACAGTTGAGCTAAATTTACGGGCTCGAGCTAAAACCTAGTAAAACATCGCTCGGAGGGAGACAAAAGCCTGTTGAAGAGAGTGAAAACCACCGGGGGGGACTCACAAAACCACATCTTGATGCTTTTTCTACCTATTGCAACTGTTTTTGGCCTTTTTTTACACAGCTTGAAGAAAACTGTGGAACTTCATGCTTAGTTTTGACCTAATCAGCACCAAAATGGCATTCGGAGGGAGACAAAAGCCTGTTGGAGAGAGTGAAAACCACCAGGCGGGACTCACAAAACTACATCTTGATGCTGCTTCTACCCATTGCAACTGTTTTTGGCCTTTTTTTACACAGCTTGAAGAAAACTGTGGAACTTCATGCTTAGTTTTGACCTAATCGGCACTAAAATGGCACTCGGAGGGAGACAAAAGCCTATTGAATAGAGTGAAAACCACCGGGGGGGACTCAGAAAACCACATCTTGATGCTTCTTCTACCTATTGTAACTGTTTTTGGCCTTTTTTTACACAGCTTGAAGAAAACTTTGGAGCTTCATGCTTAGTTTTGACCTAATCAGCACTAAAATGGCATTCGGAGGGAGAGAAAAGCCTATTGAATAGAGTGAAAAACACCAGGGGGGACTCCGGAAAACCACAGGGGGCTCTTCAACTCAGGTGCAATGATCAAAGACGACACCAAGCTTGGCGAATATGATGGTATTACATATTGCACAACATTTGGAGAGAATCATGAAATGATGAGGCGCTGGCGGGAGGGAAGGCTGCTGTGCATGGACGGTGGGGGGAAGGGGGGTTGCGAGCCCGGCCAGCGCGGGGTATGGATTTACGGGGAGGGTGTCATGTCCTTTGCTAATGGAGCAAAAGACGGGCAGCAGTATAATGCGGTCTGACTAAAAAGACGGTCCGGGCATTCAATTTGGATTGATGTCATGTCATTTGGTTCCATTCAAACTGATGAGGAGATCATTGTGGACTATGGAAAATGCTTCTGGACAGGGAATTTTGCCCAAGGGGAGCCAACATCCGATCATAGCTCCCAGGCCGCAAGCCCTGCACAGGATGCTGCATCCCAGTGTGCTGCCCAGGAGCCCGCAGCCGTTCACCCTTGCATGCCCACAGTTCCCGGTCTGCTGACAGCAAATGACAGCCAACATGTGGAGCCAAGCACTCATCCATGTGCTGTCTTGCACTCCCGCAGGTCAACAAGAGGGCGTCTTGCTGAAAAAGCAAATCTTGGAACCTCCGGAACCTTAGATGGGCCCTCAGGGTGCTCAGGTAACTCCGAAGAAGTGAAGGGCCCAGCACACGACCCTCAAAAGCCAAACGACCCTCAGATCACGTGGTACAGCGCATTTTTGCGGGAGCGATGCAATTTACGCCTCCATGATAGGATCCGGTTGCTGTATGATGAGGGTGGGGAGGGTGCATTGCACGTGAAAGGTACCAAAGTGTGGCCAAATACTGAGGTATTCCCCAACACTGGGGACCATGTTGCAGCCAAGCATTTTATTGCATTTGGCAAAGTGTCACGTGCATCGCACATTGTTCATGCTATTTTCTGCCCTGGAGTGTGGGAGGTGAGTGCAGTGGACACTGCCCATCAGCTAGTTCAGCTGCACATTTGCAATGAACCCTGTGACATCAACAAAATTTTGCACCGATCTGTAAACACCATTGAGGTTCCTGTCCAGCGATGTGTTCCCCAGAACAGCCATTGGGCAAACACTCTTGGTTGGGCTGAGTACTGTGCTGATTTGCACCGTGCAGATCTTCATCAGTCTCGAACGGAAGCGTGGAAATCATTCACACCCAAGCACAATCCTCATACTGTGTGGCTGGATAGTCTGACAGACAACAGTATCATTAATGTTCAAAAAACAAGAGGAGGAGGTGTGGGCGATGATCCAGGGATGTTCCATGTGTTCACGATTTTGGGCCAATGTTCCAAGAGTGACATATTTGAGGTGTCATGGGAGGTGCAAGTGGTGGAAGCTGCTGGTGGTCACTTGCCGGCTGTCAGGGAGGCTGCTTCAGTACTTGCTGCTTGCATTCAGAAATATGTGCCAAGCGCGATTGTACATGTACAACACTGGTTGGCACAAAGCACATTGCGCGTGACCCATGACCCTGCTACTATGGGGTCAGTGTGGCCTCCAGCATTGTCTGAGCCGAGCGCACCGGCTGATCCCGGAAACATGCGCTGTGTGTTTGTCTGAGCACAGCTGGCAGGGTGTGGGCTCGAACAGGATTTCTAGCTTTTCAACATATTGAGCGCCACCGTTTTGACACCAAAGCCACACAGGAATGCTGGACAATGCTCTACCAACTACAGCAGTGGTTGGGCAGAAATTTGGCTGCCTTGCCGTCCAAATTTTATGGCAGCTACATGCAGGATGCTGCCAAAGAGCTGGAGCTAATGCTGCACAATGCAGATGTCACCCAGCAGCCAATGCCGACACAGGACGTCGCCCGGCTCCTAGTGTCCAGTGTCATGGCTCAAGGGGATGTGCAGGCGGATGAGCAGATTAGCGTGATGCAAGCAGAGGATGCGAATGGAAGACATACCTTGAAAGGGTTCCGATATTTTTGGGCAGGCACAGGTGGCCAGTGTGGAGGGCGAGCGGCTTTTGAGGATAAAGTTTCTCCTGGAGAGAGCAAACAGGTGGCTTGGCTTCTGTTCTGGGATAACTCTACCAGTGTTGCTTGGCAAGGATTAGTGAGTAGTGGCAGGGGAGGACCACGCGATGGCTCTGGAGCTCCTTGCAAAGAAGCCCGTAAAGGAAAGCGGAAAAACAAGCAGTGGAGGGCAGGCAAGAAGAGCAAAATACAGAAATAGGCAATGGACAACCCAGTTTGTTGGGTGCTCACCACCACTGATGTGGGAAATGTAACACTGGGCCAGGGGTTTCCAGATGACCAAGTGTTACCCATCAGTGGTGCGCAGCATTTGGCCTGAACATGGGGGGGCACCAGATGCACAGGGGATTGGCATGCAGTGCAAATGGGTGAGGGTGGCATGTATGAGGTGCACCGCGCGACCCATGGTTTTTTGCAGGGCGTCAGATGAGGCCCGCAAAACGCCCACGTTTCTAGCGAAACGCTCCATCATCATCGCACCTGATTTGCCAGAACGTGTCAGTCGTTGTCTGATTCCTTTACGGACCCACGGACTGCCTACGGACTACTGTTGGGTGAATTGCGAACCGCCTTGGTGGTTTTAAAACAAGAGCAACAAGGCCTTTGCTGCAGACTATATGGTTCGGAGGGATGAGAAATGCACAGACAGAGAGACCAACATGCTCGCCGACCAGGGTGATATGCTCCTCTTCCTTGATCAAATAATGCTTTGGTGTTGGTAAACCAGCAGTCTCCCACGCATCACGAGACTGGTACTTGTTGCGTGCGGCATTGACAGACTGCAAACTGTTGCCAGGCACTTGGAAATCAAGCTGTCCGAATTCTCCTGCAAAGAAAGAGCGGGGCAGGGCCTGCAGAACAGCATTTGATCAACAACACCGTCCATCCCCCTCGTCCCCCCACTGGCCATGAGGCCCCACCAGACAGGGGCTCTACATGGCCAGTAAAATGTAGGTTTTTGGAACCGGCACCCTGGGTCATGCAGCATGTATGCAAGGCAGCCCTGGACCATTTACATCTCTGTGATACCCCCCCCCCTTGGCGCCATGTATATTGGCCTAAAAACATACCATTCCACCCAGGCCCTTTGATTTTTCCTGGTGCTCCATGCCTGCAGGGCTACTCCAAATGATTGCCATGGTTGCATTGCATTCCGAACCCCTTCCCAAATGCAAATTCCTCACAACCAGTCGGTTGTGATCAGAGTTCCTTCAGAGGTATCGTTGCCAATGATCTGAAATGATAAATCTGCATGCTCCATGTATGCTGCGCAGCTTTGGACCATGCGAATCTCACTGATAGAGGACCCCCCCTCCCCTCACTATGTACACAGGCTTCAAGCTGTACCATTCCACCCAGGCCCTTTTATTTTTCCCGGGGCTCCACGCCTGCAAGGCTGCTCCAAATGATTGCCATGGTTGCATTGCATTCTAAACCCCTTCCCAAGTGTTGCACAGTATCCCCAGACCCCCCCCCCCCCTGAACCAATTGGCCCATCAGCATTGCACCCAGGGTCTTTGATAAATCTGCATGCTCCATGTATGCTGGGCAGCTTTGGACCATACGAAACTCACTGATAGAGGACCCCCCTCCCCTCACGATGTACACAGGCTTCAAACTGTACCATTCCACTCAGGCCCTTTGATTTCCCCCAGGGCTCCACGCCTGCAAGGCTGCTCCAAATGATTGCCATGGTTGCATTGCATTCTAAACTCCTTCCCAAGTGTTGCAAAGTATCCCCAGACCCCCCCCCCCTGAACCATTTAGCCCATCAGCATTGCACCCAGGGTCTTTGACAAATCTGCAGGCTCCATGTATGCTGGGCAGCTTTGGACCATACGAATCTCACTGATAGAGGACCCCCCCTCCCCTCACTATCTACACAGGCTTCAAGCCGTACCATGTACCATTCCACCCAGGCCCTCTGATTTTTCCCAGGGCTCCACGCCTGCAAGGCTGCTCCAAATGATTGCCATGGTTGCATTGCATTCTAAACTCCTTCCCAAGTGTTGCAAAGTATCCCCAGACCCCCCCCCCCTGAACCATTTAGCCCATCACCCAGGGTCTTTGACACATCTGCAGGCTCCATGTATGCTGGGCAGCTTTGGACCATACAAATCTCACTGATAGAGGACCCCCCCTCCCCTCACTATGTACACAGGCTTCAAGCTGTACCATTCCACCCAGGCCCTCTGATTTTTCCCAGGGCTCCACGCCTGCAAGGCTGCTCCAAATGATTGCCATGGTTGCATTGCATTCTAAACTCCTTCCCAAGTGTTGCAAAGTATCCCCAGACCCCCCCCCTGAACCACTTAACCCATCAGCATTGTACCCAGGGTCTTTGATAAATCTGCAGGCTCCATGCATGTTGGGCAGCCTGGACCATACGAAACTCACTGATAGAGGACCCCCCCTCCCCTCACTATGTACACAGGCTTCAAGCTGTACCATTCCACCCGGGCCCTTTGATTTTCCCCAGGGCTCCACGCCTGCAAGGCTGCTCCAAATGATTGCCAGGGTTGCATTGAATTCTAAACTCCTTCCCAAATGTTGCAGAGTATCCCAAGCACCCCCCCCCCCCCGAACCAATTGGCCCATCAGCATTGCACCCAGGGTCTTGAAATCTGCATGCCCGGGCAGTCTTGGACCATCTGAATCTCACTGATAAAGGACCGTCCCCCCCCACAACACTTTGTACACAGGCTTCAAGCCTTACCATTCCACCCAGGCCCTTTGATTTTTCCCGGGGCTGCATGCATGCAAGGCCGGCCCACATGATTGCCATGCTTCCATTGCATTCTAAACCCCTTCCCAAACGCTGCACAGTACCACCCCCCCTCCTGAGGCGCTCCCACAACCAATGGGGCCCGCAACATTGCACCATGGGGCTGTGACAAGCCTGCATGCTGCATCTATGCACGGCGGCCCTCCTTTGATGTTTGCTTTCTTACAATTCCTTTGCCCATACCGGAGGCCCCTAACAAGGGTGCAAACCAATGCATGAATTTACTTGGGGCCTCTTCGTTCACTGGAAACCCCCTCCCCCCGGTTCATGACCAAACACCAATGCAAGTATTTTGCTCCCTAATTGGGTTTGCGAACCAATGTATGACTTTACATGAAAATGCATGCATCACATTGCAATTATGTGGGGGGATGAATGTAACCATCCCCTTTGATGTTTGCTTTCTTACAATTCCTTTGCCCATACCGGAGGCCCCTAACAAGGGTGCAAACCAATGCGTGAATTTACTTGGGGCCTCTTCGTTCACTTGAAACCCCCTCCCCCCGGTTCATGAACAAACACGAATGCAAGTATTTTGCTCCCTAATTGGGTTTGTGAAACAATGTATGACTTTACATGAAAATGCATGCATCACATTGCAATTATGTGGGGGGATGAATGTAACCATCCCCTTTGATGTTTGCTTTCTTACAATTCCTTTGCCCATACCGGAGGCCCCTAACAAGGGTGCAAACCAATGCATGAATTTACTTGGGGCCTCTTCGTTCACTTGAAACCCCCTCCCCCCGGTTCATGAACAAACACGAATGCAAGTATTTTGCTCCCTAATTGGGTCTGCGAACCAATGTATGACTTTACATGAAAATGCATGCATCACATTGCAATTATGTGGGGGGTGTAATATTTTCGTCCAAAATCACCATGTTTCAATTTAATTCTACAACTCGAATCTCTGCTTTGCGTCAATGCGACGCGCATGCGCTCAAGTGTGCTGTGGCCAGGCAGTGCCCCAATCACAGTTGAAAGGTATTGCCATCAAAATAATCCAAAAATGCCCCCACTCATTACACCCCCTTCCTAAGCTTCATGTACATTTAATTTACAAAAGAAAATGTACATGACAAGCTGATATAGAAATTACAATGAGTGTGGGCTTCTGCACCCCCTTCCTAGGCTGAAAGCCATCTGGAGGAGTGTCAGGCACTACCATGCTCAGAAAATAATATAGGCACTCAGTGCCCAGTATAATATTCAACAGCAAAAGTGTTTAAACCTTGAAATGCAAAAAGGTTTTGCTCAAAACTGTTTTCACAGTTCTTCAAAAAGCCCCTGCACAAAGGTTTGTCAAAACTGCTTTCACAGTTTTTCAGCACACCTGCAAAGATTAAAACATAACTGTGTACCTCGATGCACAATCAAATAGCAGCAGACCCTGTGCACCACGAAAGGGGTATGCAAAAAGCAAACAAGACTGAACATGACTGAAATGTCACACATGCTTGAAACTGTCACATAGGAACCCACGTAGTATTGTACATGGTGCTTGGTCTTAATGTTACTTAACTGGTCACTGAAAATGAAACAAAAGTGGAAATCAGTGTCTATCTGGTCATGCAAAGAAAACTTGCAAATGTACACTGCTTACAAAAGGGAACACCTTCCACAGGAAGATGTAGAACCCTGTCAAAACATATAACTACAGACAGATGCCTCAAGGTATATTTGGGCAAAAATGAAGCAAAGGTGTGCCTCAGTACCAACAAAGTAGGTACCTCACCATGTTTTCAGCGTCTTCAGAGGCGCCAGTCTACGACCCAATTTTACATTCACAGCAGATTCAATCAGCACATGCACCTGATTCAGAGCTTTAGCACAAACAGACAGAAAACACCACGCAGCGCGTAGAGGCTGCTCTTCTCCATAAAGCTGTCGTCACCTCCAGCGCCACACTCAGGGCAAGACGACGCCCTTCACTGCCAAGGCGGGATAGCCTGCGAAACCCCGTGCGGCAAAACCAAGCCAGCGAACAGCGCTGCGGCACACCCAGCGACCATCATAGCTCCGTACGTCGCACACCCTTCACCGATACACTGAGTAGGCGTCGCAGTCTTGTAATTTTGAAGCATCGCCTGGTCTACTCACTGGGTGCTGTCGCTCTTCTGGATCCGCCTTTAGTAAGAAAAAGTCACTGCCATGTCTTTCTTGGAGGGCTTGATCCAGGCTAAGCCCCCCTTAAAACCCTTTGTTGATGCTGAGACAAACTTAAGTGTTTTTATCACTCTTTTGTGGCCTAAAGTACACTTTCTCAAAGTAACTAGGGTTGTGACCCTAGCCCCCCCCATGAAGTTCACCCCTACCACTCAACTGAGCGGAGGTACCTTCCTTCATGGAGGTCATACCAAAATAAATCAGGCATTCCATGCTTGTGGGCCTTGGAGGTTAAGCCTAAGTGGTCTCCCACCCCAAGACCCCTATACTCAATTGTTTCTACCACTTATTGTGGTCCTACGTTGTAACTGTTTCTGAATTCAGTTGCTTGGCAAAGTCATTTTCTGTGTGGTCCTGACATCTATGCCCCTCAGTCCTAACCAGCACCATTTCACCCAAAAGAGTGCACATGAAGTGCCTATTGCAACCTCTGAGGCTAGAGTCTGACCAATTTTCATATAAAACCTTTTGCATTATCCATTTGTGATTGAATCTATGTTCATATACCTGCTTTGTCTATCTGCAGCCCTTCTGTGTTACACTGGATTACAAAACCAATCATTGATTCGATCCACTTTCAGTCCTTGCTCTACTTGCTGCTTTGGTTTGGGTTTTACAACTACAAAACCTGCAGGAATACATCAAAAGACCTAGGGCATAATTCAAGGACATCTTTCCGGTAGCAGAGACAGTCCCTTGTGACCTTTTGAACCGACCCTGAGAAGAAGTGCAAAACAAAAGCTCAACAACAAGTCCAACATGTCCACACCAAGTGTAAGGACCTGGCCTATCCGAACTGTCCAAGTACAAATGGGCAGTGTGGTCCACCCAATGAGTGAACCACCACAACGAGCACTACATCACCTCAGTGGCGCATCTGGGTCCCAAGGAGATCCAGAACGCAGAAGGGCGGAGAAGAATAAAGGCCTTACCACCGAGGCCTTAGCAGCACACGGTGGAGACAGCTTCAGTCACCTCCACAGACGTGTGGCTGCTTCAGTATCACGATCCCATTGTCCAGCTTCATCCTCAACTGCCATTGAAGGACCTGAGGAATATGAGAAGCTGAAGATGAAGATGGATGAGTACATCATGCACGAGGAGTACTACAAATCCATCCGTGGGGAGGATGGAGAGGAGCCCTTAGCTGTACATGGATCTAGACCACGTACAGATCTAGGGTCCTATGCACACTGTGGTCCTCCGTCCACAGCATCCCTGCCAAGACGACTACGACCTGAGTACCCAAACCCAAGGGCTCCTGAAGTGGGCCCAACACGAGTCGAAGAACACCATCCGAGGCCGACCTACGGTGCCCTGGATCAAACGGCCGAGCTACTGGCCAAATTCCTGTCTGGATCAGAAGATCCAGATGTGACGGCCTTATCAGAGGCCATTAAGGCTAAACTGGGTATTGCAGAACCCTTACCCAAGCCTGAGTTCCTCTCTCTCTCTCCAGGGCTGAGTACCCTGGCCGAAGATCTCAAGAGATCGAGGGTCTCAAGGCTGTTGCCTAAGGTTACCTGCCCCAGCCCCTTTCACCCCCGTGCCAGGACTGTGCCTATGGCGGATCTACAGGACGTGCCTGTCACAGAGAGTGAGAGAAGAGGGCTGTCAGCCCTGGCCCCACTTGCCGGCGTGTCGCCTTCAGGCCTAACTCCGGGGGGTGGGAAGATGGGCAGACCAATTGCCAAGGCGAACATCCAGCTGGAACTGCCGGAGTTCGACCCTAAAAATCTGCCTGAATGGGCAGAAGAATTTGCGGAGTTCCTTTTGTTGACTGGCCAATCCCATGTGGATGTGGCCACCAAATGTTCACTGCTAAAACGCTCATGCAAAAAGAAATTTTTGCAAAAACAGGTCAAACAGATTGTGAAAACCTGTTCTACTTGGGCGGAGGTACTCCTGAGGTTAGAGAAAACATTCCCAGTCTATGAGACTGACCTCAGCGTACGCACACAAATCGAGGAGCTACCTATGCTCCCGGAGTTTCCATCCGCTGCGCGAATTTCTGAGTATGTGTGCGACATGGAGTACTTATTTTCGAGGATGAATGTGGGCTCCTACGGAGCCACTGAGCCCCACCTGTGGCTCATGAGTAAGATCCCCCAGCGTACGTGGGATGATTGCCGCTCAACCTCTGAGAGGAAGAGCAGGACCCACTCGTATGATACACTGGTGGATCTCTTGATTGAGCTAGCTCTTGAGAGAGAGAACGACTCCCACATGGAGAAGTTCCTCAAGAAGCATTTGGGACGAGGTGGTACCCCTACCCCCGAACGTGGCGAGGAGAAGGGGCATAAAAATCCCACTAACACCAACCAGGGAGGCGGTAAAGGGAGGGGCAACCTACGTGCCATGAACGAGGTTCCAACTGATGCAGGCACCCCCCCCCTGTTTTACTGCCGACCTGTAAATGACAAGGGGGGACCTTGTCATGCCTCTGACTGCGATCTCCGCAGTGGCTGTATGCTGCAGATGAAACGTCAGCAGCATACTAAAGATGGGAAAACTGTGACCCATCAGGACCACTTCAGGTGTACCATCACCTGTGGTTACTGTGGCAAGCGTCGTCACTATGAGGACGAATGCCACATCAAGAAACGCGAGAGTGACAAACTCAAGCGTCAGGAGGCGGAGCGCCAGAAGAACCCGACGCCCGCCAGAAATCCCCCGAATGGGGATAAAGGTAAAGGAGGTGGCAAGGGGGGTGGTAAGACTGGACCCCCTAACCCCCAGAGGCGCTCATCAGCGCCTGTTGCTACGCCTACTCCTGCTGCCACACCCGCTCCTGCCGCAGGTGTCCCCCAGAAGCGACCCCAAGGGGATAACGCTACCCCTGAGGGGAATAATTCTAAGAAGAGGCGCTTGGCCTGGATGGCCAAGTCCCTCATGGCTGCAGGAGTGGATGTGAAATTCCCTGATGAGGAATAGGGGGGCGGCTCCGAAGAGGAGGACTTGGTTTTCTGGATCCTCGTGAAAATCGGGGATCAGGTTTTTCGAGCAGTGCTTGATACCGGTGCAACACTTTCCATAGTGGCCCGGCGCCTGCTTAAAACTTTCAGGAAGACTAAGACTGTGGCCATAAGAGTAGGGGATGGGCGTACCATCTATTCCTTGGGGGGGGTCGATGTGACCATATGTCTGGGCGACGAAACCGTGACCCAACACTGCAGAGTGTTGGACACTGACGCCTTTGACATTGTCATTGGCACTGACTTTCTAAGAAGAAACCCCCAGGTTAAAATGCTGTCCCTACAGCGTCCTTACTCTTTGCACTGCGACTTTGGCAGTGGGCTATTCTCCGTTCCTTTGGAGCTGTCAGGACGAAAAGAGTCTGGGCTGTGCTACGCAGCCAAGACGAACTATCGTACTGAAAACTACCAACTGGCCCGTCATGTTCTCGAAAATGGACTGGCGGCCCTTCAGGTAAACCTGGATGAGATCCAGGTGGAATTGTTTGCGAGCCAACAACAGCACATCATGCAGTTGTACTGCTCGAAACAAATGAACAATGCTTTCCGTTTCTTCTGGAAAGCAATGGGCCTAGCGTATGCTAACCCTCCCTTCTCCCTGCTCGCGAAGGTTCTAACCAAGATCGCTTATGAGGGAGGAAGGGTTGTTATGTGCACCCCTGACTGGGGTTGCTCTGATGAACATGCTTACTGGCGCCGTATGCTTGACCGAATGACCGTGGGAAGAGTGCAACTCCCCGACGGCCCCATCTATGTGCCTGAGGACTCAGACACAGCTATGCAGGCCCCTGAGTGGGCCAGTTTCCTGTCCATCATCGATGGATCTCTCAATCCTGTACCCCTGTGTGACCTGGACCAGGTGCTACTAAAAGAGGTCATGGCCGAAAATCGTGGCCTGACCCTTTATGATCTCAAAAATCGATCTCCTGAGCACCTATCTGCCACACTTACAGGGTGTGAGTCTCCTGATGACTATCTGGAACCTGCAGCTGTAAAAGAGGATGCTGACGACCAACTGTCTGAGATCGCCAGCACTATTCCCTCTGTTGATCCCAGCTGTGTTGACCTAAAACATAGTGCTTTCCTGGCCCAGCTGTTGCTAGAGGAGGTAGATCTAGAGTCAACCTCTGAACGCGCTTCCTCTGTTGGGAAACCAGTGCTACACATGCAGCCTGTGCACACAGGTGAACCCGTGGCCCGGAGTACTGATGCTCTGGCACGGCCTGCTGCTAATAACATGCCCTTGTCTGAGCATGACACGCAAGAACTCCGACGGCTGCTGTACCTGAAGGCCGAAGGTATTGAGCGCCAAGAGCGGCTGCAATACCTCAGACAGACCTGGAAATACTCCATCTGGTCTGAGGAGGACGATGAGTCCTATACGCTGCCTGATCCTGAGATACCTCTAGTGTACTCTCTACACTATGGGCAGCAATGTCCCCCTGAGTGGGACGATGGTACTGTACCTGCCGAAACTGCTGATCGGCATAAAAAGAAAGAACATGGAAAAAGCAACCTCCATGCTGAGGAGGATTTCCTTCAGAAAGTCGAGAGTCTTAACCTTGACCCCCGCCTGAAGAAACTGCTTATAACCTATGAGGAGGTGTTCGGCGCCTTGCCGCCTCCCCTATCTTGCAAAAAACTGGTCCAGATGGACCTGAAATTGAAACCAGAATTTGAAAAGACGCGAGTGAGGCGTCGCCCCTATCCCGCTCCACAGGAACAGGTTGAAGAAATCGAGCGCCAGATCCAAGAATGCATCGATGCTGGCCTCGTTGAAGAGTACAAACATGGGGACTATCCCCATCACTGCAGCCCCTGTTTCCTTGTTGCTAAACCAGGGTCGACTGCGCTACGTCTTGTTGAAGACTATGGTGAGGTCAACAAGAAAACCCAGAACCACTCAGGGAGTATTCCTAACATGGAAAACACCCTGGAGCGTATTGCCAAATGCAGGTATAAGACCAAAATGGACAAACGCTCTGGTTTCTGGCAGGTTGACCTAACCGCCGCAGCTCAGGAGCTGCTTGCCTTTAGAACCCCTAAGGGTCGTGTCTTCAAGTGGAAGGTTATGCCTTTCGGGGTGGCTAACGCCCCAGCGCTCTTCCAGGAGCTTATGAACAAAATTTTGTACATACTGAGGCGCAGGCCTCTAGTACAAGAGTTGATCTCTCGGGGTGCAGAAATGGAGGCTCACATCGACGACGTGAGTTTGGGTACTAATACCAAAGAGGACCATGTCCTTCTCCTCCGTGAATTCTTCACTGTCTGTCAAGAAAACCATCTCCGAATCAAACTCGAAAAATGCGAGTTTATGAAAGAGGAGATGGAGTATTTGGGTTTCGACGTGGGGTATGGCTGGTGGAAACCAGCCGCGTCTAAGATGCAGCCCCTACAGGACATGCAGATTCGCGATGACCCTAAGAAGGGTCTACACGATGTGAGGAGTTTTGTGGGCGCCTGTAATTTCTATCGGCGTCACATCCACAATTTTACTTACTCCTCTGCACCCCTCACTGACCTAATCAAGAAAGCTACTCCCTGGAGGTGGACCTCCAGAGAGGAAGAGTGTTTCCAGGAGTTGAAGAAGAAGATTGCCTCCTCCAACTGCCTGGGAGTGCCCCGCCCTGAGGGCGAGATAGTCCTGATCACTGATGCCAGTGATGTAGGGGGGGGAGGTACGATCTATCAATGGCAGGAGCTTAACCCCGCTGAACTAACCCACTGCCATTATCGTACTACTGGACTGAACCGTGATGGTTCGTTGAAACATGACTATCCTACCAGTGAGTGGCGACTGGTGCCACTGGGACACTGGAATTGGAAATGGAACCAAGCGCGTTCCAACTACAGCACCTATGACCAGGAACTCCTGGCCGGTATGTTGGTACTATCGTCACAATCCCGACTCCTGGGGTCTAACCCTATTGTCTGGCTGTGTGACCAGGAGCCTGTGAAGTCTTTTCAGAAGGGCCCACCACCAGAAAAAGCGAAGCTAAAACGGTGGTGGACTTACCTGAGCCAGTTCAGGCTGACAGTGCATCATATCCCGGGGATTAAGAATGAACTGTCGGACTATGTATCGCTCAACAACTTCGATGCGCTTATTGGTGAGAGCTCTGAGGCACTCGCCAAAGAGGCTTTCCAGCGTATGGATGTCCAGCCTGACCTGTCCATGCGCACTGCTGGAATCCTGGAGGGTTGGAGTCTGACCGACTATCAGTCAGAGTATGAAGAAATTCTCCAAACCCTCAACACTGGTCTCGAACCCCGTGTCATTGACGGGCACCAGTGGTATAAAAACAATCAGTACCTCTTCTACGAGGACCGAACTGTGGTGCCTGAGGCACGACTGGATGGGTGCCTACAGTGGTCCCATCTCAGTTCTGGTCACACTGGCGCTAATCGCTCAGTGGACTTCTTCCGTGAGTGTTTCTACTCTAGTCTAACCCTGACTGAACTGAGGTCGCGTATGCAGACCATTGTGGATGCTTGTGGCTGTCATGCCAGCAAGCAGAGCGACAGTAGGGATAGGGGTCTGATCTCCAGCTTACCCATACCCTATTGTGCTAACTCTCTTCTCTACGTGGATTACATCCACGGCTTACCACGCTTTGGCGGCTATGATAGTTGCCTCGTGGTCACCTGTGGTCTATCTCGCTTCACCCGTGTGTTCCCTTGCAATAAGAAAATCACAGGTGAGCAGACTGTAAAAATGTTGGTCGAACAATGGTTCGAACCCTATGGAGCACCTAAACAGGTACACTCTGATGAAGATGTACGCATCCGCAGTGACACTGGGTGGTACAAACGAGTGCTAAATGCCCTCAACGTGGAGGTAACCACAGGTGTGCCCTACACTCACACGTCTAACCCTCTCTGTGAGAGACAGAACCGTGTGGTGGAACAAAACTTAAGAATCCTGATGAAACAGGAGCGCACCAAGGACTGGGTACGCCTAGTGCCCTGGGCAGTTCTGTCCATGAACTCACAGCGGAGCTCTTCTACGGGTTTCACCCCCCACGAACTGTTCCATGGAGGACGACCTGCTTGGTTCTTCAAAACCCCCTTCCCTGAGGACTTCAAGAGCCCTGTGGGAGATCGGCTGGAACACAAGCAGTCTCTGGCTAACCAGGCTGGTACTAACCTGAGGCACATTCGTGACCGTGAACAGAGCCGACGGAACCGCCTACGGCGACCTGCCAGCTTCAAGGTTGGTGACCTTGTTTTGGTACACCATTCACGCCTACCCTCCTGGCCATGTAACTGCCTACAGGACCCTTACTTTGGACCCTATCGTATCATCAGGATAGATGGATCCAGGATCCATGTCAGGTGCAGTCCACGTCTAGGTGGTGAACTGCTATGTGCTCCTAAGCAGTTGAGGCACTATCACTCCCCTGACGACTTGTCTTGGGATGAGTGGCGCCTCAGCGACAGTGAGATTGAACGTATAGACCTAGAGAACGCTGCCAGTCCAGAGGAGGCAGACGAACTCGAAGAGATGACTGCCGATGAGATGGCAGTCGATGGTTACTACGTGGTTGCAGGTATTGCTCGCCACGAGTATAAACAGGGCTGGAAATTCCTTACCCTGTGGGATGGCTATGGGTTGTCCGAGGCGACCTGGGAACCTATGTCAGCCTTCATACAACCAGATGGGAGTATCAACCCCATCTTCCGCACTTACCTCGTTGAGAACAACGAGGGGCAGCTCCTAACCCGTGCTGAGACTATGTCCCAGCGTAAGAAGCGAAACTAAATACCCTGTGTCAGTCTACTGACCCTGTCTGTGCCCTGCAGACCCACGCCTATGGTTTCCAGCGTGAGCCAGGTGGACGCTTATCAAGATTGCAGCCACCCAGCGAGTGTTTGCCTTGTTGACCATGTGTTGCATGGGTACTGCCCTAATGTAATGACCTTGGTGAGCCAACGAAGAACGGTGGCTTTCTACACCAGGGGGGAATGACAAGCAAGGTGTTATGAGGCAAGGTGTGTCTTCCCTCCTTGGGGACAAGCGAGCCCACAGTTAGGACCCCTGACTGGTCCAGACCCATGGGGTTCTACCCTTCCTTACAGGGTTTACCATACCCCTAAGTGTATGTGTGAGTGTGCTATTCCTAAGGTCCTGAGAGCAAGCCGCAGAAGTGGTGTCCTAATTATACCCAAGTCTGCGCCCTTGCTAAACCTGGAGGGTTGGCTTATTGATGCCACGGGGTACGCCCCGGGTCTCCCCTCCCCTATGCGCCCAATTTCTGTGCTGGCGCAAAACCTTGGGGGAATACCCAGAGTGTTAATCCAGGTATTGTTTTCCCTACCTATCTGTCTACTACAGGGAGGGGTGGCCAAAAGCTATGAAGGCATGCAAAACGCCTGTTTGCTATGTGGCCAAAAACACTAACCTAACCACTGTCACAGCCCACCAACCCAGCTAAAATTGCAGGAAAAGGGTGGGACAGTGACACGCCCCCTACAGGTCCTACACACCCTACAGTGGCACCATCCTGGTGGGCGAGCACTGGGCAACTGGCCCTAGCCCCCACTCAGGACTACCACTCCTACACGCACACTCTACTGGGCGTTGCGAAGATGAAGTTCTCATGGGTCCTAACGACCCTCCTGTGAAATGGCAAGAGAACACAGCGCTACTAAGCAACTGTGGCCTGACAGGGGACGCCACAACGCGTTTCCCCTGCTAGGGCTTGGAGGGAAGGGGTGCTCTCGTTGCGTGCACAGCGCAGATGTCGTTGAGGTCAAACTGTCCTCGCCAGTACTGGCTGAGGCACAGTGATTTGATTTGTGATCTGCGCCCCTGTTTTGCTGGGGCAGAAAAATGGTAGCCGCCGAAGGCAGCTGCTGCGTGCACCAATCACCCTAACCTCTCCCACCTGTACAAAAGAGGCAGATGAAGGGGCGTTTGCGACTGTGGAACCAAGCCACACTCCAGGTATTATACCCTTCTCAGTGTGACCTATAATACGCTGTTCGCAAACACGCTGCAGATGCAGCTACCCCTGTCAAGCAAGCAAGCTTTAAGAAACTCCTCGGGTTCTCTTAAAGAACGTACCGAGGAGCCTCTAGGTAACCTAAACAAGGTTTACCGTGCGCAATTCGCGTGGCCTACCCTTTAATGCATCATGTGCACGCAGGGAAGGGAGGCTTAACCACAGACTCAACCAGGAGGTGAGCTCCTCCTGGGCTAACCTACCTTACTCACCATGCATCGTGTGAATGCCGCATTGAAACGAACACAAAACAAACCTAAGCGTTTTAAGCAACTCAACTTGAACGCTACGGCCGCACACGAACAAACGCTTACCTGTGAAGAAGGAAACAAGGGAGAATTAGGGATACAGGTGAAGCGACACAGCGTGTGGATGTCTCGATTAGGCACATGCATCGCGAGCACAGCGCATACTCTAACCCTACGTGCGCGCTGCGCGCTCCATTCGCATCACATACCTTTCATTCCTGCTTTCACCTGTGCAGAGCACGAGAGATGAACACCCGACCCCCCAACGAGCACAGCGTTGACAACCCTAACGTTTTGACGGAACAACCAACACGAACGCAATGCGTGAGTGTGAAGTGACACAGACATACCTGAGAGACGGGTTGTTGAACTGCTCTGTGGTGTGGGCTGATTTTGAATTCTTTACTCTGAAGTTTATAAAAATTTTAATGCAACTGTGCAAAAATTTTCTTTAAAACTTTAAGAACTACGGCTCATACCTTCTTTTCCAAAAGCCATTTTTGCTTGCGCAACCCTTTTCTTGGCGTCCGCTTCGTTTGAGAAAAGTTTATAGTGTTTTCAGCACTGTGTTTTTGCTTCTCCTGCTGCTTGTTGTTGCTGTAGGGTGTCCTGCTGCTGGTTTTGGATGATGAAAAGCTTTTGTTTGTTGAAATACAGTAAAGCCAACTCAATCCAGGATAGCCCAAGCCAATAGTATGCAAGGAGAAGGTAATTCAGGATCAAAGCATGAAGGGCTGCAGTGTAAACAGTGAAAGATGATTAGATAATCACAGAAACTGCAACTCAGGATACAAATGAATGCATATTCACAGAGATAGCTGAAATGTTTTGGGAAAAGAGTTAGAAAACTGCCTCAGGATCACTCTCTCTCCATAGTGCCATCTTAGGAGATGTGCACTCTTTGTTTTGGGTCCCATATGTGCTGAGGTGGCATGGTATGTGGCGATGAGGTCACTGCCATGTCACATGGGATCTTCCTACTCACATGGGATCTTCCTACTTAGTTAGGCTGACCAGGAATTGAACCCAGGACCTCTCAAAAAGAGGTGCCTAACCCCCTATGGTGCATACCACTAGGGCAGATAAGTATTCATGGAAAAACATAGATAAATTCATAGGCTCTACCTTAGGTATGTCAGTGCTCAGTCAACTCAGGAAAAGATATTTTGCTTCTGATTGAAAGGGGATTAAGGGGTCCACTCAATATCCTGATTGGGTGTTTGGTTCCATAGGTCAAAATGTGTTCTCACCACTTTTGGCTGGACCAATACTAAGATAAAAATGCATGGATGCTCAGTGCATCTCTAATACAACTAGAGTATGTCCCAAAGCAATGGAAAAGCACTTTTTCTTACTCCCCCCTTGTGCTGTGGTGGCCACCACTGTCGCATTTTAGGAAAAAGGGAATTTTTCTTGGCCTTTCCTTGGTTTCCACATCTACTTTAAAATACCTACAGTCTCCCTCACCCTGAAAAATGGGCGCTCACCATGGCTGGCGTCCTTTTGCTGCTCTGATTGTACAGTTTCCTACAGAAGACTCAGCGCTCTTGGCGCTGCCGGGGCTCCTGTGGCTTGGTTGGGTTAGATTGGGAGCATGCCAAACATGTGCATATGCATCCCTTCCTCCAAGACGCAGCGTCGACACAACCCAAACGCAAGACACATTATACACACTCGCATGGGTTCTCGTAAACCTGCTGGCGACCTGTGACCTGTCTTAGGGCGTAGGGAGTCGAAAAGAAATTAATTTGCCCCTTGGTGGGGTCTTGGTTCTGCTCAGTCTCTCCAGGCACCTGCGTTTCGGCCCGAACACGGCCTACTCAGCGAGGCTGCGCGTGGGTATCTGCAGAGGCAGGAATGGGAGAATTATGGACGAATCCACGCAAAAACGAAGCGACGACACCAAAATCCGTCAAATGACGGCGCAGAATTTTTCTGAAACGACACACCTGAGCAGAATCCAATTGTGCATCTTCAGCACATTTTTATAGAAATTATAGTCATCTCTGGATTTTTTAAATCCAGAAATTCATACGTACAAAATGGCGGCGCGCAGGAGCGGCTCCTAGCGAAGCGCCGGAAAATGGAAAAATAATGGAATTATAAACGTATGTATCACGTAGTCTTGAAAATGACGAGACACACATCAATAAACAAACATACAGATTCCACCCACACTAATAGAAGCTTCAAAAATTCAAGAATTCGAAAATCAATTGAAAAGACTTCAATGAATCAGGTATAAACTACAGGTATGCTCGTCTTGCATGCCGCATACACATTGCTCGTCTCGAGTCTCCGTGACCGTGTCGTGTAGCAGCGTTAACAACGATAACCACGATAGGACGCGGTAGAGGGATTGATTAGAAAGATTGCAGATGATTAGCGGTCAGATCAGGGTGATTAGTCATACACACAAGTGCATAGCAACGTTCTTCGCGTGCGCCCCTTTTGTTTTCTCTCCTTGCTTCACTTCCCAGCGGTAGGTAAGGTAGGTACGCCCAGGCGGGGCCACCCCCTGGTGGAGTCAAGATTGTTGTGGAGATGGGCAGGTTTGCCCACGTGATTGTGCATAGTCGTGCATGCACACACGCATTAAAGGGTAGGCCCCGCGAAGTGCGCACGGTAAACCTTGTTTAGGCTACCCAGGGGCTCCTCGGTACGTTCTTTAAGAGAACCTGAGGAGTCCCTTAACGCTTGCTTGCTTGACAAGGGTAGCTGCTCCATGCAGCGTGTTTGCGGACAGCGTATTAGAGGGCACACTGAGAAGGGTATAATACCTGGAGTGTGCCTTGGTTCCTCCGCCGCAAACGCCCTTTCATTTGCCTTTGTTTTACAGGTGGGCAGGTAGGGTGAGTGGTGCAGCAGCATTTTTTTATGCCCTGCTAAACAGGGGCGCAGATCACACAAACAAGTAACTCCGCTCCGCCTGTGGCAGAGCAGGGAGTCCGACTTCATCGACATCTGCGCCTTGCACACGAGAGCACTCCTTCCCTCCAAGCCCTTGCAGGGGAAACGCGTTGTGGCGTCCCCTGTGAGGCCACAGTTGCTTAGTAGCGCTGTGTTCTCTTGTCATTTCACAGGTGGGTCGCTAGGACCCTCGAGAACTTCCTCTTCGCAACGCCAAGTAGAGTGTGCGTGTAGGAGTGGTAGTCCTGCGTGGGGGCTAGAGCCAGTTGCCCAGCGCTCGCCCACCAGGATGGTGCCACTGTAGGGTGTGTAGGACCTGTAGGGGGCGTGTCACTGTCCCACCCTTTTCCTGCAATTTTAGCTGGGTTGGGGGGCTGTGACAGTGGGTTAGGTTAGTGTTTTTGGCCACATAGCAAACAGGCGTTTTGCATGCCTTCATAGCTTTTGGCCACCCCTCCCTGTAGTAGACAGGTAGGTAGGGAAAAACAATACCTGGATTAACACTCTGGGTATTCCCCCAAGGTTTTGCGCCAGCACAGAAATTGGGCGCATAGGGGAGGGGAGACCCGGGGTGTACCCCGTGGCATCAATAAGCCAACCCTCCAGGTTCAGCAAGGGCGCAGACTTGGGTATAATTAGGACACCACTTCTGCGGCTTGCTCTCAGGACCTTAGGACTAGCACACTCACACATACGCTTTGGCAGGTAAGGGTAAGGTTCAGTCCCTAGCTTTATTCTTGGAGGCAAGCGTCTCGGCGAGCCTCAACAACTCACCAAGGTTGTTCTGGGACAAGTAGTCAACCAGAACTGAGTTTAGGCGTCCCTCAGGTAGAACAAATGCAGAGAAGGGCTCCCAGGTGGCCTCTTCGACTCCAAACCCTTCCCAGAGGGTGAGGAAGCGCCAACCCTGGCGATAGCGGTGGCGTAGGACAGACTTCACCAGGTAGAAGCCCTCCTTAGCCATCTCCTCGGCGTTCATGTCGGGGAGTTCACCTTCAACTTCCATAGGGCTGGCAGCCCCTTGTAGGTCCAGAGCGGCGATTTCCTCGTCGTTCAGCTCCCACTCCTCCCCACAGAGGTCTTCAGGATCATGGTAGCGCTTCAGGTGTTGAGCGGCGCACACCAGGGTCCCCCCTAGACGGGGAGAACACCGCACGGTGATACGGTGTCCATCCACAGATAGGATCTTGTACGGCCCGAAGTATGGGTCATCGCTGGTAGAGCGTGGCCAGGCGGGTAGTCGACTGTGGTGCACCAGCACCCAGTCCCCTTCTTGGTAGGTGGCCGGTACACGGTGTTTGTTCTTCTTGTTCCACTGACGCTCCCTCACTCTCTGGAGCATAGCCTTGGCCTTGTCCACCTTCGCTTGCTGCTCTTGGACCCATTCACCCACAGAAGAATGGGTGTCCTCTGGATAGGGGGCATGTAGGAACCACGCCGGGCGCCCCATGAATAGCTCATGTGGCGAGTAGCCAGTAGCTGAACTCTCTTGGGAGTTCATCATCAAGGATATGACGGGGAGTAGTCTCACCCAGTCTCTGGTGCGTTCAGTTTTGCACCATATCCTGACGTTCTCCTTCAGGACACGAATCTGTCGCTCACATAGGGGGTTGCTCGTGTGAGAGTAGGGAATCCCCGTAGACACCTGGACATTGAGGGACCTCAGGACCCTCTTGTACCAGCCAGTATCTGAGCGTACTCGTACGTCCTCATCGGAGTTGATCTCCTTGGGCGCCCCATAGACACAAAACCACTCCTCCAGGAGTATCTTGATAGTCTCCTCTCCGGTAATGTGCTTGGTACATGGGAACATCCTGGTAAACCTGGTCAACCCACAGGTTACCACGAGGGCGAAGTCATAGCCCCCGAACTTCGGCATTTCCGTGTAGTCCACGTATAGAACACTGTTAGCACAGTGAGGGATGGGCAGGGTCGAGTAGAGACCTCTGTCCCTGATATCCCCTGGTTTACAGGACCTGCACGGGCACTTGTCCACGATAGGCAGGAGCGTCTTCCGCAGCTGGTCGTCAGTCCACGTAGTGTGGAACCACTGCTTGAACAGCCTCAGGGTACGGTCAGCACCCACATGACCACTGGACTCATGGGTCCACTTCAGCAGCGCTGGGACTCGGTCACTAGGCACCACGATGCGGTCCTCGTGCCAGAGGTAGCTCTTGTCCCGCTTCCACTGGTCTTGGTTGACCAGGAGGGGTTCAAGGCGTTTCTCCAGGCGCCGGTAGATATCCCCAAACTCCTGTAGGTACTCCGATTGTTGGAGTCCATCCAGCGGGCGTATCATGGTCATGTTCAGGTCCAGGTGTACGTCCATACGGCTGAACGCTTCCTTAGCCAGCGCTTCAGACCGGGCACCAATCAGGGCGTCGAAGTTGTTGCGGCTGATGTAGTCGGCACACTCGTTCTTCACTCCCTGGATATGGTGTACCGTCAGCCGTAGTTGACTGAGGTAGGTCCACCAGCGACGTAGCTTGGCCTTCTCAGGTGGGGGGCCCTTCTGGAAACTGCGGACCGGTTCTTGGTCGCATAGCCAGACCACAGGTTTACTCCCCAACAGTCGTGCTTGTGAGGATAGCACCAGCATACCCGCGAGCAGTTCCTGCTCATAGGTGGAGTAGTTACCCCTGGCCTGGTTCCACTTCCAGTTCCAGTGGCCCAGAGGTACTAGGACCCACTTGTCGTCAGGGTAGCTGTGCTTGAGGGTTCCATCTCGGTTGAGACCTTCCGTCCCCCATTGGGAAATGGCCGAGTCGAACTCCTCCTTCTCTAGTGCTTGCCATTGGAACAACGTTCCACCACCGCCCACATTGCTGGCGTCGGTCACCAGGATAATCTCCCCTTGTGCCCTAGGCACGCCCAAGCACTTAGCGTTGGCTACCTTGTCTTTGAGCTCGTCAAACGCTTGTTGCTCTTGTGGGCCCCAGCGCCAAGTAGTACTCTTCTTGATCAAGTCAGTCAGTACCGCGCTGGTGTAGGTGAAGTTTTTGATGTGGCGGCGATAGAAGTTGCACGCCCCAATGAAACTGCGTACATCATGAAGTCCTTTCTTGGGGTCTTCGTGTCGTACCTTGGCATCCATCAGGGGTTTGGCCTTAGAGGCCGCTGGGGTCCACCACCCATAGCCAACGTCAAACCCCAGGTACTGCATGGTCTCCTGCATGAACTCACACTTCTCCAGCTTGAGTCGTGTGTGGTTCTCCTGGCAGACCGCAAAGAACTCACCCAAGAGAATTAGGTGATCCTCCTGGGTATTGGTCCCGAGGCATACATCGTCGATGTGAGCCTCCATCTGGGCCCCACGGGATATGAGCTCCTGCACCTTAGGTCTCCTTCGTAGGATGGACAAGATCTTGTTCATCAGCTCTTGGAACAGAGCGGGGGCGTTAGCCACGCCGAATGGCATGACCTTCCACTTGAATACCCTCCCCTGAGGGGTGATGAAGGCCAGTAGTTCCTGCGCGTTGGGCGTCAGGTCCACTTGCCAGAATCCACTTCGCTTGTCCATCTTGGTCTTGTAGCGACAGGAGGCTATCTTCTCCAGGGTAGACTCCATATTGGGAATGGACCCTGAGTGGTTCAGCGTCTTCTTGTTCAGCTCTCCATAGTCCACTACCAGCCGTTTGGCTGTAGACCCAGGTTTAGCCACCAGGAAACAGGGGCTGCAGTGTAGGGGGTAGTCCCCATCCTTATACTCCAGGACTAGGCCAGCGTCGATACATTCTTGTATCTGTCGCTCAATCTCGTCGGCCTGCTCTTTAGGAGCTGGATAGGGTCTCCTCCGGATCTTGTGACCCACGAACTCGGGTTTCAGCTTGAGGTCCATCTGTACCAGCTTGTCGCATGAGGCTGGAGGGGGTAGTTCTCCGAACACCTCCAGATAGGTCCTTATCAGCTTTTGTACCCGCGGGTCCAGTACCTTGATCTTGTCCTCCATATCCTCGTCGGAGTGTAAGTTGCTTGCCCCTTGAATAGAAGTCGGGAGGTGGTCCTCCACCGACTCTTCGCCCGCGGTAGCATCCTTCAGCCCTTGGTAGGCATACAGAAGGTCTTGCTCAACCATCTCCGGTGGACGATGGCAACATAGGCACGCTTTAGGGGGTTCACATACACATTCGTCCGAGAGGTCGTCCTCATCTGGGGTCCTCACATGGGCACCCCATACGCTCTTCATGAGCTTGAGATCCACCTCCCTTTGCCAGGTGGTGATCTTCTGTTCGAGGTCCTCCTTCAGTTGGGATAGGTCTCCCATACGTCCTTGCTTCAGTGGCCACGAGCTGCGGGTAGGCTTCGCGTAGCATAGCTTTTTCGCCACCAACTTCCTCTTGGAATCCACATACTCCCTGAGCCTGGATCGAGGGTCCAGCTCTTCATCCACGGGGTCTTCCACCCTCATGGAGAGTAGGGGTTTTAGTGGGGCGACGTACTCGGCGTTCTCCACTTCTTCCACCGCAGTCTGCACGAAGAAGGCGTCGTGCTCAGTTTCGTCGTCTGAGTGGATAGAGCTAGGTAGCTCAGATAGTCCACACTCAGAGACTCCATCAGGAACAGGTACATGACAGGGAGAGCTGGGGGCGTTGGTGTCAGTCACGACGTACTCATCTCCTCCGGGTGTAGTTTCAACAGCATCTTGAGGTCGTAGACGATCCTTCAAGTCACCCAAGGCGAGTCCATCGCTTTCTCGTTGTATAGCCTGGACCAGAGTAGGGTCCAGGTCTTCCCAGAGGATGGTGGTAAGACTTCCATCCACCACGCTGAGCATACTCCCCCATCCGGGCTTCCCAATGGGCGTCTTGCGTCCCAGAGGCACGTAGATGGCCTCATCAGGTAACCGCACAGAGCTGATAGTCAGCTTGTCAAGGAGGGTTCGCCAGTACTCGTTGCCCCCATGGGCTCCCCAATCGGGGGAACACAGGACCATACGGGAACGTTCCAAGGCCACCTTGGTCAGCACCTTCCCCAGTTCACTGAATCTGGGGTTCCCGTAGGCCATCCCGAAAGAGGGCCAGTAAAATTTGTAGCTGCAGTTCTTCCCCTTGCTGCAGTATAGGTCCAGTACATGCTGCTTGTCGCTGGCGAACAGTTCCACACTTAGGTCTTCTCGAGAGTAACCCAACTCCTTCAGACCTTGTTCTAGGACTTCCCCCAATAGTTGATAGTCCTCAGTTTTGGAGGCCGCCATCATGTTCGAGGGCTCCTCCTTCGATAGTCTCAGGTAACTCGAGGTATGTTCCGACTGCTCCAGTGGCACAGACTCTCTGCCACTGCCGTGGTCCACGTACAGGGGGTAGGGCGCTTGCAGCGTCAGGGATTGTATCTGGGAGTGCTGCACGAAGAAGTCAGTACCCAGTACAAAGTCGAAGGCATCAGTGTCCATCACATAGAACCGATGGGCGATAGTCCTGGAGCCCATAGGTACCTCCACTTCGCAGTCCCCGCAGCTGTGCACCACATGTCCATCCCCCATCCGTATAGCGGCGGTGGTCATGGTGTTCTTCAGGCTCCCACAAGGTAAAATTTTCTTGGCCACTATCGATATTGTGGCTCCAGTATCCAGTACC
This sequence comes from Eutreptiella sp. 'Long Island Sound 2002', assembly GCA_964036045.1. Taxonomy (NCBI): domain Eukaryota; phylum Euglenozoa; class Euglenophyceae; order Eutreptiales; family Eutreptiaceae; genus Eutreptiella; species Eutreptiella sp. 'Long Island Sound 2002'. The sequence goes on from OZ038386.1 coordinate 45,486,705, forward strand.
CCCAGGTATTCACGTCCCCCTAGTCGGATACGTACCCAAAACACCAGGTCTTGGGTGCCACCAGAGCGTCCCCGTCAGAACTCCGCGGGACAGGTCACCTCGAACCCCTTGTTCCGCAATTTGCGGGCCATCCTCATGAAACGGCTTCTCTTCTTGGCGTTGCCGTCGTCACCACCTTCATGCTCACGCTTGGCTCCTTGTTCTTGCTGGGCCTGCGTCTGTGAGCGTGTGGTAGGTCCAGACTGCCCTCCAGAGGGCTCGGAGTTCCCCCCTGGATTAGGGTTGGGGTTACCTCCGTTCTTGTCCTTGTTCTTGTTGTCGTTCTGGCGATTAGCGCCTCCTCCTCGTCCGCCTTGACCCTTGTCTTGACCACCTTGACCACGTCCTTTCGACTTGCCCTTGCCGGAGTCGTTGCCTTTGGCCTTGCCTCCACCTTTGCCTGAGCTTTTGCCAGGATCTTCCCCCTTAAGCTTCGCCGATAGGCGTTGCTTATGGTAGCACTCGTCCTCATAGTGCTTCCGCTTACCGCAGAATGCACACGTGATGGTGCAGCGGTAATGATCCGGCATCTTCACCTTGGCGCCGGTGATCTTTTCCTGCTGCTTCCCCTGGACAACAAAGCAGTCTCGCTGCTCGCAGTCGGAGGCATGCTGCAGGTGGCCCTGTTCATCTCTGGCATCACACCAGAATAGCTCCTTCACGTTCTCCATTAGGCGGGCGTGGGCGTGTTTGGGGGTAGTCCCCTGCCCAGGTCGGGACCCTTGGTACCCTTTGCCTCCAGAACCTCCACCACCAGGACGGTAGTGGTTCAAGTGTTGGTCGCTCTCCTTCTCCAGCGCCATCTCCAGGAGCAGCACGCATAGATCCTCGTAGCGGAGGGATCTAGCCTTGCGCTCAGCCGTCAGACGGCACTCGTCCCATAGCTCACGGGGGAGCTTGGAGCACAACCAAAACAGCAGGTCGTCGCTGCTGTAGGAACCGGGCGTCAGTCGTCCAGCCCAGTGGTCCAGGTCCGCCAACAGCTCGGAGACCCTGCCGGGTTTGGGGTTGTTGGGCAGGACGGGCAGGTTCTGGATCTCGGCCCTGATGGAGAGGTCGGTCTCGTAGGTTGGGTACTGCCTCTCCAGGGCAACCAACACGTCGGCAAAGGTGGCGGAGTTGGTGACGATCTGCCTGACCTGCTTCTCCAGGTACTTCGTCTTGCAGCACTGCAGGAGCAGGTCGCACTTCACTCGCCCACTCGCGTGGGTTTGGCCGGTCAGTCGTAGGAACCGGCCAAAGTTCTCAGCGAACTCGCTGAGGTCCTTGCCTGTGAATTCAGGCAGGTTCACCACTATCTTGGAGGTGGCAATAGCCTTCGCCTCCTGAGCTCGGCGTCCTTCAGGGCGTCGGGTCTTCTTCTTCTTCTTCTTCTTCTTCTTACCCTTGGAGTCCTCGGGGTCCTCAGGGTCTTCGTCATCCGATGGCGAAGAAGAAGTCATCGAAGGCGGCCCATCATCGGAGGGGTCTCCGCCTAGATCACTGGAGCCATAAGGCTCCACGTCCACCATAGCCCTTAGGGCTGTCAGCCCCAGCTGGTCCAGCTCGGCCCTCGTCGAGTTCGTCACGTGACTGTAGGGCGGCTGGGCTGTCCTCGGGACGAATGGGCTTCTTGGTACTGCTGCAGGAGTCGGCATCGGTCGGCTCCTCAGGCTCCCCAGGGTATTCGTCAACCCTGCCGCCAGGTGGTTAGCCTGTACTCGGTGGGGTGACATCCCCACTGTCGTAGGTGACGCATGGGACGGGATCATCAGGGGCTGCAGTTTCTCCCTGATCTCTTGCGTGAGGTCGCTCACGATTTTCGAAGTGGCTCCTTGGAGCACCTCGTTGATCTCCGACCGCGTCAGGGACCTGTTGGAGGATCTTCCCGATCCTCTACTCCTGCCTCCCAGAGACTCTGGTCCTCTCCTCAACCCACTCAGGGGTGCATACCCAGGTGCACACCCAGGAGCATACCCAGGAACTTCCATGTAGGTTCCAGTGGAGTGGAGTGGATGGGGATGGTCAGCCGCATACCAACGCGGCGCAGAGCTGGAAGCCACCGGCTCACTGGCAGTAGTTGCCTCAAGGAGCGCAGTGGTAGGTGGGCCCATGCCATAGGCGGGGTAGTGAGGCATGCCAGTAAAGCCTGTGCCCTCTGCCATAGGCTGGTTGGTTGTGGAAGTGGATGTAGCGGCGGCTGGGTGTGTGGTGGTTATGGGAGAGGGTGATGCTTGGAGGCCAGAAGCGCTTGGTGCGCCTTCGAAGGTAGGGATATCCGTCGGGTCTTGCCCTTGCTCCTCTCCTTCGTCTGTTCTTTCTCCAGCATCCTTCTCGCTCTCGTTTCCTCTCTTCCTCTTCACAGGCTGAGGCTGAGAGACCATTTCCTTCACCGACAGGGCCCCAAAGGCCGTCTGGAGGCCATCCAAGGAGTCCTCCGCCGTATCCATTGGCCCATGTAAGGGCTCCACCGAAGGTACAGCGTCAGGCGCCGGCCTTGCCGGTGTCTCTGGCGCTGGCGCTGGGTTCACCTCGGCGTCCACTCTTCCTGGATCCATCTTAATCCACCCTTCTGCTTATGTTTGCCTGCTCGGAGCACTGGTTGTACGGCGCGGGGTCGCTGCCGGTGCACAGAGACAGGCTGCCTCCTCTGCTACCAGAAAAGTTTATAGTGTTTTCAGCACTGTGTTTTTGCTTCTCCTGCTGCTTGTTGTTGCTGTAGGGTGTCCTGCTGCTGGTTTTGGATGATGAAAAGCTTTTGTTTGTTGAAATACAGTAAAGCCAACTCAATCCAGGATAGCCCAAGCCAATAGTATGCAAGGAGAAGGTAATTCAGGATCAAAGCATGAAGGGCTGCAGTGTAAACAGTGAAAGATGATTAGATAATCACAGAAACTGCAACTCAGGATACAAATGAATGCATATTCACAGAGATAGCTGAAATGTTTTGGGAAAAGAGTTAGAAAACTGCCTCAGGATCACTCTCTCTCCATAGTGCCATCTTAGGAGATGTGCACTCTTTGTTTTGGGTCCCATATGTGCTGAGGTGGCATGGTATGTGGCGATGAGGTCACTGCCATGTCACATGGGATCTTCCTACTCACATGGGATCTTCCTACTTAGTTAGGCTGACCAGGAATTGAACCCAGGACCTCTCAAAAAGAGGTGCCTAACCCCCTATGGTGCATACCACTAGGGCAGATAAGTATTCATGGAAAAACATAGATAAATTCATAGGCTCTACCTTAGGTATGTCAGTGCTCAGTCAACTCAGGAAAAGATATTTTGCTTCTGATTGAAAGGGGATTAAGGGGTCCACTCAATATCCTGATTGGGTGTTTGGTTCCATAGGTCAAAATGTGTTCTCACCACTTTTGGCTGGACCAATACTAAGATAAAAATGCATGGATGCTCAGTGCATCTCTAATACAACTAGAGTATGTCCCAAAGCAATGGAAAAGCACTTTTCCTTACTGTTTGCGCTTGTCTGCGACTTTAAGTTATGTGTAAAAATGACGATTTCCCGCGTGGTTTCGTCGATTTTCAACGATTTCACTTGCTAAATCGCAACCCCTTCCGCTAAACCGCAGGAATCACTCCCTGCTGGTTCCACTTTCTATTTTTTCCAGCTCCTGGGGGTTTGTGTCCTCCATTGGGAGTATTGCTCCGCCCTGGCCCTTGGTCAGGACGTTTAATGAAACGTTGTTTATACGGCGATAACCGTCAGCAGTAGAGCGTTGGACTGTACCCTAGTGGACAGACACATGTGCTCTGGACAGGGAGTCCTGGGTTCAATTCCCACTGCCCCCACACTTTTAACCAAAAGTTTTCGCCTCACGCCGGCGACTTTTGAGGAATGCCCCTTCGAAGGGACATCATTCACGGTACATTACACTGTTTTTCAAGGGTCCCTACAGTGTGATAGGCTTCTATGAAGTGATGAGAATGTTTTTGGTAAGTTTAATGCATTTTTTGAGGTAATTTTGGGAATATTTGAGCCTTTTTCCTTGGTCCTACTAGCTTGATCAACTAGTACTCCAGGGGGGAGTAAGAAAAAGTCACTGCCATGTCTTTCTTGGAGGGCTTGATCCAGGCTAAGCCCCCCTTAAAACCCTTTGTTGATGCTGAGACAAACTTAAGTGTTTTTATCACTCTTTTGTGGCCTAAAGTACACTTTCTCAAAGTAACTAGGGTTGTGACCCTAGCCCCCCCCATGAAGTTCACCCCTACCACTCAACTGAGCGGAGGTACCTTCCTTCATGGAGGTCATACCAAAATAAATCAGGCATTCCATGCTTGTGGGCCTTGGAGGTTAAGCCTAAGTGGTCTCCCACCCCAAGACCCCTATACTCAATTGTTTCTACCACTTATTGTGGTCCTACTTTGTAACTGTTTCTGAATTCAGTTGCTTGGCCAAGTCATTTTCTGTGTGGTCCTGACATCTATGCCCCTCAGTCCTAACCAGCACCATTTCACCGAAAAGAGTGCACATGAAGTGCCTATTGCAACCTCTGAGGCTAGAGTCTGACCAATTTTCATATAAAACCTTTTGCATTATCCATTTGTGATTGAATCTATGTTCATATACCTGCTTTGTCTATCTGCAGCCCTTCTGTGTTACACTGGATTACAAAACCAATCATTGATTCGATCCACTTTCAGTCCTTGCTCTACTTGCTGCTTTGGTTTGGGTTTTACAACTACAAAACCTGCAGGAATACATCAAAAGACCTAGGGCATAATTAAAGGACATCTTTCTCCTTTACCTCTGGGTCTGCGCCTGCGCGTTGATCTCTGTGAAGAAGGTTGTGGATCCTCGGACGCAACTGGTGTTTTGGAGGCTTGCATCTGTTGCAAAGTGTGGGACAGCGCGCGAAACAAGGGTAAAACAGCGTCAACCGTAGCTCCTGTACCGACTGGCAGTTGTGATGGACGCGGCTTGGGAGTTTGCGCTGCTGTGTTTGAGCGCTTGCAAGGCTCGCGTTGCTGATTCGTCTTCGGCGGAGTGGACGCTGGCACAGAGGAGCGCTCTAGGCGCTGCACCGCTAGCGCCCTCACGCGTAGAGGTTCTGGGCATTCCTGAGAAGTGAGATACGCGTCAACAGCTGCAACTTTACGACAGTATTGCTCGTGGGCTGCACCCATAGCATCTTTTGCAGCATAAAAATTGGTCCTCAGTTGACTGCAGTCGCGCCTTGGCGTGGATTCAACAGCCGCATCTATTGCAGCTTCTGCATCTTGCATGACTTGCTGACAGCGTCGCCATTCATTTAAATTGTAATATTTTCGTCCAAAATCACCATGTTGAACTTCAACGGCACAAGAGTTGCGAAACACCAAATCATAATCTCGACTGATTGTGATTTAAAAGTTATTCTGACACATGCCTAAAACAGAAATAGGCAAAATATCTACAGTGATAAAATGTAACAATCACATCGCAAGAATCACCATTAATTTCAATTTAATTCTACAACTCGAATCTCTGCTTTGCGTCAATGCGACGCGCATGCGCTCAAGTGTGCTGTGGCCAGGCAGTGCCCCAATCACAGTTGAAAGGTATTGCCATCAAAATAATCCAAAAATGCCCCCACTCATTACACCCCCTTCCTAAGCTTCATGTACATTTAATTTACAAAAGAAAATGTACATGACAAGCTGATATAGAAATTACAATGAGTGTGGGCTTCTGCACCCCCTTCCTAGGCTGAAAGCCATCTGGAGGAGTGTCAGGCACTACCATGCTCAGAAAATAATATAGGCACTCAGTGCCCAGTATAATATTCAACAGCAAAAGTGTTTAAACCTTGAAATGCAAAAAGGTTTTCTCAAAACTGTTTTCACAGTTCTTCAAAAAGCCCCTGCACAAAGGTTTGTCAAAACTGCTTTCACAGTTTTTCAGCACACCTGCAAAGATTAAAACATAACTGTGTACCTCGATGCACAATCAAATAGCAGCAGACCCTGTGCACCTTGAAAGGGGTATGCAAAAAGCAAACAAGACTGAACATGACTGAAATGTCACACATGCTTGAAACTGTCACATAGGAACCCACGTAGTATTGTACATGGTGCTTGGTCTTAATGTTACTTAACTGTTCACTGAAAATGAAACAAAAGTGGAAATCAGTGTCTATCTGGTCATGCAAAGAAAACTTGCAAATGTACACTGCTTACAAAAGGGAACACCTTCCACAGGAAGATGTAGAAACCTGTCAAATCATATAACTACAGACAGATGCCTCAAGGTATATTTGGGCAAAAATGAAGCAAAGGTGTGCCTCAGTACCAACAAAGTAGGTACCTCACCATGTTTTCAGCGTCTTCAGAGGCCCCAGTCTACGACCCAATTTTACATTCACAGCAGATTCAATCAGCACATGCACCTGATTCAGAGCTTTAGCACAAACAGACAGAAAACACCACGCAGCGCGTAGAGGCTGCTCTTCTCCATAAAGCTGTCGTCACCTCCAGCGCCACACTCAGGGCAAGACGACGCCCTTCACTGCCAAGGCGGGATAGCCTGCGAAACCCCGTGCGGCAAAACCAAGCCAGCGAACAGCGCTGCGGCACACCCAGCGACCATCATAGCTCCGTACGTCGCACACCCTTCACCGATACACTGAGTAGGCGTCGCAGTCTTGTAATTTTGAAGCATCGCCTGGTCTACTCACTGGGTGCTGTCGCTCTTCTGGATCCGCCTTTAGTAAGAAAAAGTCACTGCCATGTCTTTCTTGGAGGGCTTGATCCAGGTCAAGCCCCCCTTAAAACCCTTTGTTGATGCTGAGACAAACTTAAGTGTTTTTATCACTCTTTTGTGGCCTAAAGTACACTTTCTCAAAGTAACTAGGGTTGTGACCCTAGCCCCCCCCATGAAGTTCACCCCTACCACTCAACTGAGCGGAGGTACCTTCCTTCATGGAGGTCATACCAAAATAAATCAGGCATTCCATGCTTGTGGGCCTTGGAGGTTAAGCCTAAGTGGTCTCCCACCCCAAGACCCCTATACTCAATTGTTTCTACCACTTATTGTGGTCCTACTTTGTAACTGTTTCTGAATTCAGTTGCTTGGCCAAGTCATTTTCTGTGTGGTCCTGACATCTATGCCCCTCAGTCCTAACCAGCACCATTTCACTGAAAAGAGTGCACATGAAGTGCCTATTGCAACCTCTGAGGCTAGAGTCTGACCAATTTTCATATAAAACCTTTTGCATTATCCATTTGTGATTGAATCTATGTTCATATACCTGCTTTGTCTATCTGCAGCCCTTCTGTGTTACACTGGATTACAAAACCAATCATTGATTCGATCCACTTTCAGTCCTTGCTCTACTTGCTGCTTTGGTTTGGGTTTTACAACTACAAAACCTGCAGGAATACATCAAAAGACCTAGGGCATAATTCAGGGACATCTTTCTCCTTTACCTCTGGGTCTGCGCCTGCGCGTTGATCTCTGTGAAGAAGGTTGTGGATCCTCGGACGCAACTGGTGTTTTGGAGGCTTGCATCTGTTGCAAAGTGTGGGACAGCGCGCGAAACAAGGGTAAAACAGCGTCAACCGTAGCTCCTGTACCGACTGGCAGTTGTGATGGATGCGGCTTGGGAGTTTGCGCTGCTGTGTTTGAGCGCTTGCAAGGCTCGCGTTGCTGATTCGTCTTCGGCGGAGTGGACGCTGGCACAGAGGAGCGCTCTAGGCGCTGCACCGCTAGCGCCCTCACGCGTAGAGGTTCTGGGCATTCCTGAGAAGTGAGATACGCGTCAACAGCTGCAACTTTACGACAGTATTGCTCGTGGGCTGCACCCATAGCATCTTTTGCAGCATAAAAATTTGTCCTCAGTTGACTGCAGTCGCGCCTTGGCGTGGATTCAACAGCCGCATCTATTGCAGCTTCTGCATCTTGCATGACTTGCTGACAGCGTCGCCATTCATTTAAATTGTAATATTTTCGTCCAAAATCACCATGTTGAACTTCAACGGCACAAGAGTTGCGAAACACCAAATCATAATCTCGACTGATTGTGATTTAAAAGTTATTCTGACACATGCCTAAAACAGAAATAGGCAAAATATCTACAGTGATAAAATGTAACAATCACATCGCAAGAATCACCATTAATTTCAATTTAATTCTACAACTCGAATCTCTGCTTTGCGTCAATGCGACGCGCATGCGCTCAAGTGTGCTGTGGCCAGGCAGTGCCCCAATCACAGTTGAAAGGTATTGCCATCAAAATAATCCAAAAATGCCCCCACTCATTACACCCCCTTCCTAAGCTTCATGTACATTTAATTTACAAAAGAAAATGTACATGACAAGCTGATATAGAAATTACAATGAGTGTGGGCTTCTGCACCCCCTTCCTAGGCTGAAAGCCATCTGGAGGAGTGTCAGGCACTACCATGCTCAGAAAATAATATAGGCACTCAGTGCCCAGTATAATATTCAACAGCAAAAGTGTTTAAACCTTGAAATGCAAAAAGGTTTTCTCAAAACTGTTTTCACAGTTCTTCAAAAAGCCCCTGCACAAAGGTTTGTCAAAACTGCTTTCACAGTTTTTCAGCACACCTGCAAAGATTAAAACATAACTGTGTACCTCGATGCACAATCAAATAGCAGCAGACCCTGTGCACCACGAAAGGGGTATGCAAAAAGCAAACAAGACTGAACATGACTGAAATGTCACACATGCTTGAAACTGTCACATAGGAACCCACGTAGTATTGTACATGGTGCTTGGTCTTAATGTTACTTAACTGTTCACTGAAAATGAAACAAAAGTGGAAATCAGTGTCTATCTGGTCATGCAAAGAAAACTTGCAAATGTACACTGCTTACAAAAGGGAACACCTTCCACAGGAAGATGTAGAACCCTGTCAAAACATATAACTACAGACAGATGCCTCAAGGTATATTTGGGCAAAAATGAAGCAAAGGTGTGCCTCAGTACCAACAAAGTAGGTACCTCACCATGTTTTCAGCGTCTTCAGAGGCGCCAGTCTACGACCCAATTTTACATTCACAGCAGATTCAATCAGCACATGCACCTGATTCAGAGCTTTAGCACAAACAGACAGAAAACACCACGCAGCGCGTAGAGGCTGCTTTTCTCCATAAAGCTGTCGTCACCTCCAGCGCCACACTCAGGGCAAGACGACGCCCTTCACTGCCAAGGCGGGATAGCCTGCGAAACCCCGTGCGGCAAAACCAAGCCAGCGAACAGCGCTGCGGCACACCCAGCGACCATCATAGCTCCGTACGTCGCACACCCTTCACCGATACACTGAGTAGGCGTCGCAGTCTTGTAATTTTGAAGCATCGCCTGGTCTACTCACTGGGTGCTGTCGCTCTTCTGGATCCGCCTTTACCTCTGGGTCTGCGCCTGCGCGTTGATCTCTGTGAAGAAGGTTGTGGATCCTCGGACGCAACTGGTGTTTTGGAGGCTTGCATCTGTTGCAAAGTGTGGGACAGCGCGCGAAACAAGGGTAAAACAGCGTCAACCGTAGCTCCTGTACCGACTGGCAGTTGTGATGGACGCGGCTTGGGAGTTTGCGCTGCTGTGTTTGAGCGCTTGCAAGGCTCGCGTTGCTGATTCGTCTTCGGCGGAGTGGACGCTGGCACAGAGGAGCGCTCTAGGCGCTGCACCGCTAGCGCCCTCACGCGTAGAGGTTCTGGGCATTCCTGAGAAGTGAGATACGCGTCAACAGCTGCAACTTTACGACAGTATTGCTCGTGGGCTGCACCCATAGCATCTTTTGCAGCATAAAAATTTGTCCTCAGTTGACTGCAGTCGCGCCTTGGCGTGGATTCAACAGCCGCATCTATTGCAGCTTCTGCATCTTGCATGACTTGCTGACAGCGTCGCCATTCAGCACGTTCCATACCAGCAGCCACTTCCCAGAGTTGCGCACGATCCTCTTCGGTCCGAACTGACGCAGCAACGCGCTTCAACTCTTGAGTGTCATGTAGCACAATGTTACGCACTTGTGATTGCACCTGAGACATCTTATCGCAGCCACCATACTCGTAGTCTCTGTAGGGAAACTTGGTTGTGGACCAACGGCTACGCAAGTCCTCAGATGCAAACATGCTGCTGCAGTAGCAGCGAACGTAGTTCTTCGGCGGTACTGATACTTCCAAAGCACTGTACGCCGAGATGATCTAGTTGTTCACAACTCCGTCAGAGCTTTTAAATTGTAATATTTTCGTCCAAAATCACCATGTTTCAATTTAATTCTACAACTCGAATCTCTGCTTTGCGTCAATGCGACGCGCATGCGCTCAAGTGTGCTGTGGCCAGGCAGTGCCCCAATCACAGTTGAAAGGTATTGCCATCAAAATAATCCAAAAATGCCCCCACTCATTACAGGGGGATGAATGTAACCATCCCCTTTGATGTTTTCTTTCTTACAATTCCTTTGCCCATACCGGAGGCCCCTAACAAGGGTGCAAACCAATGCATGAATTTACTTGGGGCCTCTCCGTTCACTTGAACCCTCCCCCCCAACCCGAGCAATGGAAAACCGTAGTCCCTTCGGTTGAAACTACACATCTGAAAGAGGCTCCACATCCAAAACTCATGAGACAGTGCTGTCAATTTGTGCATCCCAAATGTTGCAAAAATGCCCAAATGATTGCCACAATTGCATTGCATTACCAACCTATTTCCAAAGATTGCAAACTATGTTACCCCCTCACCCAGCCAGAAATTCTTCGGCATTTCACGGGCTGTGATAAGTCTGCATGTAGCATGTATGCAAGGCAATCGTGGAGAATTTGCATCTCTGTGACGCCAGCCCCCCCTTCCCTTGGGTCCATGTATATCAGCCTCAAACCATACCATTCCACCCAGGCCCTCTGATTTGTCCCGGGGCTCCATGCCTGCAAGGCTGCTCCAAATGATTGCCATGGTTGCATTGCATTCTAAACCCCTTCCCAAGTGTTGCAAAGTACCCAGACCCCCGCCCCCTGAACCATTCGGCCCATCAGCATCAAAACCAGGGTCTTTGATAAATCTGCATGCTCCATGTATGCTGGGCAGCTTTGGACCATACGAATCTCACTGATAGAGGACCCCCCCTCCCCTCACTATCTACACAGGCTTCAAGCCGTACCATGTACCATTCCACCCAGGCCCTCTGATTTTTCCCGGGGCTCCACGCCTGCAAGGCTGCTCCAAATGATTGCCATGGTTGCATTGCATTCTAAACTCCTTCCCAAGTGTTGCAAAGTATCCCCAGACCCCCCCCCCCCCGAACCAATTGGCCCATCAGCATTGCACCCAGGGTCTTTGATAAATCTGCAGGCTCCATGTATGCTGGGAAGCTTTGGACCATACGAATCTCACTGATAGAGGACCCCCCCTCCCCTCACTATGTACACAGGCTTCAAGCTGTACCATTCCACCCAGGCCCTTTGATTTTTCCCGGGGCTCCACACCTGCAAGGCTGCTCCAAATGATTGCCATGGTTGCATTGCATTCTAAATCCCTTCCCAAATGCTACAAAACGTTTCAGCCCCCGGCCCCCGCAAACCAGTTGGCTCCAAATCATAGACTGTTCTCATTTCTGTAATACCCCCCACAACCCCCCCCGCTTTACTGTGCGTACATAGGTCCCAAAGTGTACCATTCCAGCCGGGGCCTTCGAATTTTCCCTGCAACACTGCCCAAAATGATTGCCATGCTTGCATTGCATTCTTGGCTCCGCAGCATTCCACACAGTGCCATGGATACATCTGCCGACTCTGGCGTTGATGCAACCGCAGCATCGTTTTCTGTTCGGCGTTGATATTGCTGTTGTGTGTGCTGACAATTATCGCAATAGTTTGTGTACAAGGACTGTGGAAAAAAGCAGAAGTGCTGTAAAAAGCGTGTGGGCAGGTATCACAAACGAAAAACAAGGAGGCCAAAAATCCCTCTTCATACTACCTCCATCAACAACGTGCAGAGTCTTGATAACCGGTCCATTGTGATTACATGCAGGTGGAAAAAGGACGTTTTTTGGCCAGTTGGTAAGGATATCAAGCAGCCGTCCAAACACACACCTCCCAATATCATGACATGCAATCTGAGGTGAACAGCATCAATGAATTGCAAATCACACCTTCATTGAAAACAGTTCTTGATTGTCACTTGCCCACCACATATCCTAGACATCCTTTCGCTCAAAACTGAGGCGCTCTTCAGCTGCTGGTGTCAAGGTGTTGCAGTAGGACAAAAGCCCACCATTGATATCAATGACCGCCAAATGAGTCAATGTAGAGTTCAGCGCCATCATGAACGGTCAGCAGGTGTGCACAATCTGTGAAAGAACACATAACCACACATCAAATCACAAAGTTTAAGGGTGAAACTACAAATGAGGCAGTACCACAGAGACTTCAGATGGGTACACACGCATTTCACGACAGGTGAGGGAGCGGAGGGCACCCCACCGGGTACTTCCAGGCCCCAGTTCCCTGCATTGGAAAGGTTGATCTCATCCTCCCTTGCCCCAGGGGGAGGACTGCCATGGGGTTGGGGACCTGTAGGAGAGGGGGGGGGGTATACCTTCCCTCATCTTCAGCCTTGACTGCTCGGCCTCACAACCATTCCCTGTACGCCGTCCCGTTGCTTGCCTGGTCTTCTGGGGTGGGTGATCTGACATTCCGCATTGCCATTTACCAGTATTGTTGTGTCCAATGGAAATCACTGAGGTGTTCATGCTGCTAGCACAGTTTGGCATCCTATTTTGTTCCGCCTGTCTACTCCTATTATGCGCATTGTTGACAATTATCCCCATTCGTTTGTACCTGAGGTCTGCATCGAGAACAAAAGGGCCATGCCGGAAAAAAGGATTGTCGCGGCTCTTGTACCTTGGCAGGTACCACAGACAAAAGAGAAGGAGACTGCGACATCTTGCAACTTACTACCAGCCACATTCCACAACAACAATCTTCGTGCAGACTCCTCACAACCAGTCGATTGTGATCAGAGTTCCTTCAGAGGCATCGTTGCCAATGGTTGCACACTTGGTGGCCCATAAAATGGCGATTCCAGCATGCCACCTACGTTTGGTTAGGCGTGACCGGAAGTTGCATAGTCACGCTTGGCAAAAGGGGGAGACTGTGTTGCTCCTTTTCAGACTGTGTGGGGGTGTTGGCGCCACATCTTCATCACAATCATCAAATTGTAAGACAAATGGGTCACACATGCGCAAGAAGACATGGCAAGGAGCTCAGTTGCAGGACGCACAAACTCCCATGGGCGGGAACCCCCACCCGGATAGCTCGGAGGCACAGTGCAAAAAATCTCCCATCGGGGCGCAAGTAAAGGAGGAGCCAACGGAAGTCATCACGGACGATCCTGGTGAGCACATTGGGGCTACTTGGAGTAGCTATGAGCGAGTCATTATGCATTTCGGTGACATGAAACGACTTGGCCTATCTCGGCAAGGGGGTCCCTCCAAAGGCCGGGTGATATGGTACTGTTCACTGACTGGCCGACTGCGACAAGATAAAAAGAGTTCCGCAGAAGTCCCTCTTGTTTCCAAAAGGCGCTCAAAATCAATGAGACCGGAGGAGGAGGATGAACTGTGTGATTGTGGCATGATTGTCGTCAAACGGGGAAACTTTTGGGTACTTGAGTACAATAATAGAGTTCACAATGGGCACACACGGATCACAAGCACGGTATCGGCACATCTGTTGCGGTACACCACGCTACCGGATGGCTTCCGCGAGCAACTAGCGGTTCATGCATTTCGGGCAACCAAAGCAGCAACTATTCGCCAATGCCTAATAAAAGAGTACGGTGAGTGCGCATTGAGTGTGGATGACATTCGCAAGCTTGTCAACAGTATCCGTAACAAGGGCAAGCAGTCGGATACAATTCGTTTAATATCCGAACTGAACAAGCTCAAGGAAGCTGACGCACGTTGGGTGATCAAGTGGCAAGCCGATGATGATGGTTGTTTGGTGAGGCTGTTTTGGATGAGCCCCAAACAAATTGAGCTTGCAAGGAAATACTGGCAAGTCCTGTTTCATGACAACACATACAATACAAATAAATATTGGATGGCATTGAGCTTATTTGCAGGGGTGAATGAACACGGAAAAACGGTGTTGCTTGGTCAAGGACTTATGGAATGGAATGAGCCGGCCACTGCATATGAATGGATTTGGCAACGTCGGTTGGATGCTGTTGCAGTGGCACCAATGGCGCTGTTTACAGACGCTGCGTTGGCTGTTTTGAACAGTGTACCAAATGTTCTTCCAGAGCTAACAAGGCATTTTCTGTGCTTATTTCATATTCTGGTCAATCTGCATAAAAATTGCCGATCATACTTCGTGCGATCTGACATTGAGTCTTCTGACGATGCAACACCATCGGGCGGCAATATGTGTCAGGGTAACGATGCTGACCATGAAGCTACACCGGTGGGTGACGATGTTGGCCACGGTGACAAAGATTGCATTGATGTTGACCATGAGGACACAAACGTGACATATCAGACATTTTTGGGTGACTTTTGCAATGTTCATCGACAAGTTGATCCTGACGTTGCTGCAGAGTTGTGGGATAGCCTATTACACACATATGCATGGGCAAGCGGATTGGTAGCCTACTTGCAGAAATGGCTTGGTGGTGACCGCTTCAAGATGTGGTGTCTTGCATTCCAAACTGATGTGTTTACCACGGGTAACAAGTCCACACAACGCTCCGAACACCTCAACAACTTGTCAACCATGAATTTGGACAAGCGCTCGACACTCTACTTTGTGTATGTGACATTGTCAAACTGCAGTAATGACCAAATGGAGTGTGCCAATTTGTGCGATTTGGAAACACAGGCCAGAGATTTCAAAGTTCATGTGTCACGCTTTGTGAACATTGAACCGCTTCTACGGGGTCTTCTCACCAACTATTCGTTGACCAAGGTGGTAAAACAAATGCATTTAAGTGTGAATTACATTGTACAAGAGTGGCCAGTCGACAAGGTGCAGGACATCCAAGATGACATCCCTCTGGAGTATTTCAAACGTGAACGGATAAAAACCCACCAAAAGGGGTCAAAAATTGATGGCGAAAGATCAGACGTGCCACGGAAGAAGTCCATTCACAATTTTGTGCAGAGGCATGGGTTCCCACACGCAGGATTAAAGGTGTTTCGTGTCTCCATCAGTGCAATGAGTTTGGCACGAGTCCAAAGTTCATTGCTCCCAGCACCTCAGTTTGTTGTCCTCTACGACATTGTGTTGGACGATGGACAATACACATTTGCATCCTTGTGGTGCACTTGTGGCCATGCATGCCGATATGGATATCATTGCAGGCATTACTTTGCGGTTCTCCATGATAAAGGGGAGATGGTTCGTTTCTCTACGCGCGACATAAACCACTTTTGGTTTCGGGATGCCAAACCCCCTGCTGAGGCACAAGTGGTGCACGCTCGAAGAACACTACCTGGGACAGCATTTCCCCAGGTCAAGCCTATTTCAGTGCCCCCAGTACGAACAGTACAGTTTGCTGAGTATTCGTGTTTGGACAATGAGATTGATGACCAAGATGCTGCAGAACGTGCACAAGAGCGAAAATACCTAAGCGAATTCGGACATCAATTGAATGCTTTCTATTTGTGGTTCCGTGAACTGGACTCATCTGTGCGCAATGATGTTGCAAGATCATTTACTGAATGGGAAAGCCGCACCAGAGCACAACAAGCGTCATCTCAGACATGCACAGGAGCACTTCCACTACCTCCGAAAGATGATAGGCTTGCAACTGCTGCCGTGCCGAAGTTTACCGACACCAGTCAACCAGCCAAGAAAAGAAAAAACACCCAAAAACAGACACCTCTGAAAAAGAAATCTCAAAAGCAAACCAACATCAAGAGCAAGCAATGCACCAAGGCAGAGCTGCAGCAAGAAGTTGATCGAATGAGGGGCCTATTGAACGCGGGTGCTACACTGCACAATGCTCCTGTTGGTGCACTTAGCAACCAACAAGAACGGTATATGGGGCACATGCAGGATGCAATGCATGTATTGCAAACCAATATCAATGCCATTCCAATGGACCCTGGGCAATCAGTTAGGGCTTCTGGATTGGCAAGCACATTGCCTCACAGTTCAATGGATCAGCCGTTTGCATTGAAAACCGCATACGTACAGCAATATACCCAGCTGTTCGATTATCTACAGCAGTGGGAACGTGCCCAACAGGCCGTTGGTGCATTACACTTACCGGCGCAAGTGCAACAGAGGCAGCAGATGGTACAGCAATTGCAGGCATTGTAAAATAAAATTGCCGAACAAGGATAGGGACAGAATTTTGGGGCAGCCCTTGACTGAAGCGGTACCCAGAACCTATGGCCCATGGCCCGGAGGCCTGTGAGCCGTCACACCCGTTATGGCCCATGGCCCAGAGGCCTGCGAGCCGTCACACCCGTGCGGAAGCCGTTGACACCGGCTATCCCTGTTCTCTAACCCGTGAAATCTGGAATCCGATTTCTAACCAATAAATCGATGTAGAATTACCGTGATTTTATTGTCTTGATCGATTTTCGGGCAGAAATCGGTGAAATACCCGATTTCTACCGCGATTTCTAATTGTCGTGAAATCGCCGCCTGATGTCGCCTGTTCTCGCGCCTTCGTCGCTTCTCCGTGGCGAGTTTTGTGATTGACTTTTCTCGAGTACCTGTGAGGTTCTAAGAGAACTTAAGGGCTGAATCTAGAGGGTATTTAATGTACTTTCATCTGGTGTGTTCACCAGAATTTTTCGCCGTTGCGTTTTCGAGAAAATCAGCGCGCAAGGCTTTCCGTCGATCGTGCGAACTCATGCTTCTCAAGGACCAAGAGTTCGCACGGAACCCTACGTCTCCCCCCTATGTCTTTCATCCATGCCCCTTTCACGCGGGCATATCATCTCGCTTAGGGAAGCGGGCAATGGCGGTGTTTTAGGCAGCCTATGGGTCTCGCAAACCCAAGTCGTTTGCGTGCGCAAACGCTAACTTTGTGGCCTTGTGAGCATGAACGTTAATGACCGAACACAATGCTCACAAGACCAAAAGCCCGAGGCCATTTTCGTATTACGAGCCAACTCAACGATGGCTCCACGCAATTCAATGCGTACCAAAACTCTATTTTCAAAAGAGGGCAAGTTTTGGTCGAAAATTAGGCCAAAATGGCCAAACCCCCGAGGCTCGTACTCGAAGCCTGTGGCGAGTTGAGCCTCGAACCAAGGCAATATGTAAAGTAGAGACCACGAAGGACATCGTGGATGGCTTGGTTGATTTTTACAACCTTGTCTTCTATTCTATATAATTTCGCCTTGTGAGCACGCGTGCCACATTGCCTCTTTGCACACACGCTCATATGCAAGCACTAATGACACGAGTGGGCGGAGACAATCTAACCATAGGGTGCATATTTGAAAGCACCTACTATGGGCCTACTCCAAAAGTGTTTACTCATATTTTTGCTCCCCAAGGTCCCAAGGATATGTTCATGCCAATATCGCCGACATATGCACTTTTTCCCATAAATAGTGTGCTTCAAGGATTGAGGTGTTAAAAATGCCTTCATTGTGCTTTGAACCTCAACCCTTGTTGCAAAAGGGAAGCAAAGCTTCGGTTTACATCCATGCAAAAGCCCGAGGCTCCTTTCTCTTGCGATACGGAGATACGATATTTGGAGGGACCGCTTTTGGGTGAATTTTGGCCGTTTTGCCCAAAATGGCCACAAACTCCTTCTCCCCCTGATTTCACCCCCGAGGTTGCGTGCGCCACTTGACCAAGAGTAAGGGCAATTCGGAGAGGGCACATAAGCCCACATCGAATGGGGTGTTTCCCCATGTGGCCTCTCCTCTTGATGGGAGAGTTGTGAGTCACCCAATTTGGGGTATGTTGCCATTCTGCCCCATACGTGTGTCACTTTCCCTCCAATGGGAAAAATGGCTAGAGGCGACCATGAGGGATGGCAAGTGGCATATATTGGGACCTAAGTCCCATGTGTCTATCGCATCTTTGGTTGAAAGGATCCTCGCCGTGGCCATGGAGATATGGAATCATGAGTGCGGGCCGTTTTGGCCAAATTTCGCTGTTTTTGCCATTGTATGCCATATTGGAATTACCATATCTCCATGGGGCACCGGATCTAGCGAGGAAGAAATGGCGCATATTGTAGCATATGACCGAGGGTTGAACGCCCTTGAGTTTCGTATTTGCTCCTCCGGCTCATCCGGAGTTATTTAACTTTTGGTGCGATCCACGATCCCCACCTTTGCACCGCATGTTGCTTTTTGCCCCGTCCATGTGGTCATCCCCTCGGTGAACAGTAAGCAGCCGGCGTGACAGCAAGCGATAACCCAGGGCATGGGACCAAAGGGGATATCAAGGGTTGTGAATCAAGGCTTGGCGCGTCAATATCGCCAAGATTTCCTACCCTGGACGGTCGCCCGAGACGGCCGATTTTGCCATTTTGGCAATCATGACCCCACGTGACGAACCCGTGGTGCCCTGATGCCGGTACCTCAGAGGGAACCAGGTTGGGTGAGGGCTCCAGGGAGTTCGTATGCGAAGCGCATAGGGTCAGTTGCCTCGTCCCTACCTCTGGCGGGTCCGGACGAGGGGTCAATTTTGGAGATTTTTGAGCTAATATCAGTTTGGGCTGAAGCAGCCCATTTTCAGCTACCAACTCCTAGGCGATAATGGCGGGGCCATATCTCTGTCTCAGAGAGGAGTTGGGACCTGCCGTTAAGGTAGCATGGGGAGCGACTGTCGGTTGGCCTTGGAGCTCCTTGGTTCCCAGGAACTCGCCTGTGGCTGGGCGGGACACCCCCCCTATTGGCAGGGGTTCAGGGTCGGGACTGAGCAGGGCATGGGTTGTGTTTGAGCCCCCGCCCCCGCCAGCCACTGAGAGGGTCGGACCTGGGATTGGGATACGAGTTGGGATAGAGTGTCTATTGTCCTGTGATGCATTTACCCCAGTCCAGTCTTAACCCCATGTGTACATATCCTGTTGTGTTGCTGTACATACTTTCGTTCCCTTGTTGCAGAGTGGCAAGGATCCTGAAACGCTTTGTCACATGACACGAGCGTATTGATGCCCTTGTGAGCGTAGTGCTTTGCCTGCCTGCTGACCTGTGCGTGTCACCGCAGCGTCCCGTGGCCGGCCCCCCACGGGAACGCGTCAAAAGCGTTTCACCGCCGCGGGGTTACCCATCCCCCGCGTGCCACTCGGGGCCACCAACCCCGAGCAGCGCGGCGCAGCAGCTCGCAGCTCGCAGCTCGCAGCGCAGCGCAGCAGCTCGCAGCGCAGCGCAGCGGCTCGCATCGCCGCCCAGCGACAGCGCCGAGTTCGTCACGGAGCCCGCAGCGCCGTCCGAAGCATCGCCCTGACCGCGCAGCGACCGTGGAAGAGGTGCACAGACCAGGACTCCTGCATCAGCGAGTCCCATCGGCCGACCAGCAAGGCCGCGTCAACCACCTCCATTACCACCGGCTGACCAGCACCAGCCGCACTCCCAGTCCAGTGCTGCAGCACCCGCCTCAACAACCACCACCAGTTGGTTGAGTGGAACGAGTGCACACCAAGGACCTCAAGACCAACTACGCCCCCGCTGCCATGGTAAACTGGCAAGAAGCGGGTAAGACGTGGCCGCGGCCCCACCCCCATGCAGCGCACCTACTGCGTGGGTTGGTTTGGGACCAGCACTACCGCCACAGCCACCCCCAGTGCGAAGGCGGCATGCCCCGGAGCTTCGAGCTCCGCACGGACATGGCCCACGACCGCCTGCAGGCCGTGGAGGACTGGCTGCGGGCGGAAGGGTTTGCCTTCCGCTTCCAGCAGAGGCGGTGGAGGACCTGGACCCGGCCGGACAGGCCCGACGAAGGGCTGCGCCCCGACGGGATCGAGGAGGACGAGATGCCCAACGAGTACCCGTCGGGCGCCTCGATCAACGTCTCCATGTGGGACATGATCGAGAAGAACTTCCCGGAACCGGGGAGCGAGCGCAGGCTGCAGGGCAGCAGCAGCGCGTCTCCGGGGAAGGAGAAGCGGTCCGCCGGGGACAGGAAGCGGGACCGGAAGTGGCGGGAGTACCAGGAGTCCCTGGCCGCCGAAGCGGCCCAAGGCGCCAAGGGCGGAACCCCAGCCCCCAGTCCCCAACGGGCCAATGGTGGTCATCACCCCGGCCACGCCACCCTCGGCGACTTCATCCAAGTCGCCAAGCAGACCAAGGCCAAGCCCCGTCCGCTGCGCCTGAGGCCCCAGCAGGCCCCAGCAGGCCCCAGCAGCGACGTGGAGTCGGCCCACCGCGGGAGGATGCCGGCCGACCAGGCCAGCTCCAGCAGCAGCGTCGCTCCCGACAGGGACGTGGCGCGCGCCTGTGAGCGCGCCTGTGGGGTGCCCTGCAACCTTCGGGTTGCCCGGCAACGGGCCAGGCAGCACAGCGCTGCCGTGGAGGGCGCCGTCGGCATCGCCCAGGAGGAGGCTGCGGAGTGGGCGCATGGCATGGCCATCCGCGCCCAGACCGTGGCGGCCATTGCGGCCGGACTCACGGCCGTAGCCGTGTAAGTGCGGCTAACCCCCATCTGCTCAGATTTTCACTGATCTAACCCAGATTGGCTACATTTTGGTCATTTTCTTTGCTTCGGCGGAATCGCCGCCTCGCAGCTCAGTCTCAGGATATTTCCTATATATTTCTGATATGCCGGATTTGATTCCGCGGTCCATTCCCCGTAAATCCGCCGCGTTCCGATTATTTAGCTGGAATCGCCATTTGCCGCTGACGCGCGCTCGCGGGCCAGATCGGCCAAACTTTTTTACATAATCGGATTTATTTAAATCTTTTCAGACAGATATGGACACTCAGATGTGCATAGAATAATCCGCGTCAATTTTCTTCATAGACTGGGATTTTCTGCCGGACCACAATCAGCATG
Source organism: Eutreptiella sp. 'Long Island Sound 2002' (assembly GCA_964036045.1). Lineage (NCBI taxonomy): Eukaryota > Euglenozoa > Euglenophyceae > Eutreptiales > Eutreptiaceae > Eutreptiella > Eutreptiella sp. 'Long Island Sound 2002'. The sequence continues at coordinate 45,507,646 of OZ038386.1, forward strand.
GACCTTGCTTCAGTTGTTGCTGCTCTCGCCTTCGTTGGTGTTCGAGTATCCGGTTCTACCCCCAATAACAACGTCCAGGGAGACTCCTCGCGTGCCTGCCCCACTGGTCTTGCCGGCCCCGAGCCCTCCGGCACAAATATCGACCCAGGGCAGCACTTTCATGGTAGCAGAGGCTACCTGAATGTTGTTCCTTTGGTGTCCCAACCACAGTTAGCTCCCCAGTACGGCCCCGTAGACTCCGCCGCCCCTGGAGAAGTAACGATCACGTTGCCCTGGTGCTGTGCGAACGAGGCCTTGAAGGGAATGCCTTGCGCTAGCCCAAGCTGCCCAAGAAGGGCACAAATCAGCAGCTGTGGGGACCCAAATCATCCCAATCCCAGTCGAAATTGGCCATCAAGCAGCTGGAATCTCCCAGCCTACGCCGATGGCAACGCTCCGGTGGAGCTTACGGACCTGGCAGGTACCAATACTCCTTACCAATGTCCACATTTTGAGACCATCGACGCCGACATTGACGACATTGAGATGGGTGGTCCAGGTGAGGTACCTACCTATAATCGACCAGCCTCTTGGGCACAATGGGACAACCATTTGTCTTCAGAAGTGACCCGTAACCTTCAGAGCCTTGAGGCCCTTTGTCTATTAGCCACGTCTAAGCTGATTGGACAAGAAAGAATCGCCTCTGATTTTTGATTCGAATATTTTTTCCTTCTTCAAGAAGAAATTAATACCAGGATGTGGTGGCGTTCTCAAGAAGATGACTCTTTTGCCATTTTTTTGCAGATCTGGGAGGCAAGCCCCTTCCCGAAGGAGAAGACCAAGGCACCTGTTGCCGGGCCCTCCGCCCCTCATCCCCCTGTTTCCATCCGCGACGATCTAGCCGCCGCGGTTGAGGAAGGAATTTTAGAGGCGGCCAGGGAGGCAAGCCTGGAAATTAGGGCTGAAGGAGCTCCCCAAGTGGACTCCTGGCTGCGAACCACTGAGATTAGCGGTCCGACAGCCTGCTCAGGCCCTTCAGGACACGGTATGTACTGTCCTGCCGACTGCTCCTGCAGATCCCAGCGAGATACTGAGCTCCAATTGCTCAAAGATCAAATGCAACTCATCATTCAAACGCTGGGAATTAACGATCTTTTCAAGACACACATGCGGTCTGAGGGTGCATCATCGGTGGAACAAGCAACAGAACCGTCGGAGGAGTCGACAGAAATTTTTTCAATTGCTCCTTCGGTGGACTCCAAGACCACCGATGCAAGGATCAGCAGGACCAAGCTAAAGGAAAGGGTTACAATCTCTCGATCTCAGAGTAGGACGGCGAAGGCTAGGACTGAGGCTCAGAATGCCAAGCGAACTGCCTCCCGTACTGCCCCTCCTGCTGCTGATTCCAATGCATTAGCCCAGCTGTTGCTCGCCCAGACCCTCGCCGGAGCTGGTGTGGCGAATGACGCCGCCAAGGTGTCTGCCATTACAGCCGGTGTTGGGCTGGATTCACTTCTTAACCCTACTTCATTGCGACTTCGTCAGGTTGCCAAGCAACCGAAGTATAATGGAAACCCCAGACGTTGGCCTCAGTTCCAACGGGAATTTAAACTGTGGGTTAAGACGCAAAAACTCCAAGATGATCAGTTCCTGATGGCCCTCTTGGACTGCCTTGAGGGAGCGCCGGCCAACACTTGGCTCAGGACCTGGAGTGATCGTGAGGATTCAAGTTCCCCTCTTACCTTTGATGAGGTGTGGGAACAGTTGGAGGTACGTGGATCCCGGCTGCCTGAGGACCATTACCACCAGATGTTGAAGAATTTTCCTTCATTCTCTCGATTAATCTTGCACGAAGTGCAAGACAAAAGACAGCGCTTCTGGAATCTAGTGGAAGAATCTGAACATTCAGGCGAAAAATTTTCTAGTGCCGAGCTGAAAAATCTGATTTTTGACAAGATCCCCTCCGAAACTGCCGCCACCCTTCGGAATAAACAATCCGAAGAAAAGGTCAAGACCTGGTGGGCGGAGGTCGAAGGCTTCGATGCCTCGGCCAACAGGTTTTCCGTCAGGGAATCACTTCAAAAGTGTTCCCCCACGTCACTTACCAAGGTGAAATTCACTGAAAACACGTGGAAAATCAAGTTTAATGAACACGAGGATCGGGACTTGTTTGTCCAAGTCCTCAACAGGGGAGTAAGTTTCCACGGCCATCGCCTGGAGGCCAGGAAATGGGTGTTTTCGTACACCCCGCAGGAACTGTGGGAAGAGGTTGAGCGGCTCGCTGACGCCGCCAATCAAAATTTCCATGAGGGTCTTGGGGGAAACAAGAATACCCAGCAAAACACCCAAAATGGGGCCCAAAAGGGCAATAAGAAGGTGAATGACACCCGGAATGTTCAGGATCATTGTAGCATCTGCCTTCTTCTAGGTTCTACGAACCGAGCTAAGACGCATTCTACTGGTAATCACCGATGGTCTCCTTACGATCACAAGGTGATTGGTGAAAATATCAGTAATCCTCAGAATTCAGACAGGAATGACAGACAGGTGCATGGTGGAAAGGGGGGAAAAGGGAATTCGCCCCCCTCCGGTGGAAACAAAAATACTGGAGGCCCTGGCGGGTCCCAAGGCACAGGAAATCGGACTCCATCCGGCTCCGGTGGGCAGCCGAACGGCCAGAAAAGTCCCAATGGTAACGCCGGAGGCGGAAATCGAAATCCAGGCCAAACCCCTCAATCCGGTACAAACGAGGGAAATGCTCCAGGATCACAGGGTAAAGGTAAGGGAAATCCTTCTGGAACCCCTTCCTCTGGTAAGGGCAGAGGGCGTGGCGACGGTGGAGGTCCATCATCCGGCGGCCGTGGCCGTGGACGTGGAAAGGGCAACCATCGTGTGGATCAGGTCTCAGGTGCAGATCAGGTGTCCGATGCGGATCGAGATTACGTTGAAAATGCCTTGAATCCAGCAGATGATCCGTTCCAAGAGGAGTGGGTCGACGAATCAGGGTGTGTTCACAACGTTAACGCAAACACTGGAGGTCAGAACGCCTAGGGGAGCCACGAAAATCGCCCCTCCCCAGGCGATTTCAGGCATGATCCCCAGATTCCATCTCGACCATTACTTGATGTAGGGTCGCTTGTCTCCTCTCCCTTGGATCCGGCAGCGGACCCTTCTGTTGTAGTGGACGAGGTTGGTGTACAGTCCAAGCACAGGGCCCGTCAGTTCGTCACAAAGCTGTGGGTCTCTGATTGCAAGGGAAATTTCCATCTCGCCACTTGTTTGTGTGACAATGGATCAGAGGTAAATCTCCAATCCAATTCTTTCTTACCAGACGACTGCGTGTTTGAGTCGCCTCATCCTGTTACCCTCGAGGGAGCTTCTGGACATTCTCTCGCAGGTGGGCAACGCGGTTGTTATATATCAACTCATTTGGTCGCCCAAGACCTTTGGGAAGAGCAAAATGTGGAAGAAGTTGTCCTTAAGGATGACTACTTCTATCGTGCCGACATAAAGTATGACCTTTACTTGGGCCATCCTTGGCTTCGCAAGAACAGGGTAGCGCCCGTAGGTCATCGTCGTTGTTTTTTGCTGGAGTCAGGTCCCTTGGAGCGTCCTGAATTTCGTTTTTTGCACGCAGGGTTTAAAAGTGCAGAAGAATTTTTGAAGCAAAAAGTTACACCAAAATTTGGTGAAGATGTCACCATTGCAGAGGTGAATGGGAGTGCCGATTACTCCCGAGAGTTAGAATGTCTTCGTAGGGACTCCCAGCCACGACGCCCTTCGCGCTGGCACTCTTCATCCTACAGAGTTGTCGACAAATGGCGCGATGCAATTTGTGAATATTTTCATGAACACCATTCCTTTTGGCCACAGTATGATGCCTTTGCTAACCGCGAGAACAAGCGCTTTGACAAGCACTTTCGCGACGCTTGGACCCATAAATGGGACAAGAAGTTATGGATTAATCCTCCGTTTCACTTAATCCAGCAGGTCATCCACAAAATCAAGCAAGATAAAACCCAGGCGATTTTAGTTGTGCCCTTGTGGGAAGACAAACCTTGGTTTCAGGAATTACAGGACATTTGTGTAGATTACATCGAACTTCCCAGGAAGATTAAGCTGTATGCCAGGGACGACACAGGTCCCCTGCCACAGCGGTCCTGGAGTTCGCTTGCATTCCTGGTGGATGGAAAGCTTTCTGACTCTAATTCTGCTGATTCTGGTACTGATTCTTGTGTTGGGTCTGAATCTGAGGTTGAGCGTGGTACTGATGATGAATCTATTTTTTCTGATTTTTGTCCGTCAGATACCCAAGGTGATCCAACGTCAAATGGATCCGCCTCGCCTCCCTCTTCCCCAATACGATCGACATCGAAAAGAATCTTCAGTGCACGGGCGAAGAAAAATTTCAAATCGCGCCGCAAATTCAGAGTTTTTTTATGAAAAACCCCCTGTGGAAGCTTTCATGGACCCTTTCGAGGAGCTGGATCACGAAGAGAATCTCTGGGATTTCGACACACGACCCACCTATCTTCAAGAGGCAGTTGATACGGACCTGTTTAGGGACATCCGTAAGAAGATTCTTCCTGCCAAAGCCGAAGAAGTCGCCAAGGTTTTTTCGACAGTAATTCCTGGCGATCAGGTGGACACTGAATTGTGTTCCAAGTCAAGAGAAAAGATTTTTGAGGAACGGAAGGACACAACTCTTTCGGGGAAGTTGATCAAAGACCCCCCTGTCCGTGGGCAGTTCGGTGAAGCCTTCATCGAGCTTCGTGAAGGGTACAAGGCGAAGAAACAGCGCCCTTATGAGAACCATGGACATAAGCATGAGATCCTCAGAAAAATCATCGAGAGAAATCTCAGGGAATTTGGTTGGCTTGAGGGTTGTATGACCAGCGAATGGTGCTGTGCACCCTTCACAGTCCCGAAGCCGCCGCCTGCAGACCAGAACACCATTGATGGTTGGCGAATGGTTGTTGATTTTCGCAATCTCTACGCCGAAACCAAGGCGGATTCACACCCCCTGCCCCTCATTGAGGAGGAAATCGCCAAGAGGGCAAGAGGTCGTTTGTTTTCTGTGCTGGATCTCCGTCACGGCTTTCACCAAATGCCGTTGAGGAAGGACAGCCGACCTCTCACCTGCATGTGCACGCCATGTGGCCCAGTCCAGTGGACAGTCATGCCCATGGGCCTGAAGAACGCCCCTTCGTTTTTTCAAAGAATGATGGAGGATGTGCTTTTTTCAGCTCATCCTGAGCTTCGTGCCTTCGTGAGCGTGTACATAGATGACATAATCATCGGGACGGAAGGGGAGGGACTGACCGAAGCTGAGCTGGTGGCCCTACATGAGAAGCAGCTGAACCAAGTTTTGGACATTCTTGATGCCAGTCAGCTGATTTGTGGGCCAAAGAAGGGAAAATTATTTTTAAAATCAGTCGAATTTTGTGGTTCTCTCCTAGAGAATGGCACTCGACGACCCAGTCCAGGGAAGCTCGTCGCTATTCAGAAGTGGAAGCGCCCTGAGACGATCACGGAGTTGAGAGGATTCCTGGGTTGTTGCAATTTTTACCACACTTTTGTGCCGAATTATGCCAAATTTGCTGCCCCCCTCACTGAATTATTGAAGGTAGGGAGAGATGCGGGCAAGGCAGGTTCAAAGGTTCGTGTCAAGTGGACTGACGAGTGCGAGGAGGCCTTCCATCACTTGAAGGCGGCCCTCTGCGAAGTCGCCACGTTGCATGTGCCCCAATTTGACCGACCCTTCTACATTAGAACCGACGCTTCCAGGTACGCGATCGGAGCTGTCCTTGAACAGGTTGATGAGACCACCGGCGATCATTACCCTCTTGCATTTTGGTCTCGGAAGCTAGCCCCACGCCAAATGCAATGGTCGCCGCGTGAGCAAGAAGCGTACGCCATCATCTGTGCTCTAAAAAAGTACCAATCGTGGGTTGGCACCAATGGAGTCGAGGTCCTGACGGATCATCGATCTCTGGAGTATTGGGCCACCGAACACATTGATACTGTCGCGAGCCCAGCTGGTCGACGGGCCAGATGGCACGAATTTCTCAGTCTGTTTGACCTCCATGTGTTGTATTTGCCTGGTAAACATAACACGGTAGCGGATGCTCTGAGCCGATGGGCTTACCCCGCTTCAGAGGGGCTGCAAAGTACCAACATCCATGGTACGGAGCAGGACCGCCATGTCATCATCGAATGGGATCAGGAAGAAAAAAAGCTCATTCGACGTGCATGCATGCAATGTGCTGTTAAACAGCACGCATTACCGTGCCATGACATCACGGCCATCTCAGATCCGGCGCATGCTCATGAGATCTGCACCAAAACACTGAAAGTCGTGGAAAAAGTCACCGATCCCTCCTCAGGGAGTGTGAAACGGTTTGACTACACCCGACGAGTAAGTAGATTTCGGTTGATCCAGGGCATTAAGCGTCGAGATCCGGCCAAAACTCCACCCCTGCCTAAAGATTCCTTGATCATCCGTGACTGGACGTCCGATTATCTGCAGGATCCCATGTTTAAAGAGGTCTTTGGAAATCTCAAATCCAAAGATGCTCACAAGGATGGGATTTTTGCTGAGTATTCGTTGGATGGGGGGAAGCTGTGGATGGAGGGTAAATTGTGCGTACCAGACGCCCTGGCCCCCCGAGTGTTAAACTGGTGGCATAAATGGGAGTCCCCCCACGCACATGGCCGTCGACTGTGGTCGATGATTAAACATAGGTTGTTTGGCTCACGGCTATATACTCACTGCATGAAAGTAGCCGCCGGATGTGCCCAATGTGCTGTCTCGACGCCCCCCAGCGCGAAGAAGCACGGCCATCTGAGGCCTCATCCTATTCCGGAGCGCCTCTTTAACAGAGTCACCAGTGATTTTTTCTATCTCGGTGAACTCGATGACGAAGAGTGCCATTGGACGAACAAAAAAGTCAATGGTGTGCTCCTTATTCAGTGCCGTCATTCCGGCTACATGCAGGTGTTGCCTTGCAACATCGAGTCGATGACTGGCAAGGCTGCCGCCAAATGGTGCGCGCAGACCTGGATGGGAGGTTGGGACGTCCCATCCGAGGTGGTTACGGACTCAGGCAAAGAGTACACCTCCGAATGGTGGAGAGAATTATGTGCTCGCCTTGGAATCCACCACCTCAGGTGTGAAATCCACTCGCATCGAGCGCTGCCTGGCGAAAGAGCCGGCCGCTCTATAATTAATATGCTTCGTAAGGAGCTCGCGAGTGAGAAGGATTTCCACTGGCTCGAAGTTCTCTTCGCGTTGCTTCGCCGTTACCACAACACGCCTTTGTACCATGGCCTTTCTCCAAATGAAATTGTCTTTGGACGAAAGAAGTGTTGGTGGAACATGCCGTTGAATAATCCTCGCCCCTGTAAAGATGCTTCGTTGTTTTTGGACGACGTCCAACGAGCAGATAAAACTGTGTCGAAATTAATCGAAAAGCATCAAGCTGACTGGCTTTGGGTTCAGAATCAAGGTCGAAAAAACCCCCACAATTTTGAAGTCGATGATCGAGTTTGGCTTCGAAAATCCGAAACCACCCTGGACGGAGATGATAAGCTTCTTCCCTTGTGGGAGGGGCCATTCGCTGTTACAGCGCGTCTTGGTGAGAACAGGTGGAGGATTCGTGTGGATGTCAGCAGGGAAATTGACGTTTCGGGCGATCGCCTCAAGAGAGAGATCCCCTCCCCCAAGGATCGGGTTAAACCCCTTTTTTGGACTGCGAAACATTTGTCTGATCGGGTCATCGAAGGGGGGAAGTACGAACTTAAGAGGATTGTTGAAGCAAGACGTGACGCCAAGGGCGAATGGGAATTTCTGTGTGAGTGGAGGGGCTTTGATTCCAGTCACAACAACTGGGAACCAGCCCATTCTTTTGTCCATGGGTACACCAAGGGGTTCATCGACTTCCTCAAGAAGCACCCCGAAATTGGAGTACTCCTGACAGACTGTCTGTCGACACCAGACAGACAAGTGGAGAGCGACGGAAAACGACCTGTGGTGAATCGAGATCCAGCCTTTTACGGCCCTCAGCAGCCACATTCCAGGGCTGATCCGTCGATGCCCCCTCCTGCGGTCAGGCCAGCCCAGGAGCCAAATGAGGACCAAGCCTCGAGTTCGGCCGCTGATTTGCAGCGCCCCAGCCGTACGAGGGCCAGGCCAGACAGGTTGGTGGTCACATGTATTCGTGCTTGGCCGAATTGAGGAAGCCATCCTACCACATTCTGCTCAATCCACTGTTCATTTTTCCTGATTATGTCATGATGTGGAGAACTGCAAATGTTTGATAATTTGACGTCAATCAACTTTTCTTTGGTCTCCGTTCGGCAGACAAGGCGTAGTTACGCTACCGAAAGCCACGGAGTGTGCTGCCGTGTACAGAAACAACCAAACTCAGGCTTAATTCAGGCAGATTCGGGGTAATCTTGTCTCTGTTGGTCTGTGCATCTTTGGAATTTGGCTACTCGTGCAGATGGAAGCAAATGTACATAATCAAAACGCTGGCCAGCGACATTCACCCCTACAGGCAGCCCCTGTAGTACTGGCTGCACCAGATGCGACGCCAGGAACTCAGATCTTACCTTCATTTGCCGTGATGCGAAAGCCAAAGTCCAGATTCAGATCCAGGATCCTCAAATTTGCCTTGAATTCCTCAGGTTTGTCCATCATTCTGCCACTGTTGTGCAAAACCCAGACGTCAATTGTTCAGACAACCTTCACATAGGAGCTCTAGGGACTTCTAACAGCAACTTCTGAAGTCCGTAAGCTTCGTTGTATTTTTGGCACACGCCAATGTGAGCTCAATCCGACCTGAAACTGTCGCAAATGGTGAATCCAAGTGTCTTGTGGGACTCAACCGAAAGATTGGCCTTGTCCAAGTCGATTGACACCACCGCCACTGTAAATAAAGGACTCTTCGGTGTCTCTCAGTTATATACTGTCAGTAAAGCGCCTTCAGCGAACCTTCGGCGCGTTACATGCCAAGGATCCAGGGCCAGCATGTCCCATCATGATGCATCATCACATGATCCACATTTTGATGGAATCTGTTGGATGCTCGCGAACCAACGTGCTGGAAAGCACAATTGAGCTGAATAAACGACAATATATATTAACTTTAGTCTAAACGAAGATGTTAGTAGTTTCAGTTCTAGACATTCCGCTTCATTTCACCTCCATCTCATGAATTTGCCTCATTGTAGGACAGTTTAAGTTGATTTCCTTATCATCTCCTCTCATTCCTCGAAGATCTGTCGACGGCTTTGCCCAATTTCGTTGACGCTTATGATTTTCGTTTCACTTAGGGTCTGTAGACTACATTTGTAATTGTTTTCCCTCTCTGTGATTGCTTCATCTCCTTCATCCCTGCTCGAATTGACTCTCAATCTTGCTGAATCTTGTGATCACCCGCCAGATGCGCCAAATCTGAAGCACATGCTGCACGTTTCAGAACGAGAAAAGCGGGAGTAACACGATGTAGAGTTCGGCGAGGACACCGTAGCGTGCCCGCGACAGCGAAACTGTGCCAGAGCGCTGAGATGTCACTCCATTTCGTGATTCCCCCACTCAATCCACCAATAATCTACCTCATTCTCAACCAGTGCATGGTTTGGTATCGATTCTCGATACGTTTACATGCTTCCTAGCCCTTAACCGAATGTTTTACTGCACAGAGGACTGTTCGTCACTTCTCATTCTGTCTCATTTCAGGTTCATCCATCCTGATTCAGTGCCAATTCAGCCGAAATCAGGTCAGATCAAGCAGATTTCGCCCCATCGAGGATACATTTCTATTTTTTTCTGGGACTTACCCGCACTACGTTCTTCGTTGACGTAGCGACACACCCCAGTGTGTTTTTGGAGGGGGAGTGTAAGTGCGGCTAACCCCCATCTGCTCAGATTTTCACTGATCTAACCCAGATTGGCTACATTTTGGTCATTTTCTTTGCTTCGGCGGAATCGCCGCCTCGCAGCTCAGTCTCAGGATATTTCCTATATATTTCTGATATGCCGGATTTGATTCCGCGGTCCATTCCCCGTAAATCCGCCGCGTTCCGATCATTTAGCTGGAATCGCCATTTGCCGCTGACGCGCGCTCGCGGGCCAGATCGGCCAAACTTTTTTACATAATCGGATTTATTTAAATCTTTTCAGACAGATATGGACACTCAGATGTGCATAGAATAATCCGCGTCAATTTTCTTCATAGACTGGGATTTTCTGCCGGACCACAATCAGCATGGACCTTGCTTCAGTTGTTGCTGCTCTCGCCTTCGTTGGTGTTCGAGTATCCGGTTCTACCCCCAATAACAACGTCCAGGGAGACTCCTCGCGTGCCTGCCCCACTGGTTTTGCCGGCCCCGAGCCCTCCGGCACAAACATCGACCCAGGGCAGCACTTTCAAGCCGCCCATGGGGCAGCGACTGCCCAGGTCAACGGTGAGTTGGCCGCAGCCGACGAGGAAGCCCGCCTGACGCAGGAGGCCATTGCCTGCAAGGAGGCCGAGGTGAGGGCGCTGGAAGAGGCGCTTGCCCAAGAGAGGGCAAAGAAGGAGGCGGAGGAAAGGGCCCACGCCGAAGCGACGGCTAAGGCCCAGGCGGACGCCGCCAAGAAGGACGCCATCGAGGCCGCGCGACGGAAGGTCGCTGAGGACAGGGCCAAGACGGAGGCGGAGCTGGCGGCGTTGGAAGCGGAGAAGGCGCGGCTGCAGCGGACCCGGGAAGCCGAGGCGGCTCGTGCCCGGGAGGAGGCCGGAAGGCGAGCTGCCGCAGCCACCGCCGCCGCAATGGAGGAGGCAGAGGCCAAACTCCGCCGCGAGAGTCCCCCAGGAGGATCACGAGTGGAGACCCTTCGAAAGCTTTTCGAAGGGGACGCCTCCTCCAAGATGACGCTGGACGAGGCCAACACGGGCAGCAGTGGGAGCAGTGGCCCCACCGCCCACTGACAGAGGAAGGGCAAGGGGAAGACCCCCGAGAGGCCGCGGAGGCCAGCGGGCGGACACCCCCACGACAGTGACCCCTTCTTCACCGCCAGCGACGGTCCAGCGACAGGGGATGAACGAGGCCGCCAACATCGCCAAGTGGGGGCTTGGACGGGCGGAGGAGGCGGAGACGTCCCCATGGAGCCGGAAGGTGAGGATGAGGATCTCCCTCCTCCCTACCGGAGCTCGGAGTCTTCCGAGACCGAGACGCCCAGGTGGGGCGACATGGACGAGGATGACGACATGGACTTCGGCATCACGAGGAAGCGCCCATCCTCGGACCCACCGAGGCGACCCGGCGGAGACCCACCGGGACCCCCTGGCGGAGGACCATCAGGACCCCCTGGAGGACGCCCACCAAGTGGACCCCCTGGAGGCGGACCACCGGGCGGGGGAGGACCCCCTGGACCGGGCGGACCCGGCGGAGGCCCTCCTGGAGGACCCCCTGGGTACCCCGACGACCCACCAGGGAACGGCGACCCGGATACCACCTGGCGCTGGATTGTCTACCTCCGCAGGAGGGTCCAGTTCCTCGAGCGCGAGGTAGACACGGACAAGGGCGAGATGACTCGTATCTCCGAGGTCGCCGTGCGCGCGCAGAGAGAGCTGGACATCGCCAGGGCCGAGACCAGGCAGCTGAACACGGTCATCAGCGGCCTGCAGCAGAGGCTGGACGCGCTGGAAGCCCGTGGGAGCGTCGGCAGCGACCACCCAGCCCTGGAGTCTGGCTCGTCGGACGACAGCTGGGGACCCGGACCAGGTCCAGGCAGACCCCACGCCCCCGGCGGAGCCCCCAGGAGTCGCCCCGGCGCCAGTGCCCCCTCTCTCACCGCCCCCTCTCACCACAGCGCGTGCCGCCGCAACGAGCGCGTGCCGCCCGGCAGTGGCAGCGAGGATTGGCGTGATGAGTGGCTCAGCGCGGAGCGCCGCAACCGCCGTGCTCCACCGCGGACACCGGTACGCCCCCGGCGCCCCGCACCAGCCCTGGAGCCAATCCCAATGGCTGGTGGACGTTATGGTGGACTCAGGGATGAGGTCCCCAGAGGAGACGTGGAGTGGGATGTCGGCGAAGGTGAGGACCTGGACCTGGACCTGGAGGAGTTCGACATCAGCCCGCCGCGTGGTATACGACGGGAGGCCGCTGAACGCAGCCGCCGGCGCCGTGATGAGGAGGCATACATGGAAGGAGTACGGCGTGAACATCCGGGTTCAGCGTACCTGGAGGAACCGCGGCGTAGCCACAGGGACTCCATGGAGGAGATGGACGTGGCGGCCGTGGGAGTCCTGAGGAGGCCGATGGGAATCTCGGTCGACCTCGCGACCGGCGTTCATGGTCTCTAAGGCCGCGGATGCCGCCGTGTGGGAAGACTTGAAGGACATCAAGCCCCCCATGTACGACGGCAACCCCCTCAACCTCGACCGCTTCTTGGAGAAGCTGGACGATAGGGGGGTAACCGTTACTGAGGACTTGAATCCCGCTGATGCGGAGAAGTATGTCTTCAGACGGTTCAGGTACCGCCTGCCAGAAGTGCTCGGAGAGCTATACTTCGTGGCGACTAAGGAGGGGAAAATCAAGACCCTCAAGGAAGCCAAGAAGTGGCTCAACGAGCAGGAGCGGGTGGACGCTCCGCAGGTGGCTGCCAAGCGGTGGAAGTCCATCAAGCTTGAGCATGATGGACGGGAGATCCGCCTACGGGACTGGCGTGACTTCCGAGGGAAATACACCCTCTTCCGCCGCAATGTGGAGGATTGGAACGAGGGTGACGAGCAGGCTCGCCTGCTCTCCATGCTGCCGGAAGCATGGATCAGGAGGGTCACCAAGGAGGAATCCAAGAGGGCCAAGTCCAACCACACGGTCAAGATGATGCTCCCCAAAGACTATCATACGAACGTGGTGGCTTGGATGAGGAAGAACGTGGCCCGGGATGTCAAACGGCACTCCCTGCGGAACGTTCTCCTCATCACCGTCTCGGGCGATCGCGAGAAGACCGCGATGTGGCGCCTTGACGAGTGCGAGTTGAGCGGCCAGACCATCCGTCTGCAGGCCATCCCGGCGCGGATGAGCTGCGACGAGATCCTGGAGTGGGTTGGCGAGGAAGTACTCAAGGAGTACCGAAACCTCCACCACACCCGCGGGTTGAGGCCCGGCGACCGCGACGTCAACTACGTTGGCGAGGGACCTGGCGGGGAAGCTGCCATGGACCCAGCGGGAGCCGGCGGCGATGAGACTCTCGTCGACGATGACGACGACGATGAGCCTGCCGAAGTGGCCGTTTGTGCCTTCGTGGCCAAAAACCTGAGCGCGGGGAGCAAACCGGGAAACTGGAAGCCCCTGCAGCAGGGTTGGAGGAAGCAGGAGAAGAGGGACCCTCGCCGCATTGGCGACCCTCCGCTGTCCTTTGGGGAGTTCATACGAGCTCACCCTCAGGGCTGTTTCGTGTGTTATGAGAGGAAGAAAGGCTTCAACCATGACCACTGAACATGCCCCGTCCACAAGGCCGACACGGAGGCTTACAAGAAGGCGCACGGGTCGAAGAAGCGTGCGCCCGCGGGTATCCGGGAAGCCAAGGTGGAGGTTGACAGGGACGAGCTCTCCAAGCTGGTGTCGCAGGGGACCGAGTTGGCCAAGGAGATCCAGAAGATCAAGAGGAACTGGGTCCCCAGGTCGGACAACAAGAACAAGGAGAACAACCAGAACGACCAGAACAAGGACAAGAACAAGACGACTAGAAAGGAAAGAAGGGAAAGGAAGAAGGGCGTCAACGAGGTTGATGCCGAGGAGACTTCCCCTCCTTCCACAACCGACGCCTCCTAGCGGAGCCCCTGCAGCCAAGGGCCCCAGCTAGGGCGGTCGCAGGATGGTGACGTGGGAAGCGCCGAACCATCCCAGTCGGGAGTCGATAAGCACAAGGGGACTGCCGCGGGCGGAAGGCCCGGTCCGGCACCCAGTCGCGGAGGCGGGGTGAGGGCAAGTGAAGGCACGAACCCTTGCACCCGTCCGTCCTTTGCGACCAAGAATGTGTTTGACGTACTTCAAGATCTATCCGAGAGTATCGGAGGTTCACCCGGACCGCAGCTGGATGCTGCAGATGGGCAGCCTGAGCCCATTGTCCACGACCTGCACCAGTCGCTTGTTGAGCTTCTGGAACGGCCGGAGATCCTGAGTTTGCACGCCGTGCGCCGTGTCGGTCGCGAGCGGCAGTTGCATCTTAAGGTCCGTGCCCTATGCGGGGAAGTGGAAAAGGTTTTCGAAGTGTTGGTTGACACGGGCGCTCAGGTCAGCTTAGTCAAGGCTGGCCTACTTCCGCCAGAGTGTCTGACCGACAGTCGGAAACGTGTCAGGCTGAAGGTGGCGAACGGCCAGTACATGGTGGGAGGCACGAAGGAAGCGGCCATTGGGCTGCAGTTCGTGAACCATCGTGAGCTGAGCCGCCCCGACCTCGGCAAGGAAATCCTCCTGCACGGTCGCTTCTACGAGGCCGAGATGGACTGGGACATGATCGTCGGGTACGACTTCATGATGGAGACGAACTCCGGCGTCCTCCCGGCCCAGGCCTCCATGACCCTGTACCAGGACGACCAGCTCTCGTGGCTTTCGTCAGCTGAGCACCATGTGGAATGCCAATGGATCCACCCCGAACGCAATCAGCTCGAAGTGGCCGCGCTGGACACTGAGCCCACTGGGCCAGCAAACCAGGAGTACGGCGTGATGCCGGAAGTGGCGAACCTACTGGTAGTGGACCTGGGAGCGTCGGATCTGGCCCTGGATGCGTTCTCTTCAGGAACCTCCGCCCATCTTCGGGTATGTGAGAAGTACTGGAGCGCACAGGACTCTGCGTGGAAGAAGCACTGGGGTCCGCATCAGGGCTTGATGTGGATCCATTGCCCTCGATGGGACATTCCAAGAGCGATAGCGAAGATTCGCAAGGACCGCTCCAAGGCAGTGCTGGTTGTTCCTATGGGATGCAACGAGGAGGAAAGTACCTGACATTGGGTAGCCTCATTGACCAACATGACCTTAAACAAGGTCGTCCTACCGGCTGGAGAGAGTGTCTATCAGGACGCTAAGGGACAGCCCATGCCACCCCAGAGATGGCCAACGGAATTCCACTATGTGGATAAGGGCCTTGATCAGGCCGACGCCACGGACTTCGTGTGTGTCAACCGCATCATAGCGGAGCCATGGCGGCAATGCTTTGCGGTTCCCCCTGTTGACATCGAAGAATCGGAATCGGAAGACCCCCTCACTGAAGAGGAGTGGGATCTGGTTCAGGGGTATATGGATCAGCCCTTTCACGACTGGGGAAACCAGCGTGAGGGCAGAGGCCAGGACAAAGCCTGGTGGGAAGTGGACTCGATCGTCTCTGGTTCCTACGATGGAGATACCTTCGTAAGGAGGGTACTGGACCACCTGTCCAGCCAGGACGAGCCAATCGGGGGTAACCCACCCACCTACGGCGATCTATTCCGAGGCAAGATCAGAGATGGCCCTTTGGGCCACCTGGGAAGACAACCTGAGCCAAAGACGAGCGGAGTAGCTACCCCTCAAGTAAGCTCCGTGGTTCAAGTGCCCGGAAAAGCCAAGGCGGAGTCCGACGATTGCCTCAAGATTCAGGCATTGAGGGCCATGCTGAAGCAGAAGTATGGGGATACCTTCTTCAGCGGAAAGCCTGTGTTTCCCCCACCGGTGCGTGGACCGTATGGCGAGGCCAAGATACGACTGAAGCAGGACCCCGTGTGTATCGGCACCGGGAGTTTGCCCTGAGGGGCGAGAGGAAAAAGGCCATGGAGAAGATCCTCCGTGACTTCATCCAGAGAGGCTGCCTCGAGCCGTGCCACTCCGAATGGGCCTCTCCGTGCTTCGTCGTCCCCAAGAAGGTTGCCGGTGAGTGGCGGCTCGTGGTCGACTACCGCGGCCTGAACACCCAAACGCAGCACGACAGCTATACGCTGCCCCTCATTGAGGACATGCTGCAAAAGCAACACCGGCGGAGGATCTTCACGGTGATTGACCTGAAACATGGTTATCATCAGATGCCTCTCGCCGAGGAGTCCCGTGCCTGCACAGCCATGAGCACCCCACTTGGACCTCTCCAGTGGAAGGTGATGCCCATGGGCGTTACCAACGGCAATGCGGGTTTTCAGCGGATGCTGGAGAACCTGCTTGAGCCGGTGCGTGACTGTGCGGACCCCTTCGTGGACGACGTGATCATCGCGTCCGGGGACCCCAGTATGAGCTACGAGGAGCTCCTGGAGGCACATGAGAGGGACGTCACTCGAGTGCTGGACCTTCTGGTTCGGCACAAGCTCACGGGCAGCAGTGACAAGGCCACCATTGCGGTAAGCGAGGCGGTCTTCGCTGGCCACGTAGTTGGGAACGGGCAGCGAAAGCCCATACCTGGCAAGGTGGCTGCGATTGAGCACTGGGAAAAGCCCGAAACGGTCTCTGAGCTACGGGCGTATCTGGGGTTCTGCAACTACTACTCGGGGTATATCAAGATGTATGCCGAGTATGGAGCCCCCATGAAGACCATGCTCAAGGGCAACCGAGAGGAGACCAAGAAGGGGTCCAAAAAGGCTCTGGTCTGGGATGCTGAGTCCGACCGAGCCTTCGAGGGGATGAAGCAGGCGCTGCTGTCCGCAGTGGGTCTGCACCTCGTGGATCCCCACCGAGGGTTCGTCCTGCGCACCGACGCTTCCGACTACGCCGTTGGCGCAGTGTTGGACGATGGGAGGCACGTGCCCGTGGCCTTCTGGAGCCGAGTCCTGGCGGAAGGCCAGAGACGGACGTGGACGCCCCGAGAAAAGGAGGCGTATGCCATCGTCATGGCTCTCAGGAAATGGGCTGGGTACATAGCCCTCTATCCCGTCACCGTCTGCACCGACCATCAGAGTCTGCAGTCGTGGCACACGGAGCACGTGGACACACCCTCAGGTCCCGCCTCCCGACGGGCAAGATGGCATGAGACCTTGGCCAAGTTCGACCTTACGGTTGTGTATATTCCTGGAAAGGATAACACCGTGGCGGACTGTCTCAGCAGGTGGGCCTATCCCGCCAGCAAGGGCATGACGGATATCTCTGCCCATGGCGATGAGGCTGAGACCGCTGAAGCCAAGAAGATCATCGAAATGGAGCGCCTGATGGAGGAGGAGGGAGTTAAATGCTTCGTCGTCATGGCTGCGGATGCCCCCCTCGCGTCGAGGGTGAGCAGAGCGGTCAGTGTACTCGCCCCTGAGGGAGCTGAGTCCGACAAGCACCTCTTCCCGGAGTCTTGCCTCCAGGACGACTGGACCGACGATTACGCCAAGTCTGAGGCCTTTGCGGCCGAGTATAGGGCTGTGACCGACCCTGACGACGGGCAGAAGTGGCCAAAGGGGCTGACCGAGGAAGATGGCAAGCTCTACCGGAATGGTAAGCTGCTAGTACCGGAGTCTCGGGTGCTCGAGCTTTGTGAAGCTTGGCACCACCACATGCTGCACCCAGGGGTCAAGAAGCAAGCCCTTGACATGCAGCGCCGGTTCGAGATCGACAAAATCGTTCTCTACACCGCCATCAAGAAGGTCAGGAAGGGTTGCTCGGTCTGCCAGGCCTGCAATCCCGATAACCGGAACGTCAAGGGGGAAGCCCAATGGACCCCGGTTCCTGACCAGCCCATGGAGAGCGTGGCCATGGACGTCTTCTCCATGCCCGAAGTGCACATTGGCAAGGAGACCTTTGACTGTGTGGTTCTCTGTGTGGACCGCCACAGCGGCTACGTTGTAGCCGTTCCGGCACGCAAAAAGGGGTTGCTTGCCAAGGAAGTGGCAGTCATGATGATTCGTCATTGGCTGACCGTCTTTGACATCCCCCGCACCATTTGCAGTGACCGAGGGCCCCAGTTTACTGGTGGCTGGTTCAAGGCTATGTGTTCCCTCATGGGAATACGTCACGCCAAGAGCGTCGCCTATCTCAGCCGGTCTAACGGCCGTGCTGAAGTGGCTGGACGGCAGCTGTTCGAGAAGCTGCGCAAGATCCACATCACCAATCCACGTCGGAACTGGTTTGAGGAGATGTGGCCTGCTCTGAAGGCCGATCATGACACCCCCACTCCGGGCGGTTTGTCCCCTCACCAGATTCTGTTCGGCAGGGACCCCCTGGGTAGGGGACTTCCCTTGTCTGGTGATGGCATGGCTATGGATGCCAAGGAATCCTTCGCGCGGCAAGAGCAAACGGCGCGGGACATCCGCCAGCAGCTCGAGAAGGAGCATGCTGAGCGTCAGAAGTCCGCCCCGAGCTCGACAGCGCAGAAGTTCAGGGTGGGAGACCCGGTGTGGGTGATCAGACCCCGCCCTATGGGCACCCACCGCACCAAAACCTGGTTCCCACCCGGAGAGGTGGTCCGCAGGATTGGTGAGGACACCTACCGCATCAAGGTGGGTCACGGACAGTTCCGGGAGCGCCACGAGAGTCAACTCCGTGTGCGGGAACCCGACCTCCGTGGCCAACATGTGTCCCTGAGCTATGCCGCACATGAGGCTGATTCGGATGACGACTATGCTGAGCAGGACGACTATACTGTCGAGAAGATCCTGGCTCAGCGTCCGAAAGCCTCGGCACCCGGAGGTCTGGAGTTCAAGGTTCGTTGGCGAGGCTATGGGCCGTCCCACGATACCTGGGAACCCGTCTCCTCGTTCGTGCCGCAGGTCAATACTCCCTTCATGGAGTACATCCGCAAGCACAAGACCAAGATCCACGTTTCGGACTTGGCAGCACTCACCCGGGCGATTGCAGCCAGGGGTGCCTGATCAGCGCCCTGAGCTCTCCCCTGATGTGTTTTCAGCGCTTGTGAGGTCGACGGATCGTCCCTTACTTGCTTGCTCTCTTACATCTTCCTGTGACCTGCCATCAGAGTGGCCATATACCCCCCCCTGCTGAATCCAGAGGAGGATGGCCCCTCTCTTCTTCTATTCGTCACTCCCCCCCCTGCTGAATCCTTGGGACACCAGGTAGGGCGACTGACCTTCATTTTTCTGAGCTCTTGGGGCCTTGAAGCCCATACGACGTTGCGCAACGGATGCCGCTGTCATCGGCATTGCAATTTTTGGTGTGTGGTCTGGTCCCATGGCATTTGCGGGATCCAGACCAGTCCACGTGTGTCTGCAGACTATATATGGCCTGAACTCAGGCGTTTTCCTGTCCACCCTCCTGCATTTGCCTTCTTCTGACCGTGGCGTGGTTTGGCGCTCTGTTCAGAGTGTGTTTACAAGCCTATTTAGCTCGCTTGTTTTGCTTTTCTGCCCCCCCAGGATATGTGCATTTGTATGTCAGCCCATCACCACAGTATGGACTGTTTTACCCTCCGATGGGATGCGAATCGACTACGAAGGCGCCCTGAGTCGCCGTTTACATGTTCTTACATATGGTCCGACCTGGACCACTACCTCAGTACATATTCATCTGTTTGAGTGCCCGTGATACCGTGTTGCCCTATTCGCTGTGATGTGGAGATCCTGATGGCGCCAGGCGGGAAGCCCAGTTGCCTGACTACACTCCCAGCGGTCCGCCACTGTCAGTCCCAGTGTGAGCCTACCGACTCGCAGACGCACTTGCAGTCGGATGGCGGCCTCTGGTGCTCCTGACCTCGGTCAGTCTGCCTGGGAAACTGGTGGTTTGAGGAGTCGACGCCTCCGCCCACACTGCATGAGGACTCCCTCATGTATGGCCTTCGTGGTAATAGGGCCAGGGAAAAGACGGCCTTGATGCCCGATCCCTTAAGGAGGAGCTCGTTCGGCTGTGACACTCTGGACTCGCGTCGTATGGATATGGACATGGTGCGCCCGAGGAAGGACCCGTGGGGACTCTCCCCAGTCGGCGGGCCTTGGGAAGCTTGGGGTAGCCTGATGGATCTTTGTGGTCGCTCTCTACCTGTGGGACCACCTCGGTCGTCGTGTGTCGCCTATGTTGGCCGTGTATGCCACTGCCACTGTGGTGGTGACCGTAGCAGCCGGCACCCGGTGCGCCTGGTATGGGTTAACGGGTCCTTTGGATGCCGAACAATCGCCGCCAGGACCCAGGACTTGATACTTGATACTATACTTGCAGTTACTAACAGTTACAGCATCATACCTGTTTTACCGTGGGATCGCGATGGGCAACCTAACCCGCAGACCGGCCTGAAGTAAGGATGTGACGCCCCCCCCCCTTCAGGGGATGGTCCTGGGTACCCGCTGCCATGCTTGGGTGTTATCGAGCCTGCCCCCAGGGTTTGCTCTAAGGAGGGGGGTGAAGCGGTACCCAGAACCTATGGCCCATGGCCCGGAGGCCTGTGAGCCGTCACACCCGTTATGGCCCATGGTCCAGAGGCCTGCGAGCCGTCACACCCGTGCGGAAGCCGTTGACACCGGCTATCCCTGTTCTCTAACCCGTGAAATCTGGAATCCGATTTCTAACCAATAAATCGATGTAGAATTACCGTGATTTTATTGTCTTGATCGATTTTCGGGCAGAAATTGGTGAAATACCCGATTTCTACCGCGATTTCTAATTGTCGTGAAATCGCCGCCTGATGTCGCCTGTTCTCGCACCTTCGTCGCTTCTCCGTGGCGAGTTTTGTGATTGACTTTTCTCGAGTACCTGTGAGGTTCTAAGAGAACTTAAGGGCTGAATCTAGAGGGTATTTAATGTACTTTCATCTGGTGTGTTCACCAGAATTTTTCGCCGTTGCGTTTTCGAGAAAATCAGCGCGCAAGGCTTTCCGTCAATCGTGCGAACTCTTGCTTCTCAAGGACCAAGAGTTCGCACGGAACCCTACGTCTCCCCCCTATGTCTTTCATCCATGCCCCTTTCACGCGGGCATATCATCTTGCTTAGGGAAGCGGGCAAGGGCGGTGTTTTAGGCAGCCTATGGGTCTCGCAAACCCAAGTCGTTTGCGTGCGCAAACGCTAACTTTGTGGCCTTGTGAGCATGAACGTTAATGACCGAACACAATGCTCACAAGACCAAAAGCCCGAGGCCATTTTCGTATTACGAGCCAACTCAACGATGGCTCCACGCAATTCAATGTGTACCAAAACTCTATTTTCAAAAGAGGGCAAGTTTTGGTCGAAAATTAGGTTAAAATGGCCAAACCCCCGAGGCTCGTACTCGAAGCCTATGGGGAGTTGAGCCTCGAACCAAGGCAAAATGTAAAGTAGAGACCACGAAGGACATCGTGGATGGCTTGGTTGAGTTTTACAACCTTGTCTTCTATTTTATATAATTTCGCCTTGTGAGCACGCGTGCCACATTGCCTCTTGTCGCGCGCGCTGGGGCCCTGTCCCAGAACGAAATAAAAAGATGAGTTAAACACGACGAAAAATTTTTCTGAATAGCTGAAAATGAAGCTAATTAGCATAAAAGACGCTTAGGCCAAAAAGCGCGCTGCAAAACGCGTAAAAACGCGACGAAAAATTTTTCGACGTGAAATAGGTGAATAGTTAACGCCGTAAGCACCGTAACGCTCGTGGGACCCCAACGCCGTCCTTGCCGTCGTCTAACTCGCTATAGGCGCAAAGAAAAACGCGTCGCGAGCAACGCGTAAAACTCGAAAATTTTTCATAACTCGCCACGACCCCTCACGTCGCGCCCTGCCGCCTTTTTCTTCTTATTCTTCATGCACCTCCCTCCCCACCCTCGTGCTCATCACTCCCCTTGCCCTGCAGCTCAGGCGGCGGCCCTGGGGGAACGCGGTTAACCCTTAGCAATGGACACCAACACGCTCCACGACGCCACGCACAAGAACAAGGCCGAGAACATCAACAACGACGGGTAGCACGTAAGGCACAGCAGCGAACATGGTCTTGCTGCACGCGAGTGTGTTGGGTCGTGTATAATTTTATTTTATTTTTAAAAGCCAAAAAAAAAAAAAAGAGAAAAAAAATATTTTACGCCCAGGGAGACACCACAACGCACAGGGACACGCCACAGCACGAGGCACCAACAACAGCGCAGACGACACTGGCGCCGCACGACGGGCCGCAGGAGGGCAAAGCAAACACAAACAGCACCGCAAAACGACAGCAGAGCACGACAGCACAGCACCACACGACAGCACAGCGCCACAGCACACGACACAGGGAAGCAGGGCACCACAGCCAGCACAACAAGGCACCGCAGCGCACAGAGCGGAGAAGACAGGGAACGCACAGCACGAGGAAAAGAGCACCACAGCACGCAGACACCACCACCGCGCAAAGAACAGCACAGCCAACCAACAGCACAACACAGCACAGCACGACAGCCCACAGGAGGGCAAAGCAAGCCCCAACAGCACCGCAACACGACAGCAGAGCACAACAGCACAGCACCACGCGACAGCACAGCACCACAGAACACGACACAGGAAAGCAGGGCACCACAGCAAACCACACCAACCGCAGGGAAACAGACCACGCGGCCAGACAGGGACACCGACACCGAAACACGCCACCAGCAGAAAACCACCGGCCACCAGACCCAGCACCGCACCACGGCACACCACAGCACCAGGCGCCAGCAACAGCACGCACCACACGAACAGCACAACGCGAGCGCACCAGCACAGCGAAGCACAACACCGCACAGAGGGGAGAGGACAGGGAAGGCACAGCACAGCACCCCGGGACACACACAGCACAAAGCAGAGCGGCGAACAACAGCACGCACCACCGCGCCACGACAAAACACACACAGCACGGGGGAACACCACAAAACACAGCGACGCAGACCACAGGGCCCCAGGGCAACGGGCAGCGCCAGAGGGCACGGCGCAACAAGCAGCCGCACCCAACGAGCACAACACAGCACGGGACAGCACAACACCGGAGGACACAACGCGCAGCAGCGCGGCGCAGCACCGCACCCAGGGACGCACAGCACAACACAGCACACGGCACACAGCACCGAGCGGCAGCCACGAAAACCGCGAGACAAAAAGGGAGGGGATGGGGGGAGGCAGCAACCACCGGGGAGCAACCACCAGCCAGGCGGAAAGCACGAGAGGGGGACAAGCGCACGGAGAGCCGAGAGGCGGAGGGCCAACAAAGCAAACAAAGCACAGCGCCGAGGCCCAGGGCACCCGGGGCCGGAAACCAGAGAAAGCCGGAGACAACGGGGGCGCACAGTGGAAGAAGGGGAAGAAAAAAAAAAAAAAACAGCAAGGCACCAAGCAGGAGCGACAAAAACCGCGAGACACACAAAGGGAAGGGGGGGGGGGGAGAAACCACCAAAGAGCAGCCAGCGGCCAAGCGGGAGACACAAACGAGGCGCGAGCGCACGAAGAGCCAGGCAGCGGGAGGCCGAGAAACACAACCAAAGCACAGCGCCAAGGCAACGAGGAACGGCAAGGGCAGCGAGAGAGAGGGGGGCAACCCCAGCCCGGAGGGGGCCAAGCAAAGCAGAAAGACAAGGCGGCCAAAGGAAAAGGTGAGGCACACCAAAACGCGCCCGGGAGGCCGGCCCGCCCGACCCGGCCACAAAGAGCAAGCACACGCACGCCAGCCGCCGTCCGGATGGACGAGTGCGCGCCCGGAGGGTACCCAGCCCCTGCCGGCTACGAACAGCCGCCGTCCGGATGGACGAGTGCGCGCCCGGAGGGTACCCAGCCCCTGCCGGCTACGATAGCCGCCGTCCGGATGGACGAGTGAGCGCCCCGCAGCGACGCCCCGCACAGCAACACAACACACCGAGCGGGCACACCGGTGAACAGGAGCCGGGACGCCCAGGACACCGCACACGCAACACAACACACCGAGCGGGCGCACGGGTGAACAGGAGCCGGGAGGCCCAGGACACCGCACACCCAACACAACACACCGAGCGGGCACACCGGTGAACAGGAGCCGGGAGGCCCAGGACACCGCACACGCAACACAACACACCGAGCGGGCACACCGGTGAACAGGAGCCGGGAGGCCCAGGACACCGCACACGCAACGCAACACACCGAGCGGGCACACCGGTGAACAGGAGCCAGGAGGCCCAGGACACCGCACACGCAACACAACACACCGAGCGGGCACACCGGTGAACAGGAGCCGGGAGGCCCAGGACACCGCACACGCAACACAACACACCGAGCGGGCACACCGGTGAACACGAGCCGGGAGGCCCAGGACACCGCACACGCAACACAACACACCGAGCGGGCACACCGGTGAACAGGAGCCGGGAGGCCCAGGACAACGCACACGCAACACAACACACCGAGCGGGCACACCGGTGAACAGGAGCCGGGAGGCCCAGGACACCGCACACGCAACACAACACACCGAGCGGGCGCATCGGTGCACAGGAGCCGGGAGGCCCAGGACACCGCACACACAACACAACACACCGAGCGGGCACACCGGTGAACAGGAGCCGGGAGACCCAGGACACCGCACACGCAACACAACACACCGAGCGGGCACACCGGTGATCAGGAGCCGGGAGGCCCAGGACACCGCACACGCAACACAACACACCGAGCGGGCACACCGGTGCACAGGAGCCAGGAGGCCCAGGACACCGCACACGCAACACAACACACCGAGCGGGCACACCGGTGAACAGGAGCCGGGAGGCCCAGGACACCGCACACCCAACACAACACACCGAGCGGGCACACCGGTGAACAGGAGCCGGGAGGCCCAGGACACCGCACACACAACACAACACACCGAGCGGGCACACCGGTGAACAGGAGCCGGGAGGCCCAGGACACCGCACACCCAACACAACACACCGAGCGGGCACACCGGTGAACAGGAGCTGGGAGGCCCAAGACACCGCACGCGCAACACAACACACCGAGCGGGCACACCGGTGAACAGGAGCCGGGAGGCCCAGGACACCGCACACGCAACACAACACACCGAGCGGGCACACCCGTGAACAGGAGCCGGGAGGCCCAGGACACCGCACACCCAACACAACACACCGAGCGGGCACACCGGTGAACAGGAGCCGGGAGGCCCAGGACACCGCACACGCAACACAACACACCGAGCGGGCACACCGGTGAACAGGAGCCGGGAGGCCCAGGACACCGCACACCCAACACAACACACCGAGCGGGCACACCGGTGAACAGGAGCTGGGAGGCCCAAGACACCGCACGCGCAACACAACACACCGAGCGGGCACACCGGTGAACTGGAGCCGGGAGGCCCAGCACACCGCACACCCAACACAACACACCGAGCGGGCACAGCGGTGAACAGGAGCCGGGAGGCCCAGGACACCCCACACGCAACACAACACACCGAGCGGGCACACCGGTGAACAGGAGCCGGGAGGCCCAGGACACCGCACACGCATCACAACACACCGAGCGGGCACACCGGAGAACAGGAGGCAGGTGGCCCAGGACGCCGCACACGCGAAACAACACACCGAGCGGGCACACCGGGGAACAGGAGCCAGGAGGCCCAGGACACCGCACACGCAACACAACACACCGAGCGGGCACACCGGTGAACAGGAGCCGGGAGGCCCAGGACACCGCACACGCAACACAACACACCGAGCGGGCGCACCGGTGAACAGGAGCCGGGAGGCCCAGGACACCGCACACACAACACAACACACCTAGCGGGCACACCGGTGAACAGGAGCCAGGAGGCCCAGGACACCGCACACGCAACACAACACACCGAGCGGGCACACCGGTGAACAGGAGCCGGGAGGCCCAGGACACCGCACACACAACACAACACAGCGAGCGGGCGCACCGGTGAACAGGAGCCTGGAGGCCCAGGACACCGCACACGCAACACAACACACCGAGCAGGCACACCGGTGAACAGGAGCCGGGAGGCCCAGGACACCGCACACGCAACACAACACACCGAGCGGGCACACCGGTGAACAGGAGCCGGGAGGCCCAGGACACCGCACACGCAACACAACACACCGAGCGGGCACACCGGTGAACAGGAGCCGGGAGGCCCAGGATACCGCACACGCAACACAACACACCGAGCGGGCACACCGGAGAACAGTAGCCGGGAGGCCCAGGACACCGCACACCCAACACAACACACCGAGCGGGCACACCGGTGAATAGGAGCGGGAGGCCCAGGACACCGCACACACGTAGGGCGGCCGGGGGACAGGAAAGAACGAACACCCCATGGGTCGGACGCACTGGGGCGACCCAGCCGACCCACCGGGCCAGTGGCAGGAGCGGTACTCCAAGGCTGCTGGTCCGAGCCCGGCCAGGCTGCATCGGGGACCATGGCAAACGTCACCCAGAGCCATGGATGCAACCGGTGACAGGCGAGCCGGTACACAGTCCAGGAGGGGGTCGCCTGCCAAGCAGAGCGGCCCCGCAACTCAAGCCACAAGGGTGACGCGGTCGTACCGTAGACAAGCGGGAGCAATACCCCTTGTGGTGAGAGATACTCCACACGGCTGGGCAGCCCCCAGAGCTGCCGCCCGAAGGAGGGGGCATGTGGCCCTACTCATGGACACATGTGGGAACACCCTCCCACCTGGGACACATGGACCGGGTGGCCGCGACAATGCCTTCCCAAGCACATGCGGGAGCGGCTCAAGAGTCACCTAACATAGGGCAGTGGGAGGGACAGGACGTCCCCTTGGTAAGACCTTCTTCCTGCACCGTCAAAGGAGGCATCCCGAGCTCCCGAAGATACCTACCTACCTTGCCTGACTACACTCCCAGCGGTCCGCCACTGTCAGTCCCAGTGTGAGCCTACCGACTCGCAGACGCACTTGCAGTCGGATGGCGGCCTCCGGTGCTCCTGACCTCGGTCAGTCTGCCTGGGAAACTGGTGGTTTGAGGAGTCGACGCCTCCGCCCACACTGCATGAGGACTCCCTCATGTATGGCCTTCGTGGTAATAGGGCGAGGGAAAAGACGGCCTTGATGCCCGATCCCTTAAGGAGGAGCTCGTTCGGCTGTGACACTCTGGACTCGCGTCGTATGGATATGGACATGGTGCGCCCGAGGAAGGACCCGTGGGGACTCTCCCCAGTCGGCGGGCCTTGGGAAGCTTGGGGTAGCCTGATGGATCTTTGTGGTCGCTCTCTACCTGTGGGACCACCTCGGTCGTCGTGTGTCGCCTATGTTGGCCGTGTATGCCACTGCCACTGTGGTGGTGACCGTAGCAGCCGGCACCCGGTGCGCCTGGTATGGGTTAACGGGTCCTTTGGATGCCGAACAATCGCCGCCAGGACCCGGGACTTGATACTTGATACTATACGTGCAGTTACTAACAGTTACAGCATCATACCTGTTTTACCGTGGGATCGCGATGGGCAACCTAACCCGCAGACCGGCCTGAAGTGAGGATGTGACGGCCCCCCCCCTTCAGGGGATGGTCCTGGGTACCCGCTGCCATGCTTGGGTGTTATCGAGCCCCCCCCCAGGGTTTGCTCTAAGGAGGGGGGTGAAGCGGTACCCAGAACCTATGGCCCATGGCCCGGAGGCCTGTGAGCCGTCACACCCGTTATGGCCCATGGCCCAGAGGCCTGCGAGCCGTCACACCCGTGCGGAAGCCGTTGACACCGGCTATCCCTGTTCTCTAACCCGTGAAATCTGGAATCCGATTTCTAACCAATAAATCGATGTAGAATTACCGTGATTTTATTGTCTTGATCGATTTTCCGGCAGAAATCGGTGAAATACCCGATTTCTACCGCGATTTCTAATTGTCGTGAAATCGCCGCCTGATGTCGCCTGTTCTCGCGCCTTCGTCGCCTCTCCGTGGCGAGTTTTGTGATTGACTTTTCTCGAGTACCTGTGAGGTTCTAAGAGAACTTAAGGGCTGAATCTAGAGGGTATTTAATGTACTTTCATCTGGTGCGTTCACCAGAATTTTTCGCCGTTGCGTTTTCGAGAAAATCAGCGCGCAAGGCTTTCCGTCGATCGTGCGAACTCATGCTTCTCAAGGACCAGGAGTTCGCACGGAACCCTACGTCTCCCCCCTATGTCTTTCATCCATGCCCCTTTCACGCGGGCATATCATCTTGCTTAGGGAAGCGGGCAATGGCGGTGTTTTAGGCAGCCTATGGGTCTCGCAAACCCAAGTCGTTTGCGTGCGCAAACCGTAACTTTGTGGCCTTGTGAGCATGAACGTTAATGACCGAACACAATGCTCACAAGACCAAAAGCCCGAGGCCATTTTCGTATTACGAGCCAACTCAACGATGGCTCCACGCAATTCAATGTGTACCAAAACTCTATTTTCAAAAGAGGGCAAGTTTTGGTCGAAAATTAGGCCAAAATGGCGAAACCCCCGAGGCTCGTACTCGAAGCCTATGGGGAGTTGAGCCTCGAACTAAGGCAATATGTAAAGTAGAGACCACGAAGGACATCGTAGATGGCTTGGTTGATTTTTACAACCTTGTCTTCCTTTTTATATAATTTCGCCTTGTGAGCACGCGTGCCACATTGCCTCTTTGCACACGCGCTCATATGCAAGCACTAATGACACGAGTGGGCGGAGACAATCTAACCATAGGGTGCATATTTGAAAGCACCTACTATGGGCCTACTCCAAAAGTGTTTACTCATATTTTTGCTCCTCAAGGTCCCAAGGATATGTTCATGCCAATATCGCCGACATATGCACTTTTTCCCATAAATAGTGTGCTTCAAGGATTGAGGTGTTAAAAATGCTTTCATTGTGCTTTGAACCTCAACCCTTGTTGCAAAAGGGAAGCGAAGCTTCGGTTTACATCCATGCAAAAGCCCGAGGCTCCTTTCTCTTGCGATACGGAGATACGATATTTGGAGGGACCACTTTTGGGTGAATTTTGGCCGTTTTGCCCAAAATGGCCACAAACTCCTTCTCCCCCTGATTTCACCCCCGAGGTTGCGTGCGCCACTTGACCAAGAGTAAGGGCAACCCGGAGAGGGCACATAAGCCCACATCGAATGGGGTGTTTCCCCATGTGGCCTCTCCTCTTGATGGGAGAGTTGTGAGTCACCCAATTTGGGGTATGTTGCCATTCTGCCCCATACGTGTGTCACTTTCCCTCCAATAGGAAAAATAGCTAGAGGCGACCATGAGGGATGGCAAGTGGCATATATTGGGACCTAAGTCCCATGTGTCTATCGCATCTTTGGTTGAAAGGATCCTCGCCGTGGCCATGGAGATATGGAATCATGAGTGCGGGCCGTTTTGGCCAAATTTCGCTGTTTTTGCCATTGTATGCCATATTGGAATTACCATTTCTCAATGGGGCACCGGATCTAGCGAGGAGGAAATGGCGCATATTGTAGCGTATGACCAAGGGTTGAACGCCCTTGAGTTTCGTATTTGCTCCTCTGGCTCATCCGGAGTTATTCAACTTTTGGTGCGATCCACGATCCCCACCTTTGCACCGCATGTTGCTTTCTGCCCCGTCCATGTGGTCATCCCCTCGGTGAACAGTAAGCAGCCGGCGTGACAGCAAGCGATCACCCAGGGCATGGGACCAAAGGGGATATCAAGGGTTGTGAATCAAGGCTTGGCGCGTCAATATCGCCAAGATTTCCTACCCTGGACGGTCGCCCGAGACGGCCAATTTTGCCATTTTGGCAATCATGACCCCACGTGACGAACCCGTGGTACCCTGATGCCGGTACCTCAGAGGGAACCAGGTTGGGTGAGGGCTCCAGGGAGTTCGTATGCGAAGCGCATAGGGTCAGTTGCCTCTTCCCTACCTCTGGCGGGTCCGGACGAGGGGTCAATTTTGGAGATTTTTGAGCTAATATCAGTTTGGGCTGAAGCAGCCCATTTTCAGCTACCAACTCCTAGGGGATAATGGCGGGGCCGTATCTCTGGCTCAGAGTGGAGTTGAGACCTGCCGTTAAGGGAGCATAGGGAGCGACTGTCGGTTGGCCTTGGAGCTCCTTGGTTCCCAGGAACTCGTCTGTGGCTGGGCGGGACACCCCCCCTATTGGCAGGGTTTCAGGGTCCGGACTGAGCAGGGCATGGGTTGTGTTTGAGCCCCCGCCCCTGCCAGCCACTGAGAGGGTCGGACCTGGGATTGGGATACGAGTTGGGATAGAGTGTCTATTGTCCTGTGATGCCCTTACCCCAGTCCAGTCTTAACCCCATGTGTACATATCCTGTTGTGTTGCTGTACATACTTTCGTTCCCTTGTTGCAGAGTGGCAAGGATCCTGAAACGCTTTGTCACATGACACGAGCGTATTGATGCCCTTGTGAGCGTAGTGCTTTGCCTGCCTGCTCACCTGTGCGTGTCACCGCAGCGTCCCGTGGCCGGCCCCCCACGGGAACGCGTCATGACCATTTGCATCTCTATGCCCCCCCCCTAACTTGGCGGCATGTATATTGACCTCAAACCGTACCATTCCGCCCAGGCCCTTTGATTTTCCCCAGGGCTCCACGCCTGCAAGGTTGCTCCAAATGATTGCCATGGTTGCATTGCATTCTAAACTCCTTCCCAAGTGTTGCAAAGTATCCCCAAACCCCCCCCCCCCCTGAACTAATTGGCCCATCAGAATTGCACCCAGGGTCTTTAAATCTGCATGCCCGCGCAGTCTTGGACCATCTGAATCTCACTGATAAAGGACCGTCCTCCCCCACAACACTTTGTACACAGGCTTCAAGCCGTACCATTCCACCCAGGCCCTTTGATTTTTCCCGGGGCTGCATGCATGCAAGGCCGGCCCACATGATTGCCATGCTTCCATTGCATTCTAAACCCCTTCGGAAACGCTGCACAGTACCACCCCCCCTGCTGAGGCGCTCCCACAACCAATGGGGCCCGCAACATTGCACCATGGGGCTGTGACAAGCCTGCATGCTGCATCTATGCACGGTGGCCCTCCTTTGATGTTTGCTTTCTTACAATTCCTTTGCCCATAGTGGAGGCCCCTAACAAGGGTGCAAACCAATGCATGAATTTACTTGGGGCCTCTTCGTTCACTTGAACCCCCCCCCCCTTCGACCCTTGGGGGCTCCACGCCCATCATGCCGCAACCCTCCCTGCTGGGGGCCCGACTGGCCTGCGAAAGGGAGCGCCCTTGTCATAGTGATGGTCAGTCCTCTGCAGCCGGCCTGACTTTGTCCTCCCAGACTCCTCTTTCGCCTTAGCATCATGTCCGTACCCTCGGAGCAGTCAGGCTCGTCTTATCCTCCCTCCGGTAAACGCAAACGGTCCGCGAGCGGATGGAACACTCGCAAAGCTCGGGACGCTGGGCGTCAGGCGGAGTACTTCGAGAGCAAACAGGCCCTGGAGAGCCCCAGCTACACGCTAGGGGTGCTGGATGATCTCCAGCTGCAGGTCCACTTGGCGCCCCCCGTGCAGGAGAAGCACGCGGCGATGGCGTTTGAACGGTTCAGAGGGTGGCTGGTGAGGAGTCTGCGCCCGAAGTGGCCAGCGGCGGTGGTCGTGCGGAAGGACCGCGATAAGCCTGCAGGGCATCACTGGACGTCTGATCTGTGGAGGCTGCAACTCGGGGGCACAAGGGCCCCGGACCCTTTCTTGAGTGTCACCTTCACCATCTTTGCCACTACACAGCAGCGGTTCGTCCTGCGAGGCAAAGCCCGCGTCATCCGGGAAGTCGGGGCTCAGCTTTTCCCAACAACGACAGCGCAAGCGTCGTCAGCCGGTTCTGCGCAATCACACTCTGCCCCGCAATGATGTCAGATGCTTACGCCAGCCTCTAACCTTCCACATCTCTGCATGTGTTCTGTGCCTTGGTGCGTGACCGGCCGGGTGGCACACCTTTGCTGCGTGTCGGTGAGTGCATACATGCGGCGCCACTGAGGGCCGAACCTCCCTCTCTGCATCCCCGCCTAGCGCGGTGGCCAGACTGCCGTCAGCGGTCCCAGCAGCAAGGGGGGGAACGCCTCTGGTGGGGTCTTTTGTTGTGTCTGTTGTGCCTTCCTAACCACCTACCCTGCTGCCTGTGTTCTCAGTCTGCCATGCCTCCTTTACCTGCATCTCTCACTGACCTCCCTGGCCCGTTCTTACGCCTGTTGGAGCGTAGCACTGAGCCCCGCCTACAGTCCGTGCTGTGTGACTACACAACAGATGCCCGACTGCCTGCACTACACGAGGCAATCAGGGCACTCGGTGACACCACGGGAGCCGCGCCCGGCCACCTCTATGACACTTGGCGCTGGCTCACACTGGAAGGGGAACTCTCTGCTGTGAGGGACCTGCAAGTCATGCTGGCTACCAATGGTGTTCTGCTGTCGGTCACCACCGATGTGAAGACTTCCACAGGGGTACAGATCATTATCCACTACCCGGTGGCCATGGCTCTATCTCTCCCGCTCTTAGCATTTGCGCAAACCGCGGACGCTACCTCCCGAGAGCTGCTCCTGAGATGGATCCCATACTTCCGGCGTATTCATGGCAACTCATTCCGTCATAGACTGCAGCAATTGCTGCTTGGGCTCACCGACTCTAACAGCCCACCGTTCCACCCAGGCCCTTTGATTTTTCCGCATGCTACATGCATGCAACCTTGCCCCAAACAAGTTGCACCTTTGCTGTACATCATAAAGTGCTCCCCAACAAGTGTGCCGCACATGGATCCCCGCCAAGGCCACGCCCACACTGTTCTCAAAGCCCACCGTTCCACCCAGGCCCTTTGATTTTTCCGCATGCTACATGCATGCAACCTTGCCCCAAACAAGTTGCACCTTTGTTGTACATCATAAAGTGCTCCCCAACAAGTGTGCCGCACATGGATCCCCCCCCAAGGCCACGCCCACACTGTTCTCAAAGCCCACCGTTCCACCCAGGCCGTTTGATTTTTCCGCATGCTACATGCATGCAACCTTGCCCCAAACAAGTTGCACCTTTGCTGTACATCATAAAGTGCTCCCCAACAAGTGTGCCGCACATGGATCCCCGCCAAGGCCACGCCCACACTGTTCTCAAAGCCCACCGTTCCACCCAGGCCCTTTGATTTTTCCGCATGCTACATGCATGCAACCTTGCCCCAAACAAGTTGCACCTTTGTTGTACATCATAAAGTGCTCCCCAACAAGTGTGCCGCACATGGATCCCCCCCCAAGGCCACGCCCACACTGTTCTCAAAGCCCACCGTTCCACCCAGGCCCTTTGATTTTTCCGCATGCTACATGCATGCAACCTTGCCCCAAACAAGTTGCACCTTTGCTGTACATCATAAAGTGCTCCCCAACAAGTGTGCCGCACATGGATCCCCCCCAAGGCCACGTCCACACTGTTCTCAAAGCCCACCGTTCCACCCAGGCCCTTTGATTTTTCCGCATGCTACATGCATGCAACCTTGCCCCAAACAAGTTGCACCTTTGTTGTACATCATAAAGTGCTCCCCAACAAGTGTGCCGCACATGGATCCCCCCCAAGGCCACGCCCACACCGTTCTCAAAGCCCACCGTTCCACCCAGGCCCTTTGATTTTTCCGCATGCTACATGCATGCAACCTTGCCCCAAACAAGTTGCACCTTTGCTGTACATCATAAAGTGCTCCCCAACAAGTGTGCCGCACATGGATCCCCCCCAAGGCCACGCCCACACTGTTCTCAAAGCCCACCGTTCCACCCAGGCCCTTTGATTTTTCCGCATGCTACATGCATGCAACCTTGCCACAAACAAGTTGCACCTTTGCTGTACATCATAAAGTGCTCCCCAACAAGTGTGCCGCACATGGATCCCCCCCAAGGCCACGCCCACACTGTTCTCAAAGCCCACCGTTCCACCCAGGCCCTTTGATTTTTCCGCATGCTACATGCATGCAACCTTGCCCCAAACAAGTTGCACCTTTGTTGTACATCATAAAGTGCTCCCCAACAAGTGTGCCGCACATGGATCCCCCCCCAAGGCCACGCCCACACTGTTCTCAAAGCCCACCGTTCCACCCAGGCCCTTTGATTTTTCCGCATGCTACATGCATGCAACCTTGCCCCAAACAAGTTGCACCTTTGTTGTACATCATAAAGTGCTCCCCAACAAGTGTGCCGCACATGGATCCCCCCCAAGGCCACGTTCTCAAAGCCCACCGTTCCACCCAGGCCCTTTGATTTTTCCGCATGCTACGTGCATGCAACCTTGCCCCAAACAAGTTGCACCTTTGTTGTACATCATAAAGTGCTTCCCCCCGGTGCAACACGCAATCTGTTCTCAAAGGTCACCGCTCCACCCAAGCCCTTTGATTTTTCTCGTGTGCTACATGGCATGCATGTTTTCAGGTTGTGCATTGCCAAAGAATTTACACAAAACAAGAGAAAGATAGGTTTGCCTAAGTTAACGGGGGCGCACGCAAGGCGGAGCGGAGGGTATTGAAAATGGTATACCTCGAGGGTTGTCATCTACAAGGATTGAGCGCCGAGTCAGAGAACGATAATAGTAAGTGTCCGGCGGTGGGGACTGGTACGGATGCGTGTGTGAAGTCTTGGGCAGCTAATTCCACACCGTTGGGAATGTCATAGGGCTTGCAGGGGTGGCTGGCAAACGACATGCGTCCCTAAACAAAGGATCGATTTGTAGTGCTTTTGCCACCTTCACCGCCGCACTATCCTCGCAGAATGCATAATGGTACTTTGAATTTGCACTTGTTGTGGTGTATTCAATGAGGTTGCGCGAATGACCATATTAAAGGCATGCCGAGGATGTGGGTACACGAAAGAACGTCTCTAATTGGTGACCTTCGATATGGTCACTACTTGAAGCCCTTACCTTGAAACAAAAGGGCCAAGAATCCCCAATTGTTGACCTTGAAACGACGGCCAACATCCGACAAACGTGATGGCGGTGCAAAAAAAACTCAAAACAAAGTAACGTAATGTAATGCCACGTTACCGCTCATCGACCACAATGGCCAAACCATCGTGAAGAAAGAGTCATGCGCATTTGTTCGCGAGTGATTTGTCGTGCTTTTCGAAATCTGGTTGTTGCGTTATTCTCACAGGGTTGTAGGAAACAAAACATGAGTATACAAAAATGGAATCGATGGAAAAACTGATGAACATGGATGAACATTGTTTTGAAGGGGAGGTTGTGCATGGCAAAAGAGGGGAGGGATAGTTGTCATGTGGCCAATAACCAAGATCAAAATATGGAAATGAGGGAAATGGACAAAACAAGGATAGATGGACATGAAATAGGAGGGAGAAATGGATGAAAAACACAGCTAACATGCTTTTGGTGTGCATGGATGGAATAACAGATGAACGTGGATGAACATTGTTTTGAAGGGGAGGTTGTGCATGGCAAAAGAGGGGAGGGATAGTTGTCATGTGGCCAATAACCAAGATCAAAATATGGAAATGAGGGAAATGGATAAAAAAAGGATGGATGGACATGTAATAGGAGGGGAAAACGAAAGTAACATGCTTTTGGTGTGCATGGATGGAATAACACATGAACATGGATGAACATTGTTTTGAAGGGGAGGTTGTGCATGGCAAAAGAGGGGAGGGATAGTTGTCATGTGGCCAATAACCAAGATCAAAATATGGAAATGAGGGAAATGGATAAAAAAAGGATGGATGGACATGTAATAGGAGGGGAAAACGAAAGTAACATGCTTTTGGTGTGCATGGATGGAATAACACATGAACATGGATGAACATTGTTTTGAAGGGGAGGTTGTGCATGGCAAAAGAGGGGAGGGATAGTTGTCATGTGGCCAATAACCAAGATCAAAATATGGAAATGAGGGAAATGGACAAAAAAAGGATAGATGGACATGAAATAGGAGGGAGAAATGGATGAAAAACACACCTAACATGCTTTTGGTGTGCATGGATGCAATAACAGATGAACATGGATGAACATTGTTTTGAAGGGGAGGTTGTGCATGGCAAAAGAGGGGAGGGATAGTTGTCATGTGGCCAATAACCAAGATCAAAATATGGAAATGAGGGAAATGGATAAAAAAAGGATGGATGGACATGAAATAGGAGGGGAAAACGAAAGTAACATGCTTTTGGTGTGCATGGATGGAATAACACATGAACATGGATGAACATTGTTTTGAAGGCGAGGTTGTGCATGGCAAAAGAGGGGAGGGATAGTTGTCATGTGGCCAGTAACCAAGATCAAAATACCGAAATGAGGGAAATGGATAAAAAAAGGATGGATGGACATGAAATAGGAGGGGAAAACAAAAGAAACATGCTTTTGGTGTGCATGGATGGAATAACACATGAACATGGATGAACATTGTTGTGAAGGGGAGGTTGTGCATGGCAAAAGAGGGGAGGGATAGTTGTCCTGTGGCCAATAACCAAGATCAAAATATGGAAATGAGGGAAATGGACAAAACAAGGATAGATGGACATGAAATAGGAGGGAGAAGTGGATGAAAAACACAACTAACATGCTTTTGGTGTGCATCGATGAAATAACACATGAACATGGATGAACATTGTTTTGAAGGGGAGGTTGTGCATGGCAAAAGAGGGGAGGGATAGTTGTCATGTGGCCAATAACGAAGATCAAAATATGGAAATGAGGGAAATGGACAAAAAAGGATAGATGGACATGAAATAGGAGGGAGAAACGGATGAAAACAAAACCAACATGCTTTTGGTGTGCATGGATGGAATAACACATGAACATGGATGAACATTGTTTTGAAGGGGATGTTGTGCATGGCAAAAGAGGGGAGGGATAGTTGTCATGTGGCCAATAACGAAGATCAAAATATGGAAATGAGGGAAATAGATAAAAAAAGGATAGATGGACAGGAAATAGGAGGGAGAAACGGATGAAAAACAAAACTAACATGCTTTTGGTGTGCATGGATGGAATAACAGATGAACATGGATGAACATTGTTTTGAAGGGGAGGTTGTGCATGGCAAAAGAGGGGAGGGATAGTTGTCATGTGGCCAATAACCAAGATCAACATATGGAAATGAGGGAAATGGATAAAAAAAGGATAGATGGACATGAAATAGGAGGGAGAAACGGATGAAAACAAAACTAACATGCTTTTGGTGTGCATGGATGGAACAACACTCGAACATGGCTGAACATTGTTTTGAAGGGGAGGTTGCGCATGGGTCAATGATGGCGAATAACCAAGATCGAAAACGGATAAAAAAAAGCATAGATGGATGGTGCATGAAACATGAGGGAGAAACGGATGAAAATCAAAACGGACATGCTTTTGGTGTGCATGACCAATGGCAATGTAATGGAATTTCATCATTTACTTCACACTACTCACTTTTGCTGTGAACATTTCACGGAAAATTGGTCTACAGACCGCTTTTCACAGTGTTTCGAGGGACGTTTCGAGGGACTGTAGGCCTGAAATTTGACGCGCGTGCTCGTATCCACAGTATCTGCCTGCGGACCCGTATCTGCTTAGCCATATCCCAGACTGCGGCCCTAGCAGACTGCGAAAGACTGCGCACGAACAGGCGACACGCGTAACTGAAAAAACCACCGCAACTGACAGAAAGGTATGAATTTTATGTTGTTGTTCTAATTACCGCAAGCGGTTCGAATTTCACCTTCTGGTCACTCTGTCACTTATTAATAATTACTGACAGATGTGTGATTGGCGAGCGTTGCCCTTTAGTTCGCTGTTTTGAACGCGTTTAGCGCTGTGCGCAAATCGACTCCCTCCCCCTCAATTTCAACTCCCTCCAAGTGAATATCCACTCCCTTCTACTCAATTTCTACTCCCTCCAAGTGAAATATATACATATATATATATATATATATATATATATACAAATACATGTATGTACATCTATATATATATATATATATATATATATATATATATATATATATATATATATATAGATGTACATACATACACACACATCCACACACACACATACATACATACATACATATATGTATATATATATATGTATATATATATATCTATATATGTATACATATATACATATATATATATATATATATATATATATATATATATATATGTATGTATATATATATGTAGATGTATGTATGTATATATGTATGTAGATATATATACATATATACATATATATATTGCTGTATACTCCCTCCAAGTGAAAATACACTCCCTTCCCGTCAATTGCAACTCCCTCCAAATGAACATCCACTCCTTCCTACTCAATTTCACCTCCCTCCTGCTCAGTTTCCACTCCCTCCGAGTGAAAATCCACTCCCTCCAAGCGAATATCCACTCCCTCCTACTCAATTTCTACTCCGTATATACAAATACATGTATGTACATCTATGTATCTATATATATATATATATATATATATGTATGTATGTATATGTATGTATGTATACTCCCTCCGAGTGAAAATCCACTCCCTCCTACTGAATATTTACTCCCTCCAAATGAAATATATACATATATATACAAATACATGTATGTACATCTATATATATATATATACATATATATATATATATGTATATATATATATATATACATACATATATATATATATATATATATATATATATATATATATATATATATATATATATATATATATATATATATATATATATATATATATATATATATATATATATATATATATATATATATATATATATATATATATATATATATATATATATATATATATATATATATATATATATATATATATATATATATATATATATATATATATATATATATATATATATATATATATATATATATATATATATATATATATATATATATATATATATATATATATATATATATATATATATATATATATATATATATATATATATATATATATATATATATATATATATATATATATATATATATATATATATATATATATATATATATATATATATATATATATATATATATATATATATATATATATATATATATATATATATATATATATATATATATATATATATATATATATATATATATATATATATATATATATATATATATATATATATATATATATATATATATATATATATCCTCCAATCTAAACCCCTCTCCCAACTCTAGGTGGCTCCACCACACGGCTCTAAGGTACGTGCGAAGGGCACAAAGTGGTGCATACATGTGGTGGAAGGGGCTAAACTCGGTCAAAACGGGCTCAAAACGGGCCAAAAACACTTGTTTGAGCATCCCAAATGGTCCGGGATCACTTTTGGAAAAACGCGTTTTTGACCCATTTTGACCCATTTTTGGTCCCAAAATGGCCCATTTTCAAGGCATTTTGGGAGTTTCCAGGAGCCAAAACCCGTCCCCACGGGCTCAAAATGGGCTAAAACCACTTGTTTGAGCATCATAAATGGTCCAAGATCACTTTTGGAAAAACGCGTTTTTGACCCATTTTTGACCCATCGTTGGTCCCAAAACGGCCCATTTTCAAGGCATTTTAGGGTTTTCCATGGCCCAAAACGCGCCACCACGGGCTCAAAATGGCCCAAAAACACTTGTTTGAGCATCCCAAGTGGTGTAGGAACAACTTTGGAAAAAATCATTTTTTTCGCCCTGGGGACCCTGGTGGACCCACCGTTGGCCCCCACTGTGCGCGGGCCGGGCTGCCCTCCGGCTGCACCAAGTGACCACTGGTACGGGGGTCTGAGTGGCTTGTTGGGCGATTTTGAGGCTTGGAAACCACAAAAAGTGGGGGCTTGCGGGTGGACTAGGTGCCCTCCGAATTCGGATTTGAGCCACCTAACCCAAGATACGCCCTGTGCTTGGTTTCGGGGTGGTGGTGCGCATTGCGCAGGTTTTTGGGGCTTTTTGGCGCCTTTTTGGGCTGTTTCTCGGACATATCGTGGAATTGGAGGGCACTAGAGAGCTCTTTGACACGGTTAAGTGAAGCCGCACGTGCAGTGTACTCACCGTATCCCTTCGTGTGGGCGTTTCGCCCGGGTTTTGGGGCTGTTTTGGGCGAAAAATGGCTGTTTTTGGCCCAAAACTGCGCAGATTTGGGAGGGCACCTCCCGAGTTGGCGCCCCCGCTCTGGGCCGCCACCGGTGAGTTTTTGGCTCAAAACTTGGATTTGTCAAGGCCACCACCTACACTCTAGGATGGCTAGGGTAGAGTAGAGCCCGGAGCGATGAGGTGGAGCAATGGCCAAAATGGTGAGGAGAAGTGCTTGTTGCTTGCTTGTTGTTGCTTGTTGCTAGTTAGCTAGATTTAAGGGGAGAGGGGTGTAGTAATATATATATATATATATATATATATATATATATATATATGTATATATATATATATATATGTATATATATATATATATATATATATATGTATATATATATATATATATATATATATATATATATATATATATATATATATATATATATATATATATATATATATATATATATATATATATATATATATATATATATATATATATATATATATATATATATATATATATATATATATATATATATATATATATATATATATATATATATATATATATATATATATATATATATATATATATATATATATATATATATATATGATGAAAAGAAGGCCAAGGCAACGGCATATGCTGCAGCCATGGCAGCGGAAGGGCCATCGCTGATGGAATTAATGGGGAGCGTGCCTGGCCCACAAAAGCATAAGAAGCGGAGCGTTTCCTTTTTCTCGCAAGCCGAGGTACAAACACTCACGCCCGAGGGTGGGCACCAAGTACTAATCTCTGCGCCCATCTCCACACCCAAACCTGAGTCCCAAAGCGCGAAGCCTGACCCAAAGCCTGACCCGAAGCCTAACCCATCCCAGCTTTCGGACCAACCGGTTGCAGCCGAGGCCATACCTGACCCAGAAGCAGAGGTGATGGTGGACGACGCGGAAGACGAAGGGATTTCGCAAACACCCCCAAATCTGGACATGCCGGATCTAGGCGAGTTCACCTCCCAAACGTCCTCTTCACCAGAGCTCCCCACCCCTTCTACCCCTCTTACTTTGACGCCTACGTCAAGCCAACAAACCTCACAACCTTCTCAATCTTTGACGGCTTCATCGGGGCCGTCTAGTATTGGTGATATAGATCTGTCCCAAGATTGGGATGAGGTAAAGAGACAAATCCACAAGTGCACGGAGAAAATGGAACTCCGTGACTGTATCCAAAAATTGGAAACGTGGGTCGCATCCTTAGGGGACTCTCCTTTTCGAAAAAAGGTGCAGGATTTTTTCCTCCAGGAGGCCGAAGAGCGGGGCGAGCTCACCCAGACAGCAGTCTCTTTCTTCTCCTTGCGAAACAAGGCCGATCTTTGGGCCCGAGTGCAGGCACAAGTAGGGTGGGAGGATACCCACGATGCCCGCCAGCCCGTTTTGGAGCAGCTTGACATGAGTCGTCCGTGGGCTCATGAACTGCTAGGTCTGCCGCGTGGGGCTGATGAGGCCGTCGTTAAAAAACGGTATCGGAAACTGGTGCTGTGGGCTCAGAGGTTTGACATCAG
Organism: Eutreptiella sp. 'Long Island Sound 2002'; assembly: GCA_964036045.1. Lineage (NCBI taxonomy): Eukaryota > Euglenozoa > Euglenophyceae > Eutreptiales > Eutreptiaceae > Eutreptiella > Eutreptiella sp. 'Long Island Sound 2002'. Next base: position 45,548,990 of record OZ038386.1, read on the forward strand.
TGTCATTCAGAGAATCAATGGGGCGAAAGACATCCTTTGTGGGGATAGCCGACGGCTCTACGAGGCTCAATTGAACGGCCTCGTTGCACCACGGGGGGAAGATTTAGGAAATTACCCTGCTCTTTGGCCGCGTGAACACGTTTGGTGGCCATCAATGGCCGACGTGGAATCCCCGGAGCCCATGCAAGCTGCTAACCCCGGCACCACTGCGCTGCACGGACCCATTTGCCCTGAGCCAACTTCAACCTCCTCACCTCCTCACCCGGAATATTTTGATGCCGACGACACCCCATCTCCTGCCGAGGGCCCTGCATCTGGGGTAGATGGCATCAGAGTCCCAGGCATTTTGTTGACAAACCGTGAAATAACGGAACAATTGGGGGGTGATCGTTGGATCGGAGATAATTTGATTGAAATTCGAGTGCAACTCATGAATTTGCTCCTCCATCGGAAACTCGGCCTCCAGCGAAGGGTCTGGCCTGTTACCCTTTGGCGGAAAAAGTGCTTGCCACAGAAGGAAAACCTCTTTGCCCTCGATTGGTTTATTTTGGTCTGTGGCGAGCAGGGGCACTGGTGGGTGGCAGTTTTTCTTCATGTGCTCTCGTCCCCTGAAGTGTGGATTCTGGATTCTCTGTGTCCGGATTCTGCCCAACGGCAACAGCGTGGAACCGTTCTGTGGGACCTCCTTAAGCGGCATTGGCAGGTGCATAACCAGCACCAGCCATGGCCATTCTCTACCGACCCGAACCTTAAGAAATTTCACTGTGTACATCAGCCAGATGGTTGGTCGTGTGCAGTGTTTGCGTGCTGTGGTGCAGAGTGGGTCGTTTCCCTTGTTTTAGGCGGTAGCGAGGTTGATTTGTCACCTCTATCGCTAGAACTAAGCGACTTAGACCTTAGGAATATTTTGCGTAATTGGCACAGAACAGTACGTCTGCTGCATACGGATGTAGTTCCCGATCGTGCGCTCTTCCCGGATTCTAGAACCCCTTCTTCAGTATCCACAATGCCTGCCCGTCGTCAGGAACAAGTGAAGATGGCAGAAGAGGAAGGTATGATATATCACTGTTGGGCGAGCGTCTCGCCGATGCATGCCAGCAGCAGTCCTCCCATCGTTGCCTACAGTGCCAAAGACGGAGGAGCCAAGAGAGCCGGAAGCAGGCAACGTGGAAGGTGTGGAGGCAGCGGAAGGAGGAGCAGCGGAGGAAGTCGCCGCTGCGGAAGAAGCGGGAGGAGAAGCGGCAGAAGGAGCACCAGCACCAGCCGGAGAGGAAGCAAGAGGAGAAGAGACGGAGCAGGAATTGCCACAAGAACTCCCTGCAGGTTTGCCAGGAATTGCACGACACTACATTGTGACACTACATTACTACGCCTCACCGTGGGAGCCTATCAAGTTCGTGCACCAGAGGCCCCCGGTAAATCAATAGTCAGGGGGTAGCCTATCAAGTTCGTGCATCAGAGGCCCTTGGTAAGTCAACAGTCAGGGGGTGGCCTATCAAGTTCGTGCATCAGAGGCCCTTGGTAAGTCAATAGTCAGGGGGTGGCCTATCAAGTTTGTGCATCAGAGGCCCCTGGCAAATCGATAGTCAAGGGGTAGCCTATCAAGTTCGTGCATCAGAGGCCGCTGGCAAATCAGTAGTCAGGGGGTAGCCTATCAAGTTCGTGCATCAGAGGCCGCTGGCAAATCAATAGTCAGGGGGTAGCCTATCAAGCTCGTGCATCAGAGGCCCTGATTATTGGTTTACCCAGGGCCTCTGATGCACGAACTTGATAGGCCTGCCCGTAACTATTGATTTACCGGGGGCCTCTAATGCACGAACTTGATAGGCCACCCCCTGACTATTGATTTGCCAGCGGCCTCTGATGCACGAACTTGATAGGCTACCCCCTGACTATTGATTTGCCAGGGGCCTCTGATGCACGAACTTGATAGGCTACCCCCTCACTATTGATTTGCCAGGGGCCTCTGATGCACGAACTTGATAGGCTACCCCCTGACTATTACTTTACCCAGGGCCTCTGATGCACGAACTTGATAGGCCTGCCCGTGACTATTGATTTACCGGGGGCCTCTGATGCACGAACTTGATAGGCCACCCCCTGACTATTGGTTTACCCAGGGCCTCTGATGCACGAACTTGATAGGCTACCCCCTGACTATTGATTTACCGGGGGCCTCTGATGCACGAACTTGATAGGCTACCCCCTGACTATTGATTTACCAAGGGCCTCTGATGCACGAACTTGATAGGCTACCCCCTGACTATTGCTTTACCCTCTGCGTCGTATACTCCCCGACCCCCGTCCGCCCTCCTCCTCCGCTTGCTGTGCCATCACCCATGCAACCCCCTGTTCCATCCATCTGTAGGAAGATGTCCTTGAATTATGCCCTAGATATTTGGATGTATTCCTGCAGGTGTTGCAGTTGAAAACCCAAACCAAAGCAGCAAGTAGAGCAAGAACAGGATGTGGATCGAATCAATGATTGGTTTTGGAATCCAGTGTAACACAGAAGGGCTGCAGATAGACAAAGCAGGTTTATACACATAGATTCAATCACAAATGGATAATACAAAAGATTTTATATGAAAATTGGTCTGACTCTTGCCTCAGAGGTTGCATTAGGCACTTCATGTGCACTCTTTTGGGTGAAATGGTGCTGGTTAGGAATGTGGGGCATAGATGTCAGGACCACACAGAACATGACTTGGCCAAGCAACTGAATTCAGAAACAGTTACAAAGTAGGACCACAATAAGTGGTAGAAACAATTGAGTATAGGGGTCTTGGGGTGGGAGACCACTAGGCTTAACCTCCAAGGCCTAAAGCATGAAATGCCTGTTTTATTTCGGTATATCCTCCATGAAGGAAGGTACCTCGGCTCAGTTGAGTGGTAGGGGTGAACTTCATGGGGGGCTAGGGTCACAACCCTAGTTACTTTGAGAAAGTGTACTTTAGGCAACAAAAGAGAGATAAAAACACTTAAGTTTGTCTTAGCATCAACAAAAGGGTTTTAAGGGGGGCTTGGCCTGGATCAAGCCCTCCAAGAAAGACATGGCAGTGACTTTTTCTTACTCCCCCCTAGAGTACTAGTTAGCTAAGCTAGTAGGACCAAGGAAAAAAGCTCAAATATTCCCAAAAATACCTCAGAAAATGCATTAAACTCACCAAAAACATCCTCATCACTTCATAGAAGCCTATCACACTGTAGGTACCCTTGAAAAACAGTGTAATGTACCGTGAATGATGTCCCTTCGATGGGGCATTCCTCAAAAGTCGCCGGCGTGCGACGAAAACTTTTGGAAAAAGTTTGGGGGTGGTGGGGTTTGAACCCAGGACTCCCTCCCTCGAGCACATATGCTTGCCCACTAGGGTACAGTCGAACGCTCTAATGCGGACGGCTATTGCTGTATAAACAGCGTTTTAGTAAACGTCCTGACCAAGGGCCAGGGCGGAGCAATACTCCCAATGGAGGACACAAATCTCCAGGAGCTGGAAAAAATAGAAAATGTAACCAGCAGGGAGTGATTCCTGCGGTTTAGCGGAAGGGGTTTCGATTTAGCAAGTGAAATCGTTAAAAATCGACAAACCCACGCGGGAAATCGTCATTTTTACACATAACTCAAAGTCGCAGACAAGCGCAAAGGAAGCGGTTTCCAAGAAAAGGGTTGCGCAAGCGTAAACGGCTTTTGAAAAAGAAGGTATGAGCCGTAGTTTTTAGAGTTTTAAAGGAAATTTTTGCACAGTTGCATCAAAATTTTTAGAAACTTCAGAGAAAAGTATTCAAATTCAACCGACACCAGAAAAAAAGGTCAACAACCCACCTCTCAGGTATGTCAGTGTCATCTCACACGCATGCATTGCGTTCGTGTTGGTTGTTTCGTCAAAACGTTAGGGTTGTCAACGCTGTGTTCGTTGGGGGTTCGGGTGTTCCTCCTCGTGCTCTGCACAGGTCAAATGAGGAATGAAAGGTATGCGATGCGAATGGAGCGCGCAGCGCGCACGTAGGGTTAGAATATGCGCTGTGCTCGCGATGCATGTGCCTAATCGAGGCATTCACACGCTGTGACGCTTTACCTGTACCCCAAATTCACCCTTGTTTTCTTCTTCACAGGTAAGTGAAGAAAGCGTTTGTTCGTGTGTGTGGCCGTGGCGTTAAAGTAGGGTTGCTTAAAACGCTTAGTCTTGTTTTGTGTTCGCTTCATTCGGCATTCACATGATGCATGGTGAGTAAGGTAGGTTAGCCCAGGAGGAGCTCACCTCCTGGTTGAGTTAGAGTGGTATTGGTTTCGCCTACCTTCCCTGCGTGCACATGATGCATTAAAGGGTAGGCCACGCGAATTGCGCACGGTAAACCTTGTTTAGGTTACCCAGAGGCTCCTCGGTACGTTCTTTAAGAGAACCTGAGGAGTCTCTTAAAGCTTGCTTGCTTGACAGGGGAGCTGATCCGTCAGCGTGTTTGCGGACAGTGTATTATAGGTCACACTGAGAAGGGTATAATACCTGGAGTGTGGCTTGGTTCCTCCGCCGCAAACACCCCTTCATTTGCCTCTGTTGTACAGGTGGGAGAGGTTAAGGGTGATTGGTGCACGCAGCAGCTGCCTTCGGCGGCTATCCATTTTTCTGCCCCAGCAAAACAGGGGCGCTGATCACAAATCAAATGACTGTGCCTCAGCCAGGACTGGCGAGGGCAGTTCGACTTCAACGAAATCTGCGCTGTGCACGCAACGAGAGCACCCCTTCCCTCCAAGCCCTAGCAGGGGAAATGCGTTGTGGCGTCCCCTGTTAGGCCACAGTTGCTTAGCAGCGCTGTGTTCTCTTGTCTTCTTCACAGGAGGGCCATTAGGGCCCGAGACTTCCTCGACAGCAGCCCCAAGTAGCGTGTGTAGGGGTTAGGGTCAGCAGGCCTGGCAGGAGTGGAGTGCAAGTGATGAGTGCTCAACCTGCCTTCGAAGGCCGGTGCTGGCGTTAGTGAGTGTAGTGTAGTGGTGTCTCCTGTCCCGCGTGCTTTTCCTCGTGGGCAGGGGAGTACGTTAGCTTTTGGCCTGTAGCAAAAATGGGCGTTTTGTATGCCCTTAGCACACTTGGCCACCCCTCCCCTCTAGTAGGTAGGGCTTTTGCCGTCTTACCCCAAGGATAGGCGCCAGCACAGAAATTGGGCGCCATAGGAGTGGTAATAGTACCTGATTAGGACCTTCGGTCCGACGTCAGCGAAGCCCGGTCTCCGGGAGCCACGCTGGGGAGAAAAGTGAGAAACATACAGACATACGTAGCACACTTAGGGCTATGGTAAACCCTGTAAGGAAGGGTAGAACCCCATGGGTCTGGACCAGTCAGGGGTCCTAACTGTGGGCTCGCTTGTCCCCAAGGAGGGAAGACACACCTGGCCTCATAACACCTTGCCTGTCATTCCCCCCTGGTGTAGTAAGCCACCGTTCTTCGTTGGCTCTCCAAGGTCATTACATTAGGGCAGTACCCATGCAACACATGGTCAACAAGGCACACACTCGCTTGGTGGCTGCAATCCTGATAAGCGGCCACCTGGCTCACGCTGGAAACCATAGGCATGGGTCTGCAGGGCACAGACAGGGTCAGTGCAGTGCTCAGTATGCAGTAGTCTGTGAAAAAAAACCAATGGCCTTCGGCCAGGGAGTGGTTGTCACGGGGGGGCTAACGGTCCTGTCCTGCGATGCAATGCGGGGCAACTGTGACAACCACTCCCTGGCCGATACTCAGGCACGTCTGCAGAAGAGTGCTCACTGCACCTGTCAGTAGACTGACACAGGGAAATTAGTTTCGCTTCTTACGCTGGGACCCAGTCTCAGCACGGGTTAGGAGCTGCCCCTCGTTGTTCTCAACGAGGTAAGTGCGGAAGATGGGGTTGATACTCCCATCTGGTTGTATGAAGGCTGACATAGGTTCCCAGGTCGCCTCAGACAACCCATAGCCATCCCACAGGGTAGGGAATTTCCAACCCTGTTTATACTCGTGGCGAGCAATACCTGCAACCACGTAGTAACCATCGACTGCCATCTCATCGGCAGTCATCTCTTCGAGTTCGTCTGCCTCCTCTGGACTGGCAGCGTTCTCTAGGTCTATACGTTCAATCTCACTGTCGCTGAGGCGCCACTCATCCCAAGACAAGTCGTCAGGGGAGTGATAGTGCCTCAACTGCTTAGGTGCACACAGCAGTTCACCACCTAGACGTGGACTGCACCTGACATGGATCCTGGATCCATCTATCCTGATGATACGATAGGGTCCAAAGTAAGGGTCCTGTAGGCAGTTACGTGGCCAGGAGGGTAGGCGTGAATGGTGTACCAAAACAAGGTCACCAACCTTGAAGCTGGCAGGTCGCCGTAGGCGGTTCTGTCGGCTCTGTTCACGGTCACGAATGTGCCTCAGGTTAGTACCAGCCTGGTTAGCCAGAGACTGCTTGTGTTCCAGCCAATCTCCCACAGGGCTCTTGAAGTCCTCAGGAAAGGGGGTTTTGAAGAACCAAGCAGGTCGTCCTCCATGGAACAGTTCGTGGGGGGTGAAACCCGTAGAAGAGCTCCGCTGTGAGTTCATGGACAGCACTGCCCAGGGCACTAGGCGTACCCAGTCCTTGGTGCGCTCCTGTTTCATCAGGATTCTTAAGTTTTGCTCCACCACACAGTTCTGTCTCTCACAGAGAGGGTTAGACGTGTGGGTATAGGGCACACCTGTGGCTACCCCCACGTTGAGGGCATTCAGCACTCGTTTGTACCACCCAGTGTCACTGCAGATGCGTACATCTTCATCAGAGTGCACCTGCTTAGGTGCTCCATAGGGTTTGAGCCATTGTTCGACCAACATTTTCACAGTCTGCTCACCTGTGATTTTCTTATTGCAAGGGAACACACGGGTGAAGCGAGATAGACCACAGGTGACCACGAGGCATCTATCATAGCCGCCAAAGCGTGGTAGGCCGTGGATGAAATCCACGTAGAGAAGAGAGTTAGCACAATAGGGTATGGGTAAGCCGGAGATCAGGCCCCTATCCCCACTGTCGCTCTGCTTGCTGGCATGACAGCCACAAGCATCCACAATGGTCTGCATACGCGACCTCAGTTCAGTCAGGGTTAGACTAGAGTAGAAACACTCACGGAAGAAGTCCACTGAGCGATTAGCGCCAGTGTGACCAGAACTGAGATGGGACCACTGTAGGCACCCATCCAGTCGTGCCTCAGGCACAACAATTCGGTCCTCGTAGAAGAGGTACTGATTGTTTTTATACCACTGATGCCCGTGAATGACACGGGGTTCGAGACCAGTGCTGAGGGTTTGGAGAATTTCTTCATACTCTGACTGATAGTCGGTTAGACTCCAACCCTCCAGGATTTCAGCAGTGCGCATGGAGAGGTCAAGCTGGACATCCATACGCTGGAAAGCCTCTTTGGCGAGCGCCTCAGAGCTCTCACCAATAAGCGCATCGAAGTTGTTGCGCGTTATATAGTCAGACAGTTCATTCTTAATCCCGGGGATATGATGCACTGTCAGCCTGAACTGGCTCAGGTAAGTCCACAACCGTTTTAGCTTTGCTTTTTCTGGTGGTGGGCCCTTCTGAAAAGACTTCACAGGCTCCTGGTCACACAGCCAGACAATAGGGTTAGATCCCAGGAGTCGGGATTGTGACGATAGCACCAACATACCGGCCAGGAGTTCCTGGTCATAGGTGCTGTAGTTGGAACGCGCTTGGTTCCATGTCGAGTTCCAGTGTCCTAGTGGTACCAGTCGCCACTCACTGGTAGGATAGTCATGTTTCAACGAACCATCACGGTTCGGTCCAGTAGTACGATAATGGCAGTGGGTTAGTTCAGCGGGGTTAAGCTCCTGCCATTGGTAGATCGTACCATCCCCCCCTACATCACTGGCATCAGTGATCAGGACTATCTCGCCCTCTGGGCGGGGCACTTCCAGGCAGTTGGAGGAGGCAATCTTCTTCTTCAACTCCTGGAAACACTCTTCCTCTCTGGAGGTCCACCTCCAGGGAGTAGTTTTCTTGATCAGGTCAGTGAGGGGTGCAGAGGAGTAAGTAAAATTGTGGATGTGACGCCGATAGAAATTACAGGCGCCCACAAAACTCCTCACATCGTGTAGACCCTTCTTAGGGTCATCGCGAATCGGCATGTCCTGTAGGGGCTGCATCTTAGACGCGGCTGGTTTCCACCAGCCATACCCCACGTCGAAACCCAAATACTCCATCTCCTCTTTCATAAACTCACATTTTTCGAGTTTGATTCGGAGATGGTTTTCTTGACAGACAATGAAAAATTCACGGAGGAGAAGGACGTGGTCCTCTTTGGTATTTGTACCCAGACTCACGTCGTCGATGTGAGCCTCCATTTCTGCACCCCGAGAAATCAACTCTTGTACTAGAGGCCTGCGCCTCAGTATGTACTGGCCCTCGCAATCGAGCAGGATTACCCGGCCTACGCACCCTACCCCCTCCTCTCCCCCCTGGTCGGCTTCGCGGACGACACCAACCTCACCGTCGCGCACACCCCACACGACCCCCATGCCCCGGACCCCGGACCAACGGTCACCCAACAGGCCAACGACTTACTGGACGTGACCGTCTCCTACCTCTCCCACAACAACCTCATCGTCCACCCCACAAAGTCAGTGGCCATGATCAAGGGGTCTGCCACACCTCGCACCCTGGGGCCACAAGGGCCCCCCATGCAAGTCGTGACGACCACCACCCACCTGGGGGTAGTCCAGGCCGCCGACCCTGAGGACGCCACCCTCCCTCCCAAGTTGCAGTCACACCTCGCCCATCTCCCCAGATATGCGTCCCCGACCACCAAGGCCCTCTCCCTGTCCCACCAGAGCCTGGCGTACTACCTCACCCGGGTCTTGAACGCCTCCATAGGCTTCCAAGCACTCCACCTAACACACCCCACCACCGCCCTCCAGCCGGCCACACGCGCCGTGACCAAGGCATGGGCAGCACACGGGGGCTGGCCCACCTCCATACCCACCCGCGCCATCCGAGCGGCATGGCCCCACTATGGAGACGCCATAGGGGACGAGGTGAAAGCGGCCTATACCAGACACACCGCCCTCCTCCTTCACCGCATGACCCACAACCACTCACCGGAGGTCCGCGAGGTCACCGCCATCCGCCTCCAAGCCGCACAACGGGCCCGCAACACATGCCCGCGCTGGGTACTCCACCAGACGGGCATGCCCACCAACATGAACACCCGCCTGTGGAACCACCTGCAGCTTCTGCTCCCATCCCCACACCACGCCATACTCACCAACCACACGTGCCCAGAGAAAGGGCCACTAGCGGTCCTCTGCGGAGACCTCCACCACCACCCCAAGGGCACCATCCACACCATAGACCTTGTCGGGGCCTCCATCACCGTAGTATACGTCACCCTCGCCCAAATGCGGGTCCTGCACCACAGCGGGGCACACCACACCCCCTTTCTACAGCTTCCCGAATGGCCACAATACCGCCTCTTCCACCACTACCTCACACAGACGGCACGAACAGCGGGACACACTCTACCGGGCAGCAAAGACATGCGCATAGCCTACTGAGAATTCACAAGGCAACACCCGCGACCCATCCCAGAGACACCGCCCTACGCACCCACCGGATCGAAACACGAACCCGTCCCCCCAGTAACGGGCCCAGTCCCACCACTAACCCTACTACTGGCCCCGAATGAAGCCAAACCCACGCAGACCACCGTCATCCACCACGGGGCAAAATGGCGCATACCGAAACACCACATGACCGCCCGAGACCTACCAAAGGTCCCCCAAGATTCCCAGAGCATGCCACGCACATGTTGGGCCTGTGACCCCGAGGCACCAACCGCACCATGGCCCGTGCTACACCTCATAGCACGCCACCACACCCACCCCACGACCCACCTACCACCACAGGCCTACGCATGGATAGCCCCATGGTTCCACCGCACCGACACTAACCCCACGGTAGCATGGAACCCCGACCACACGCCCAAATGGCTCTTCACCACTACACCCACATGCCCCCGCCCCGACCCGGCAGGGGTCGCCATCCGTTACAGCATGTACGAGCCAGGCAGAACGGGCAAACACGAGCACCCCTACTATCCACTCCACCACTCCTGCCACACACCGGAGCACCGAACACAAACCCTCACATGCCACGACCTAAACCCCGACACAGCCTACATCCTCCACTACATCTACTCCTACCTCACACAAGGACAGCCGGAGCAGGGACTCATAGCCCTGTCCCCCCAAGCAAAGCACATCATCTCCAAAGGAATAGGGGTGTACGCCACCCCCATCCTACAGCCCACAACCCCAGTAGCCCACCTCGCCACGGGCCTTGCCATATACGCCTACCTGCCCATGAACCCATGCCGCCTCCCACAACCATCACCGGCGGACCGGCTCTTCTTCACCGACGCCTCAGGCGAATCCGCCCTCACGCCCATCACCGGGGGGGCCACCCTGCAACTAACCCACACCGGGGAACACTACCACATGGACCACCACACGGGCCACACCACCTATGGGGCCTCTTCCCACGGGGAGCTAGGGGCCATGGCCGACGCCATCACCGAGGACGCGGCCCACCTACCCGCCCACTCCCCGCACAACGTCCGGGTCTGGTTCGTGGTAGACGCCACTGTCGACACGCACCTGCTCCTCCGCATAGCAAGGCAACCACTTCACAAAGCAACCGCGACGAGCCTCGGCACCCAGGCACTGCTACTCTGGAAAGCCCTACGCAGCCTTCCCCCCTACGTCCAACTCCACATCGTGAAACAAGAGTCCCACAGGCACCAATACGGAAATGGTAAGGTCGACAACCAGGCAGTACACCAGCGCACAACACACCTACCAGCCCTCCAGATCCCTGACCTCGGCCGCAACCACACACACCTCCAACACGTGCCCCCTGTACCCGAGCCCCATCAGACCCCGGACTGGGTACCAGAGGACGCCCCCTATTCCTCCCACGACAGAGCGTACCACTACCCCAACCCCGTCCAACATCTCGCCCGCGTGCTCGGCGACGCAGACAGCCGGGCGCACATCCAGGAGCTCCAGGACAGACTGCAAGTCCCCCTCTACCACTCAGCGCTCCGCCCAGCAAACGTCCCAGCCCACCTCCAGAAACGACGCATCCAGCTCCTCAGGGAGCAACTGCCTTTCCTCACCAGGGTCGCCAGATGGCTCGCCCGCAAGCACATCCACGTCCCCGACGAACACACCCGTTGCTAATGCGACCACACCACCCCGGAGGACTGGGAACACTTCAAGAAATGCCCCCTCCATACAGACAGGGACACCCTAGTGGGCTGGCCCCTGGCGGAAACCCTGCGGCAACACGAAGGATGGCCAGCCCACAGCCACGCACACCAGGCCACCGAACACCTCTTCCGGGACCCCCTGATCAAAGAAGCCACCATGAGAGGGGCAGTGACACAGGCCCTGCACCGACACCTCACCAAACACACGGAAAGCCCCATGGAAGCAGCAGCACACCTCCAGCTAGAAGCGGTCCGCAGAGCAGCAGCCCAAATGGTACACCGCAAACACCTCCTGCTAACACACGCGGAACAACTCACCGACCCCACCGCCAGGGAACACATGCAGCGTCTCATCCATTACCATGCCGTGCATGACCCAGACGTCCACTAACCCGCTCCGCGCCCCGCACGCGCCCCCCGTCTCCATCCACAGGTCTCCAAGGCACCACCACAGCGCCCCGAGACCCGTCTCGCACCCAAGAAGCCACCCGGCACCGCCCAGTCCGGCCGAACCCAGCCAGGGCCAACCATCCATCGACGTAGACGCGCAAGACCCCGGCAGCCCATCCAGCCCACCCCCCCCGGACCCGGGACACCCTCCCCTCACACCGGCCACCATCCGCGACCCCGACCTCCTCCGAGCGACCCTCCAAGACAGGGCCCCGACCACCCCCCTGGGCTGGTACCGCCTACAAGAGGACTGGACCAAGCTCACCGTCAAAGCCCTCCGGGACCTGACCACCCCAGGCAGCGGCCTCCACGAGACCATAGTAGACCTCGTGCTCTGGCGAGCCCGCAAACACACCCGGGGCCAGCCCATCTGGATCCCCCCCATCGAGTGGGGCCAGGCCCTGACGCACGACACCGGCAGCAACGTCACGCGTCGAGGGACCGTACGCCTACGGCGGGCCCAAGCGGAGACGGACCACCCAGCGGACCCGAACCACCCGGAGCAGTGGGAACAGGCCACCGCGCCCAACCGCGACACTGCCCTCCGCGCCGCCGGCCTCCGCACCCCGGACGACGACCTCCCCCCCCCACCTACAGACAGTGACCACCCCCCGCCGGAGGTCTGGGTTACAGTCCTCGAGCGCGGCCACTACTACGTGATAGCCGCTATGGCTACGTCCCACGGCCCGCAATGGATCATCCAGGGGACAGACACCATGTTCGCCCCGGAGACCGCCCCACCAGGGGCAGTGGGGGACCCCACCACCCAGCACAGGGTCCTCAGGGGTCTCCTCCAGCCAGGGGACACGCCCCCAGCCCGCGCCCTGGCCCAAATCACCTCAGGGAAGGCGGGCTACCACCTGGGATTGTCCATGCTCTGCCTAACCCACTGGATCCAGCGCCACTGGCCACCCACGGGGACCGTGCCCTGGGTTTGGGCCATCCCCACCGCCCACACACAAGTCGAAGCAGGCCCGGACACACGACCAAACCCCCCCCCCAGGCCGCAGCAGTCCCTCACCTGCGGGTACCACGCCATCCACAGGGTCCTCAACCGCGCGGGTCTTAGCCCAAAGCTAGCATGCCCCCTTCCCACCACTGACCAAGAGGTCCACCAGATACGAACGCTCGTCTGCGAAATCCTTGCCGCGGCAGCAGAAGACGGCAAGCTTCTCCTCCAAACCGCCCGGCCTACAACTGCCCACGCAAGCGCGCAGCAAGCGGACACATACACCGGCGCAGCACAACCCCCCGCACAATCCCCGCCCATGCCCCCCCCCTCTCGCTGCTCAACCGGAGACCCACACACGCCCGCTATCGCGCGCACCCCCGGGCCCCGCGACACGGGCCTCCCCCACCCGCCCGAACACCAGCACACGCCCGCCACACACCCACCCACCGGCCACCCTTCACCGCCCCCCACACTCGACAACCCACACACACCCGCCAAGGGGAGCCCCACGCCCCGCGGCACGCCCACCCCACCCAGTGGCCCGCCCACGCCCCCCACACACACCCCAGAGGACCCAGGCCCACCCCCCCCGGCCCCTGAATGCAGCCCACGCGAACTGTTCCCCCCCGAGGACACCAACCCACACGACCTCGCACATTGCAGGACCCGGGCCCAGCCGAGCCCAGAAAGAGAAGGCCGCAGCCCCGCGCCTCCCTCCCCCGCCGCAGCCGACCAGATCGGCCCGCCGGGCCGCCAGGTCACGACCGGGCCCCCCCAGCCGCCCGCCCCCAACCTACAACCCGGGGACATGCCCTCCATCCTCCCCGCCGTGGCCGCGGCAGAAGCCGCCGCCCGCAAGCCCGCCCGCATCACAGCCCAACCCGCGTCCACCACCTCCTCCTCGTCCTCAGCCTCGTCCACCTCCTCCACCTCATCCTCCGACCCCCCCCTCCCCGCCAAACTCATCCTCAAGGCCACGGCGAAAGCCAAAGCCGCGGCCGCACGCACCAACCCCCCAACCCCCACACAGGCGACTCAGGCACCCCGGCAACCCACCGCGACGACCCCCGACCCGGCATCGACGCCCTCACACCTCCAGACAGAGGTACTCCTCAACCTGGAACCGGACCCCAACCCCAAACCCGACCCCAAACCCAAACCGGACCCCAACCCCAAACCCAACCCCAAACCCAAGCCGGCGCCCACGCGACCACACACAACACCGCATACGCAACGACACAAAACCACCCGATACCACCCCCGCCCAGGCCCTCGCCCAAGCCAGGACCCCCCACCCACCACGACCCGCGCCCCCCTCCCGCCGGCACCCACCACCACCGCGGAGACGGCCACCCAGCACGACCCCCTCCAAACCCTGGTCAAAATCCCCGTCATCAAGCGCCCCGTCATCCATCCCCCACAAACCACCACCACCGCCGGCCAAACCGACCCAGGGACGTGGGACCCCTCAACCATCGTCACCGTCAAGCCCGGCCCCCAACCCTTCCTCCATGCCCACCACATAGTGCAGCCCCGGGGACTGCCCACGATGCCCAACCCCCCACCCCCACAAGGGGGACCGGAAAACCCACAAGGACTCCATGGGCCATACCCGCAACACCAACCCCACCACTACACACACCACCACCACCAGCGGCCCCACCACAACCACTACCAACACCATCCCCACCACTACCACTGCCCACCGCCCTACCCCACCGGGCCACAACCCCCCGTACACCAACAGCACCAGCGGACGGGATGGCAGCCGCCGAACGCCCCGCCCGCATACCCACCCCCCCCGTACCAGCCACCACCCCCGTACCAGCCGTACCCCCGCGGCCACCATCCGATGGCCGAGGGGGCCCCATGGACGACGGGGGATCTCCCCCCCCAACCAGCACCGCGTGACGCCCCGTACCCCCCCGGCCACCATCCGATGGCCCAAGGGGCCCCAAGGACGACGGGGGACCTCCCCCCCCAAGCGGCGCCGCGCGAGCCCCCCCAGAGGCCGCCGACGCTTCCGGACTGGCCCGACTCGAGCGACGAGGGCCGGTCCCGCAAGCGGCGGCGCTCCCGCTCCCCCCCCGCACGGCACACTCGCCCACGGCGCCCACACTCCCACCGCGCCTCAACCACCCACTCGCGCCGCTCCCGCTCCCCCAGGTACCACCACGACCCCCAGGGACCCCGCTCCCGTGGCCCCCGCTCCCCCGGGCACCACCACGAGCGCCACCGCCGCCCCATGTCCCCCTCCCCCTCCCCCCACCGGCCACCCAGCCCCCGCCACCACCACTCCCGCTCCCCCCGACGCAGCCAGGCACGCCGCCGCCGCCCCACGTCCACCTCCCCCTCCCCCCACACGCCCCGCCGGGCTCCCCGTTCCCCCCGCCACCCGTACCCATCCACCACCCCCAGCCCCCGCCACCACCACTCCCGCTCCCCCGGACGCCACCAAGCGCGCCACCGCCGCCCCATGTCCACCTCCCCCTCCCGCTCCCCCCTCCGCCCGTACCCGTCCTCCACCCCCAGCCCCCGCCGCCGCCGCTCCCGCTCCCCCAGGCACCGCCACCCCCGCCACCACCGCAGGTCCACATCTTCCCCCCGCCGCTCCAGGACCCCAGGCACGGACCCCTCCCCCCCCCGGGCCCCCGCCTACCTCGCCTGGTGGTCTCCCTCCGCTCTGCAGGAGCTCCGCCGCTGGGTGAAGTGGGCCGGGGGAGCGGGAAGGCACAGAGGGGTGCACACGGTGCATACCTTCGAGGAGGTGCGCACCCGCACCCCCGCAAACCCCAATGAGGCCGCCCCGGAGGCCATCATGCCGCAAGCGGCATGGGAGGCCCTCCTCCGCGATGCGGTCCAGGGCCTCCGCCCCCCCTACACCCCCCAAGCCCTCCGCCGGTGGCTCCAGGCCACCCACCCCCAGGCCTGGGCCACCGGCGCCCCCTCCCCACCCCGCCCCTCCCACCACCACCACACCAGGAAGGGGCAGGACAAGGGCAAGGGAAGGGCAAGGGACACCAAGGACCACACAGGCAAGAGGGCACGGAAGGGCCCCAAGTGAGGGCAGGCACACGCAGGGACAGGGCGCTGGAAGCGACACCACATGGGGTCAGGACACCACCCAAGAACCAGGAAGGAACGGGAACGGGGACCAAGACACGGAGGAAAAGGGCACCACGACAGCTGCCACGACCCACACCGACGGGGAGACCAGCGCCGCCCCACCCCCACCAAACACCCCAACACACACCACCGAAGCAAACATCGGACGCCATGCGGATCACACCAGCGCACGCCCACCGGCCACCGGAAACCACACGGAGAACGGAGGGCACACCTACACGGGGAGAACGGACCACACCCACAGAGGAGGCCGCAGGGAACACCGCCGCACGGCACACCACCATGCCCTCACCGCCAGCCTACGACCCCGACCACCACGAAGGCCAACTCACAGGCACCGGAAGAGGACGAAAGCACGGCCGCGGCACCCACGACTACGGACCGACACCCCCAGAGGACACGAGACCAAGGCACAGGCCCCCAGGGAGGGCAACCCCACGGACCGTCACGCGACCACACCATGGGCTATAAGGGCCGGGCTGCGCTACCGTCGCGGTTTGACGCAGAGTATTGCTACGGGGGCTTGATCTCGGCTGGTCTCACGTCCGTGAGGGCGTCCGTCACCAACCTGTTGCGTCCAGTGGAGGAATGGCACTGCGGCGGCGCACCGATCCCGTCCATGATGAATATCGAGCATCGCAAGGGGAAGCGAAACGCTGTGATCGATCGCGAAGGCTTTGGTGCTGCTGGACGGTGCCCCCCTTCAACGCCATCTCCGAGCGCCGTGAAGACTGGAAGTACCAAGAATACTACCGATGCCCCGGACCCCAGCAGTCCAGCACCGGAGATATGGACATCCCCCTGACCCTACAGTGTGAGCTCATCCCTGCCGGCGGCACCGACCCGGACCCTGCCAGCGCAGCCGAGCTGCAGTGAAAGCCATTCGCCACTCAAACAGCGTTCGGAAGCCACCTCCACCGTCCGACTCCTGATGTCTGTTTGTCTGCCTTGGAGAAGGAACGCTTTTCCTACACCCCGAGTACACCTGCCTGTCTGCGAGGCCCGGTGAAGATTGAGTCCATGGGTGAGAGTCAGTGTGCACGCCCCAAGGACACCGTGATCATTCAGCAGAATTTCCCGAAGACCTAACCGACCCACACAGGCCAGGCTGACCTCCACTGACCCACCGCGGCACCACGCGAGACCACGGCACACCGCACCACAGCGCGCCACAGAGCAACGCACCACAGCACGACGCGACGCGACGCGGCACAGAGCGGCACAACACGACACAACTGACCCTAACCTGAGGGACTAACCGAAGCCAGCCACCGCACACCCGGGAAGGCGCCGCGCCACCACGCCACACACCGGCACCACAGACCACACACGGGACCACAGCGCGCCAGGCGACAACGGTGACGGACCACCCAGAAGATTACAGCCGGCACCGCGGAGGGGTAAGGACACGAGCAACCCAGCCCCCTAACCCAAAACCACAAGCAGCCGCCTGGCGCAGCCGCCCAGCCGGCAGAGCCAGGACCTAACCCAGCAAGAAGGGGCGCCGAGCCCACAGTGTACAGCGCCCACCCGACCCATGGGGCCGGAACATGGCCACACAGAACGCAACTGAAAACAGCAGCCCGGAAGACAACACTGAATACAGGCCAGTGCGTGCGCCAGCCCAGGGAAGGCAGAGGGAGGAACAGGCAAGCCCCCCCCCCAAAAAAAAAAAATAAAAAGGAGGGGGGAAGGGGAAAAGGCACGAAAACAGCCCACAGCCGCCCAACCACCCGCCAACACCACCACAGGCGGCCAGGCCCCCCCCCCAGGGAAAAAAAAAAAAGAAAAAAAAAGAAAAAAAAAAGGGGGGACCCCCGCAGAGGCACAGGCGAACCACCCACCCAAAACCGGCAACACCAAGCCAGTAACAGCGGACCACGGGGAAAAGGGACAGAAAAAAAAAAAAAAAAGAGAGCCACCAGCCCAGCCCGAAAGAAAGGGAATGGAGGGACAGGGACCACAAAGCCCAGAAAAAAAAAAAAAAAGAAAAGAAAAAACCAAAGCAAAAAAAAAAAAAAAAAAAACACACCCCAACAACCCAGCCAAGACGGACTGGGCACAGGCGAGACCCGGGCCCGGCACACACGCCCACACCGCGCGCCGGAACCGGAAACGGCGAGGGGCAAGCGGGGCGCCCACGAAACCACACACGTCCCAAAAGCAGACCGAAACCGAAGCCCAACCACGAACACCACAAATAGCCGACACTAGGGGGACAACACCACAAATCGAGCCCAAAAACACCCACCCTAAACCCCAGCCAGGACAGACGGGGTTAACAAAACCTGCACCCAACCGCCAACCGGACCCAAACACAAACACCACACAACAGTAGGAAACCCAGTGCCCACAGCCCGGGCACTGAGGCAGCCCGTGCCATGCAGGTGACCCGGCCAAACGAGATCCGGAGCCCGGGGGTAAGGCTGCATCCTAAGGCCTGCGCTGCTTTGGGACTCGAGGCGGAGCGTGCGACACCCAAGCGCCTCGGAACCCTAGTACCAGGAACGTGCATGCACGCCTTGGGAACGGGATACGCCAGGAAGTCCGGTGAACCCCTAGGGTTCCGCCCAAAGGAGGGGACGTGCGCAAGCACGGGGGCACACCCTCCCGGCGAGACAAGCATGTCACGCTGGCGGCGATCAGCCCTCCCGGCGTAGCCCGGGGCCGCTTTGTTGGGGGCCAACAGTCAGGTCTAGCGGGAAGTAAGCCGCCTCCCCTCTTCACGCGCGAAGCCTCTTCCTGTTCGTCACAGGGGCGACGCCAGGGGGAACCATGGGGCGCCTCTCCACGACCGAGTGCACCTACCTACCTACCTCAGTATGTACAAAATTTTTTTCATAAGCTCCTGGAAGAGCGCTGGGGCATTAGCCACCCCGAAAGGCATAACCTTCCACTTGAAAACACGACCCTTAGGGGTTATAATGGCCAACAGCTCCTGAGCTGCGGCGGTTAGGTCCACCTACCAGAAACCAGAGCGTTTGTCCATTTTGGTCTTATACCTGCATTTGGCAATACGCTCCAGGGTGTTTTCCATGTTAGGAATACTCCCTGAGTGGTTCTGGGTTTTCTTGTTGACCTCACCATAGTCTACAACAAGACGTAGGGCAGTCGACCCTGGTTTAGCAACAAGGAAACAGGGACTGCAGTGATGGGGATAGTCCCCGTGTTTATACTCTTCAACGAGGCCAGCATCCATGCATTCTTGGATCTGGCGCTCGATTTCTTCAACCTGTTCCTGTTGAGCGGGATAGGGACGACGCCTCACTCGCGTCTTTTCAAATTCTGTTTCAATTTCAGGTCCATCTGGACCAGTTTTTTACAAGAAAGGGGAGGCGGCAAGGCGCCTAACACCTCCTCATATGTTATCAGCAGTTTCTTCAGGCGGGGGTCAAGGTTAAGACTCTCGACTTTCTGAAGGAAATCCTCCTCAGCATGGAGGTTGCTTTTTGCATGTTCTTTCTTTTTATGCCGATCAGCAGTTTCGGCAGGTACAGTACCATCGTCCCACTCAGGGGGACATTGCTGCCCATAGTGTAGAGAGTACACTAGAGGTATCTCAGGATCAGGCAGCGTATAGGACTCATCGTCCTCCTCAGACCAGATGGAGTATTTCCAGGTCTGTCTGAGGTATTGCAGCCGCTCTTGGCGCTCAATACCTTCGGCCTTCAGGTACAACAGCCGCCGGAGTTCTTGAGTGTCATGCTCAGACAATGGCATGTTATTAGCAGCAGGCCGCGCCAGAGCATCAGCACTCCGGGCCACGGGTTCACCCGTGTGCACAGGGTGCATGTGTAGCACTGGCTTCCCAACAGGGGAAGCGGGTTGAGATGTTGACTCTAGATCTACCTCCTCTAGCAACAGCTGGGCTAGGAAAGCACTATGTTTTAGGTCAACACAGCTGGGATCAACAGAGGGAATAGTGCTGGCGATCTCAGACAGTTGGTCGTCAGCATCCTCTTTTACAGCTGCAGGTTCCAGATAGTCATCAGGAGACTCACACCCTGTAAGTGTGGCAGATAGGTTCTCAGGAGATCAATTTTTGAGATCATAAAGGGTCAGGCCACGATTTTCGGCCATGACCTCTTTCAGTAGCACCTGGTCTAGGTCACACAGGGGTACAGGATTGAGAGATCCATCGACGATGGACAGGAAACTGGCCCACTCAGGGGCCTGCATAGCTGTGTCTGAGTCCTCAGGCACATAGATGGGGCCGTCGGGGAGTTGCACTCTTCCCACGGTCATTCGATCAAGCATACGGCGCCAGTAAGCATGTTCACCAGAGCAACCCCAGTCAGGGGTGCACATAACAACCCTTCCTCCCTCATAAGCGATTTTGGTTAGAACCTTCGCGAGTAGGGAGAAGGGAGGGTTAGCATACGCTAGGCCCATTGCTTTCCAGAAGAAACAGAAAGCATTGTTCAGTTGTTTCGAGCAGTACAACTGCATGATGTGCTGTTGTTGGCTCGCAAACAATTCCACCTGGATCTCATCCAGGTTTACCTGAAGGGCCGCCAGTCCATTTTCGAGAACATGACGGGCCAACTGGTAGTTTTCAGTACGATAGTTCGTCTTGGCTGCGTAGCGCAGCCCAGACTCTTTCCGTCCTGACAGCTCCAAAGGTACGGAGAATAGCCCACTGCCAAAGTCGCAGTGCAAAGAATAGGGACGCTGTAGGGACAGCATTTTTACCTGGGGGTTTCTTCGTAGAAAGTCGGTGCCAATGACGATGTCAAAGGCGTCAGTGTCCAACACTCTGCAGTGTTGAGTCACGGTTTCGTCGCCCAGACATATAGTCACACCGACCCCCCCCAAGGAATGGATGGTACGCCCATCCCCTACTCTTATGGCCACGGTCTTAGTTTTCTTGAAAGTCTTAAGCAGGCGCCGGGCCACTGTAGAAAGTTTTGCACCGGTATCAAGCAGAGCTCGAAAAACCTGAACCCCGATTTTCACGAGGATCCAGAAAACCAAGTTCTCCTCTTCGGAGCCGCCCCCCTATTCCTCATCAGGGAACTTCACATCCACCCCTGCAGCCATGAGGTACTTGGCCATCCAGGCCAAGCGCCTCTTCTTGGAATTATTCCCCTCAGGGGTAGCGTTATCCCCTTGGGGGCGTTTCTTGGGGTCACCTGCGGCAGGAGCGGGTGTAGCAGCAGGAGTGGGTGTCGCAACGGGCGCTGATGAGCGCCTCTGGGGGTTAGGGGGTCCAGTTTTGCCACCCCCCTTGCCACCTCCTTTACCACCTTTATCCCCGTTCGGGGGATTTCTGGCGGGCGTCTGGGTCTTCTGGCGCTCCGCCTCCTGACGCTTGAGTTTGTCACTCTCGCGTTTCTTGATGTGGCATTCGTCCTCGTAGTGACGACGTTTGCCACAGTAACCACAGGTGATGGTACACCTGATATGGTCCTGATGGGTCACAGTTTTTCCATCTTTGGTATGCTGCTGACGTTTCATCTGCAGCATACAGCCACTGCGGACATCGCAGTCAGAGGCATGACAAGGTCCCCCCTTGTCATTGACAGGTCGGCAGTAGAACAGGGGGGGTGTACCTACATCAGGTTTAACCTCATTCATGGCACGTAGGTTACCTCTCCCTTTACCACCTCCCTGGTTGGTGTTAGTGGGATTTTTATGCCCTTTCCCTTCGCCACGTTCGGGGGTAGGGGTACCACCTCGTCTCAAATGCTTCTTGAGGAATTTCTCCATGTGGGAGTCATTCTCTCTCTCAAGAGCTAGCTCAATCAAGAGATCCACCAGTTCATCGTACGAGTGGGTCCTGCTCTTCCTCTCAGAGGTGGAGCCGCAATCATCCCACGTACGCTGGGGGATCTTACTCATGAGCCACAGGTGGGGCTCAGTGGCTCCGTAGGAGCCCACGTTCATCCTCGATAACAAGTACTCCAAGTTGCACACATACTCAGAAATTCGCGCAGCGGATGGAAACTCAGGGAGCATAGGTAGCTCCTCGATCTGTGTGCTTACGCTGAGGTCAGTCTCATAGACTGGGAATGTTCTCTCCAACCTCAGGAGTACCTCCGCCCAAGTAGAACAGGTTTTCACAATCTGTTTCACCTGTTTTTGCAAAAACCTCTTTTTGCATGAGCGTCGTAGCAGTGAACATTTGGTGGCCACATCCACATGGGATTGGCCAGTCAACAAAAGGAACGCTGCAAATTCTTCTGCCCATTCGGGCAGATTTTTGAGGTCGAACTCCGGCAGTTCCAGCTGGATGTTCGCCTGGGCAATTGGTCTGCCCGTCTTCCCACCCCGACGGAGTTCGGCCTGAAGGCGACATGCCGGCAAGAGGTGCCAGGGCTGACAGGCCTCTTCTCTCAATCTCTGTGACAGGCACGTCCTGTAGATCAGCCATAGGCACTGTCCTGGCACGGGGGTGAAAGGGGCTGGGGCAGGTGACCTTAGGCAACACCCTTGATCTCTTGAGATCTTCGGCCAGGGTACTCAGTCCTGGAGAGAGAGAGGGCAACTCTGGCTTGGGTAAGGGTTCTGCAATACCCAGTTTAGCCTTAATGGCCTCCGATAGGGCCGTCACATCTGGATCTTCTGATCCAGACAGGAGTTTGGCCAACAGCTCGGCCGTATGATCCAGGGCACCGTAGATTGGCCTTGGATGATGTTGTTCTTCGACCCGAGTCGGGCCCACTTCGGGAGCCCTTGGGGTTGGATAACATGGTCTTGGATATTCAGGTCTTGGTCGTCTTGGCAGGGATGCAGTGGACGGCGGACCAGAGTGCGCGTAGGACCCTAGGTCTGTACGTGGTCTGGATCCATGTACAGCCAATGGCTCCTCTCCATCTTCCCCACGAATGGATTTGTAGTAATCCTCATGTAGGATGTACTCATCCATCTTCTTCCTCAGCTCCTCATACTCCGCAGGGCCTTCAATCGCTGTTGAGGATGAAGCCGGACAGTGGGATCTGGATACTGAGGCAGCTACACGTCTGTGGAGGTGACTGAAGCTGTCTCCACCGTGTGCTGCTAAGGCCTCGGTGGTAAGGTCTTTATTTTCTTCCGCCCTTCTGCGTTCTGGATCTCCTTCGGACCCAGATGCGCCGCTGAGATGATGTGGAGCTCGGTAAGGTGGTTCACTCATTGGGTGGGCCATGCTGCCCATTTGCACTCGGACAGTTAGGATGGGCCAGGTCCTGACGCTTGGCGTGGACATGATGAACTTGTTCTTGAGCTTTTGTGCTGCACTTCTTCTCAGGGTCGGTTCAAAAGGTCACAAGGGACTGTCTCTGCTACCAGAAAGATGTCCTTGAATTATGGCCTAGATATTTTGATGTATTCCTGCAGGTTTTGTAGTTGAAAACCCAAACCAAAGCAGCAAGTAGAGCAAGAACAGGATGTGGATCGAATCAATGATTGGTTTTGGAATCCAGTGTAACACAGAAGGGCTGCAGATAGACAAAGCAGGTTTATACACATAGATTCAATCACAAATGGATAATACAAAAGATTTTATATGAAAATTTGTCTGAGTCTTGCCTCAGAGGTTGCATTAGGCACTTCATGTGAATCATACAAAAGATGTTATATGAAAACTGGACTGACTCTAGCCTCCAAGATAGCATTAAGCACTTCATGTGCACTCTTTTGGGTGAAATGGTGCTGGTTAGGAATGTGGGGCATAGATGTCAGGACCACACAGAACATGACTTGGCCAAGCAACTGAATTCAGAAACAGTTACAAAGTAGGACCACAATAAGTGGTAGAAACAATTGAGTATAGGGGTCTTGGGGTGGGAGACCACTAGGCTTAACGTCCAAGGCCTAAAGCATGAAATGCCTGTTTTATTTCGGTATATCCCCCATGAAGGAAGGTACCTCGGCTCAGTTGAGTGGTAGGGGTGAACTTCATGGGGGGCTAGGGTCACAACCCTAGTTACTTTGAGAAAGTGTACTTTAGGCAACAAAAGAGAGATAAAAACACTTAAGTTTGTCTTAGCATCAACAAAAGGGTTTTGAGGGGGGCTTGGCCTGGATCAAGCCCTCCAAGAAAGACATGGCAGTGACTTTTTCTTACTTCTGTTCCTCGTGCTGCAGACAAGGCAGCCAAGCTGGAGGTCGAGAAGAAAGCCGCTGCAGACAAGGCAGCCAAGCTGGAGGCCGAGAAGAAATCGTTGCAGACGAGGCAGCCAAGCTGGAGGCCGAGAAGAAAGCCGCTGCAGACGAGGCAGCCAAGCTGGAGGCGGACAAGAAAGTTGCTGCAGGTGCTTCACCCCTCGGGCGGCACAGGCCATTGCCAAATCAACACATCCCGACCCATCTTAGCTCCTCTCGCACCCGCCATCTGACGAGTCCCACAGTCACCCCCCATTACCACCACCGCGATCCTGGTCAACACATCAACAGTTCCAAGGGCACTTCTGATGCACGAACTTGATAGGCTACCCCCTGATTATTGACTTACCGGGGGCGTCTGATGCACGAACTTGATAGGCTACCCCCTGACTATTGATTTGCCAGCGGCCTCTGATGCACGAACTTGATAGGCTACCCCCTGACTATTGATTTGCCAGCGGCCTCTGATGCACGAATTTGATAGGCTACCCCCTGACTATTGATTTGCCAGGGGCCTCTGATGCACGAGCTTGATAGGCCACCCCCTGACTATTGGTTCACCCAGGTCCTCTGATGCACGAACTTGATAGGCCTGCCCGTAACTATTGATTTACCGGGGGCCTCTGATGCACGAGCTTGATAGGCCACCCCCTGACTATTGATTTACCGAGGGCCTCTGATGCACGAACTTGATAGGCTACCCCCTGACTATTGATTTACCAAGGGCCTCTGATGCACGAACTTGATAGGCTACCCCCTGACTCTTGGTTTACCCTCTGCGACGTATACTCCCCGACCCCCGTCTGCCCTCCTCCTCCGCTTGCTGTGCCATCACCCATGCAACCCCCTGCCCCATCCATCTGTTCCTCGTGCTGCAGACAAGGCAGCCAAGCTAGAAGCCGAGAAGAAAGCCGCTGCAGACAAGGCAGCCAAGCTGGAGGCCGAGAAGAAAGCCGCTGCAGACGAGGCAGCCAAGCTGGAGGCCGAGAAGAAAGCCGCTGCAGACGAGGCAGCCAAGCTGGAGGCGGAGAAGAAAGCCGCTGCAGGTGCTTCACCCCTCGGGCGGCACAGGCCATTGCCCAATCAACACACCCCGACACATCTTAGCTCCTCTCGCACCCGCCATCTGACGAGTCCCACAGTCACCACCCATTACCACCACCGCGATCCTGGTCAACACATCAACAGTTCCAAAGGCACTTCTGATGCACGAACTTGATAGGCTACCCCCTGACTATTGACTTACCGGGGGCCTCTGATGCACGAACTTGATAGGCTACCCCCTGACTATTGATTTGCCAGCGGCCTCTGATGCACGAACTTGATAGGCTACCCCCTGATTATTGATTTACCGGGGGCCTGTGATGCACGAACTTGATAGGCTACCCCCTGACTATTGATTTACCGCCCCTGATGCACGACATTCCTAGGCTGGTCCTTGCAATAGAACGCACTTCCTCGGATCCAGGTGCAGCTGATCCCGAAGTGGAGGAAGCAGCGGAGGGGGGCGAAGAAGGAGCAGAAGCGGAGGGTGAAGGGGCAGAAGCAGGTCTGCCACTGATTGCACAACACCACTGATGATCAATCTTGATAGGCTACCCCCTAATTACTGATTCACAAAGACCCTCATAAACGAAACCATATGCCTGCACCTATAGGTCCTGCGAGTCGAGTGTCGGAGACGACGAAGGAGGTGGCGGACGAGCTGCTGGCCGGGTGGGAGTCGGACGAGGGGGAGGATCGGTGGAGGACGGCGGGGCACAGGGAGAAGCCGCAGCGGGAGAAGAAGAGGAAGGCGTCCTGGGACCTGCACCGAGGGGATGTGAGAGCCCTTGGTATGTAATTGCATGCGTCAGTGTTTTCTTCTGCTGCTGTGCTTCTTGAGAATTTAACTCGGATCCTTGCTGTTTGTATTCAGTTCTCAGCAAGAGGGAAAGGGAAGAGGAGCCCGCGGAGAAGTGGGCTTATGAGAAGGAGCGAAGCCCAAGCCCAAGTCCTGAACGCGAGCTTCTTGGAGAAGGCTCGCCCAGCCCCGGGCCCCAGTCGCCGGTGGTCAGCTCAGCCCCGACCGACGTGTTGATGGAGGAGGAGGAGGAGGAGGAGGAGGCAAAGAAAACGGAGGAGGAGAAGGGAAAGGAGAAGGACACCGAGACTGCGGAGGCGGAGGGTGGGCGGAAGGGGGCAGAAGCGGAGGGCGGGGGGGTTGCCAAGCAACCGGAGGGGGTCACAACGAGGGGCCAAAGCACAACGAAACGCCGACTGAGGGACACGGGGGCGGCGGAGGCCAAGCAACCGGAGGGGTTAACAACGAGGGGTCAAAAACGCCGAGCCACGGACACGGGGGCGGGGGAGGAGGAGGGGTAACGGGCGGTGGTGGAGCGGCCGCATTTTGTTATGGGGAAGCACCTCCAGATCGTGGAGTCCACGATTGGGGAAGGCCGGGGGGTGAAAACGAAGGTGGATATTGCGGCGGACACCTGCCTGGGGGAGTACAAGGGGGAAAGGATTGAAGGGACGGCACCGGATTGCCTGACGGGTAGGGGGGATAAGGTTTTGTGCATCAAGGGCGGGGGGGCAGATTCAAAGACTGGGAGGGGGGTTTGGGTGGACGGGGGTAAAAGGGGGAATATTTTTAGCCGTATCAACGCTCGCCCTCGCCTGGAGGATTGCGACGTGATCATCCACCTGGATGACGGTACCCCCAGGGTTTGGACCCGGCGGGAGGTGAAGGTAGGTACCGAGCTGGCCATGTTCTATGGCGTAAATTACCCGTTGCCCCCTTCGCCTCCACCTGCTGATGCTGCTGACCCTGATGAACCTGCTGCAGAAGGTTCCAACCAGCCAGTTCTAACCACCCAGAACATTCTTCCCAGCGCCTCTGCCCTGCCTGCAGGGCAACTGTATGCTGATGACGGGTCCCTGGTGGGTCACCAGTATTTTTCTTCGAAGGTGACCTACCCCAGCCAGGCCACCGTGACCCATGTTGATGGGGGGCAGTTTATTGTCAGGAAGGCGGACAGGGTGCGTCTGCTGTGGTCCGAGATCGGGGGGCACTTGACACAGGTTGAAAACCGGACCTGTTGTTTCAAGATGGACTGGCGGAAGGGGAGGTTCGTCAGGCCGTTGACCACGGTCTGGGGTGACCAGAATTCTTTGGGGGGCGATTTCATCACGGCTGGGTCGCGACTTGCAGGCGTTTACCCTCGCTGGTTTTGTTATGAGTTCGAGGGCGCTGCTCCTGGGGGTGTCGTAGAAATGGTGTTTGTGGGTGGTGAGTGGGAGGTGATTTCGGTGCAGAATAGGAAGGACGTGTACGGCCAGACGGGTCAGTGGCTGCAGGTCGGAATCGACCTCAGGGGGTATGATGCGGAATACCAAGCTGCAGCGCATGGTATTCGCCAGAAGACATTTTTTGTCCGGGCAGAGAGGGCTATGGGTGTCGACAGCCGGTGGGGGGCGACGCTGGATTGGGCTGAGTGGCGGGCGGAGCACCTGGTAGCTCCGCCTGGCAAAAAAAACACCAAGACCCAGGACAAGTCCGTGTACGAGAGGGTGAAGGACAGGGTGTATGGGCATGTCATTTGCAGGGTTAATGGTCATGCCATTAAGCTCGTCGACGGCGGTGGAGGGACTGGGGGAGGGATGGGCCACTGCATCTCGGTCATTGCCGAGTGCAGCAAGGATTCGAGGGGTAAGTCCAGCTGGTTTCTGCTGGTCTGGGAAGCTGGAGGCTTGGATTCGCCGAGGATCAGGCGGATCTGTCAGGTGGTGGTGGACAGGGCGCTGGCTAAGATGCCTGATCTGCAGTCGCGGATCGAGCATTGGGGAAAGAGCTCGACCGTCAGCCCCCCCTGCGGCGTTGAGCCTGACGAGCCCAAGGCAAAGAGGGCTCGTGTCGATGGGGGTCCGTACCGTTGCACGTTTGCAACGGCAAATTTTGTTAAAGAGTTCATTCGTAGGGGGTCGTTGCCGGTGCAGGGAGCAGGTTTGAGGCAGCAGTTTGACGTTCGGGATGCAAGTTTTTGTTGGACAACTCTGTCCAAGATTGTTGTTTGGGGGGGGGAAATGGCAGATGAAGAGGTCTGTCCCCGTTCAGAAGGCGAAGGCTGAGGTGGAGGAGATGCTCAGCAAGGGCAATCCGACGCAGTGGCTCCTGCCACCAGAAAAGGCCGTCCCCTATCTCCCCCTCGCTCTGGTCGACTCCGACCAGTGCACCCCCCCTTTCACCTTCTGTCGGCCCGACTCCAAGGGCCAACTCAGCAGTTTTGAAGCCTTCTGGGTCCCGAACGTCAATGAGAAGCGGCTTGCAGGGGGTAGGAACTTTAGGAAGGTGGAGCGGGAAACCGAAAAGGGGGGAACCACCCAAGTTGCATGGGTGGTCTATCTCCCCGATGAGACCGCCATTGGGTTGGAGGATCAGTGGGGGGGCTCGCGCGAGGGTTCCGGTAACCCTAATTGGAAGCGCTAGAAGTTTTACTAGTGCTTGCATTGTGAAGTGGTTTGGGCAGTGAGATGATGGCGTGTGTAGTGGCAGAGCGCATCGTAGGACCAAGACTGAGATCTGAACCCACGCATTGCAGCCTCCGCGATTTTCTTCTACGGCGGGGGGGTCAGGAGACTGCTGTTTGCTTGGCAAATTTTACCCTCGATACCGGTTCCCGGACCCAGATATAATATTGAAAGGCCAGGCTCCGTGGCATTCTGATCCTTTCTCTGCGCGGTGAATTCTGTTTGACCTCCTACTCACCTCCTACCTGATACGCGCTTGTCTAGTGTAATGGGATTGCCACTGGCAGCGCACGTGCTGATATTCGCGAGATCAAAATGACAGATCAGCGACGCACGCACAGCGCATTTAAAGTTTTGTTACTTAGAAAACATTTCTTGGATGTTATGCTTGCTTGTTGTCCTTGCAGGTACAACAAGCTTATTAAATAATGGCCTTGACTTACATGATGAAGATCAAGATTTCGGATTGAAGTATTTTGCCTTTGCTGTGTTGAGTAGAAGATCGAATCGGTGGCGGGAAGGAAAGTAGACACGGAACCCGTGTAGGTCAAAGCTATTACAAGCTTGCTTGTACCGTGCCGACCGAACGATTCGGTCTTCAACTGAGCAATGCCCTGTGAGGATTGTGAGCGCTGCAGTTGTCAAGGTGCAGCACGTCTGCGAAGAGAACGCGAAGAACACCAGAAGACCAGCGAACGGCTTCAGGGAGAGCGGAATCAGCTGCAAGAGGACTCGGATGAGGAGACAAAAACTGCGCGGCGTCTTTGTTCTGAACGTGATTCAGCAGTGGATGAGCTCCGCCGCCTCCGAGACCTTATTGCGAAAGGTAAACCGCCCTCCCAAAGAGACACGCCGAAGAAAACCCATCGTGGGAAGAGAGCAGCCAAGGTGCCAGCAAATGCGTGAGTCCGCGCAGTCCAGAACACCCGGGAATAACAACAGCGCTCAGGAGTGAGCTACTGAGGAGCCCACTCGCAGAATGGGAGCGCTGTGCCGGCTGAGAGCGCTACACGGCTGGTGCTGCTGAGGATATGGCAAATGCACGAAGAGTTCGGTGAAAGCAGTGCCGTGCGAGGGCGCTGAGGAGTCAGCGCAACGCTGCTGTGAACGACGCTGTGGTGAATGCCGAAGGAGAGCGCCTTGAACAGTGCTACGCAGCGCTGTGTGCTTGGCTTAAAGCCAGTTGCTTGTTAAGAGGGATATAACCCAATTTCTATTGAACTTGCTAAGTCTCTTTTTGAGTTTCATTTTTGTGAGGACGCTGTCAGCGCTGGACTGTGTGCGTGTGTGATGCACGCCCAGTGTTTGTGTTTCTGCGCCGGCAGTCAGGGCAGGAGCCAGGGTTTGTCTGTGCGTGAGCGACCAAGCGTGCGCGTGTGAGTGCATCTGCCTGCCGCGGACGGCGCTGAAGGCGCCACACACAGGTGTGCGTTCGTGCAGTGGACAGCCTGCACTTGCAGAGCGTCGTGTCAGCCTGCTGTTTTTCAAATGTGTGAGTAACAAAAAGTGCTTTTTCATTGCTTTGAGGCATACTCTAGTTGTATTAGAGATGCACTGAGCATCCAGGCATTTCTATCTTAGTATTGGTCCCACCAAAACTGGTGATAACACATTTTGACCTATGGAACCAAACACCCAATCAGGATATGGAGTGGACCCCTTAATCCCCTTTCAATGTGAGGCAAATCATCGTTTCCTGAGTTGACTGAGAACTGACATATCCAAGGCAGAGCCTATGAATTTATCTATGTTTTTCCATGAACTCTGAGCTATCCTAGTGGTATGCACCCTAGGGGGCTGGGCACCTCTTTTTGAGAGGTCCTGGGTTCAATTCCTGGTCAGCCTAGCTAAGTAGGAAGATCCCATGTGACATGGCAGTGACCTCATCGCCACATGCCCTGCCACCTCAGCACATATGGGACCCAAAACAAAGAGTGCACATCTCCTGAGATGGCACTATGGAGGGAGAGTGACCATGGGGCAGTTTTCCAACTCTTTTCCAAAACAGTTCAGCTATCTTTGTGAATATGCATTCCGATTTGACCTGAGTTGCAGTTGCTGTGAATATCCTTTCATCTTTCACTGTTTACACTGCAGCCCTTCATGCTTTGATACTGATTCTCAACTCCTTGCACACCTTTGGCTTGGGTTATCCTGGATTGACTATATTTCTGCAAACAAAAGGTTTTCATCTCCAAAAACAAGCAGCAGGAAGCCCTGCACCAGCAGCAAGCAGCAGGAGAGACACAAACACAGTGTTGAAACCACTATAAACTTTTCTGGTAGCAAGATGCAGTCTGTCTCTGCGCACCGGCAGCAACCCCGCGCCGTACATCCAGTGCGCCGAGTACAGGCACATATAAGCAGAAGGGTGACTGAAGATGGACACAAGGAAGGAGGACGCCGACGTGAAGACAGCGCCAGCGCCTGAGGCACCGGCAAGGCCAGCACCTGGCGCTGTACCTTCGGCGGAGCCCTTACATGGGCCAGTGGAAGCGGCTGAGGACTCGCTGGATGGACTCCAGACAGCCTTCAGGGCCCTGTCTGTCGAAGAGGTGGTCACCACTC
The DNA here is from genome assembly GCA_964036045.1 of Eutreptiella sp. 'Long Island Sound 2002'. Classification (NCBI taxonomy): domain Eukaryota; phylum Euglenozoa; class Euglenophyceae; order Eutreptiales; family Eutreptiaceae; genus Eutreptiella; species Eutreptiella sp. 'Long Island Sound 2002'. The sequence continues at coordinate 45,579,970 of OZ038386.1, forward strand.
AGCCTGTGAAGAGGAAGAGAGAGAGCAAGAAGGATGCTGGAGACGAAGCAGACGAAGGAGAGGAACAAGGGCAAGACCTGACGCATGACCCTACCCTCGAAGGCGCACCAAGCGCTTCTGGCCTCCACGCATCACCCTCTCCTATAACCACCACACTCCCAGCCGCTACAACATCCACTCCCATAACCAACCTGCCTATGGCAGAGGGCACAGGCTTTACTGGCTTGCCTCCCTACCCCGCCTATGGTATGGGCCCACCTACCACTGCGCTCCCTGAGGCAACTACTGCCAGTGAGCCGGTGGCTTCCAGCTCTGCGCCGCGATGGTATGCGGCTGAATATCCCCATCCACTACCCGCTACTGGAACCTTTGTGGATGTTCCTGGGTATGCACCTGGGTATGCAACCTTGAGTGGGTTGAGGAGGCTTGGTGGATGACCACTGCATGAACGCCGCCGCACCGCAGGTTTCGTCCAACAACCCGAAAGAACAGTCCAGCTCCGACGATGACATGCCACACCTTCTTTCATCAAGTTCATCCAGTGAGGACTCCGGAAACGAATCAGAAGCACAAGGTCTGACCCCGCTTTCAGGAAAATTCTGGAACAGCTCCGAAGGAAGTGATTCTGATCATTCCGACAAGACCAACCACAAAGTGACCTCAGAGCATCAATATTGGACTTGCGGTGATTCGACTCTCTATGACACGCCTCTTCAACAAGAAATGCTGATGAATCCGAACGAGGAATCACAGTTGCGTACCCCGTCAACAATTCCGTGCACAGACGGTGTACCGGCAGAGCATGAGGCCGCGGTCAGAGACGAAAAGGACGACGATGCTTCACGTTTCTCCGCCTCCACTCCTCACACCAAACACTATCGCCCGCGTGCAAACCGAAGAGATAACAGACGTGCAGCCAGAAGACTACTGCTCCATCAAGAGGAAGTTGAAGACCTGTTACTTACCGAAGCCACGGTGAGAAATGAAATCTACACTCAGGCCATCGAACAATGTGCATCCACCTTCAAGGCGATCATCGAACTGCAGGAAACTTGCCTGCGCCACACCATCAAAGCTGAGTCGCTAGACCCCTTTACACTGTCCTATCACCTCATCGAAGCAAACGCCCTACTCCGTTTCTGGTTGCATGAAGAGCAACAATGTACCTTCCGTTCATTGGTCTGTGAAGCATGGGTAGCCGAACACCAGTACATAAACGGGAAACTGTATGCGTCATATATAAAACTATTGCTCACCACGCTCGAAGATTTCGAATCCACTGTTCGTGGAGAGCTGGAACATCAGGCCTCCGAGAAAATGATAAACCAGGAACCACAACCACCATCTTGCGCAGACCAAACAGACCAAGAAGAAGATTTCTGGAATTCCAGACCGGTTCACCATACCTCTGTCGCCTTTGAAGCTATTTTCTCCATTTCTCAACGCTTCATATGCTGCTTCCCCGAACCTACCATTAATCCTGACCCCTACCTTTCTGTTTGCGTGCAGGCTGCCTTGCACGCTGAGGAACTCACCCGATACAAACTCGCAGTGATAGAAACCCAGGCCTTCCTGCACGTACTCATCTCTGACGAAGCCAGAGCCTGTGCTGACCACCTAGCCCTGCTTGCCACTACTGCCATCTCCTATGATAAGCAGTTGTGGGAGAGCTTTGAGCTGAGTGTTGACCTTCTTACCTCCTGGTGCCCTTAAGGGTACCTCATCCTGTTTGGCAGTTGCATATCCCAGCCTTTAGACTGCTTTTGTATGTTTGGTCTTCTCCTTTTCAGCAGCCTTTCGGAACTTTGATGTCCTTGTCCATGATCTCACTTCTCTTTTCTAACAAGTGCGAGGGCACCAACGCCAAACATTCAAGTGCGAAGTAGTCCAACGCCAATTAGATTCCACAACTACCAAACCACTCCTTTTCATATTCTTCTCTGCCTCTGAAACGTTGCGGTTCTTTCCCATTAAGGAAGCAGCAAGTGGAAGGAAATCCGAGCAGGATCCCCATAAGCTCCCTTTGGGTCAGCCAAAACTTGCCCATTAAGGATACAGCTAGTGGAAGGAAATCCGAGCAGGATCCCCATAAGCTCCCTTTGGGTCAGCCAAAACTCGCCCATTAAGGATGCAGCAAGTGGAAGGAAATCCGAGCAGGATCCCCATAAGCTCCCTTTGGGCCAGCCAAAACTCACCCATTAAGGATGCAGCAAGTGGAAGGAAATCCGAGCAGGATCCCCATAAGCTGCCTTTGGGTCAGCCAAAACTCGAACACACACCGGCGGTATGAGGACTGAGGTATAGTCAATCAGAAGTAGCTGAAACTGCAATGCAGGAGTAGGTGAAACTGAAATCCCACTATTTCCTATATTTTTCCAGCTTGAATTGGTGTGTATCTTACCTTTTTCAATGAGCCTCTACTGTACCATATACACACATGGAGGTACTTAGTCTACTGAGTCTTCCAATTCATTCGCCTAATTGACTGAGGGTTTTTGTAAGCCACCACAGACGGAGCCCCCTAGCACCCCAGGGGTAACGCGGGGTTGCACAGTGCAAAAACAGGTCCCTGACGCGGTCGGAGATCAACGAGGTGCTCCGAGGAGCCACTTCAAAAATCGTGGGCGACCTCACTCAAGAGATCCGAGACAGACTGGAGCCCCTGATGATCCCGCCCCAAGCGTCACCTACCATGGTGGGAATGTCACCCCAACGAGTACAGGCCAACCACCTGGCGGCAGGGTTGACAAATACCCTGGGGAGCCTGAGGAGCCGACCGATGCCGACTCCTGCAGCTATACCGAGAAGTCCCTTCGTACCGAGAACGGCCCAGCCGCCCTACAGCCACGTGACGAACTCTACGAGGGCCGAGCTGGACCGGCTGGGGCTGACAGCCTTGAGGGCTATGGTGGACGTGGAGCCTTATGGCTCTAGTGATCTAGGCGGGGACCCATCCGACGATGAGCCGCCGTCGATGACTTCTACTTCGCCCTCAGAGGACGATGACCCGGAGGACCCCGAGGACCCAAAGGGGAAGAAGAAGAAGAAGAAGAAGAAGAAGACCCGACGCCCTGAGGGACGCAGGTCTCAGGAGGCGAAGGCTATTGCCACCTCCAAGATCGTGGTGAACCTGCCTGAGTTCACAGGCAAGGACCTCAGCGAGTTTGCTGAGAATTTTGGCCGGTTTCTCCGATTGACCGGCCAAACCCACGCTAGTGGGCGAGTCAAGTGCGATCTGCTCCTGCAGTGCTGCAAGACCAAGTACCTGGAGAAGCAGGTCAGGCAGATCGTGACTAACTCCGCCACCTTTGCCGATGTGTTGGTTGCCCTGGAGAGGCAGTACCCGACCTACGAAACCGACCTCTCCATCAGGGCCGAGATCCAGAACCTGCCCGTGCTGCCCAACAACCCCAAACCTGGCAGGGTCTCTGAGCTGTTGGCTGACCTGGACCACTGGGCTGGACGACTGACGCCCGGTTCCTACAGCAGCGACGACCCGCTGTTCTGGTTGGTGGCCAAGCTCCCTCGAGAGCTATGGGACGAGTGCCGTTCGACGGCGGAGCGCAAGGCTAGATCCCTCCGCTACGAGGATCTATGCGTGCTACTTCTGGAGCTGGCGCTGGAGAAGGAGAGCGACCAGCACTTGAACAACTACCGTCCTGGTGGTGGAGGTTCTGGAGGCCATGGCAAAGGGTACCAAGGTTCCCGACCTGGGCAGGGGACTACCCCCAAAACACGCCCACGCCCGTATCATGGAGAACGTGAAGGAGCTATTCTGGTGTGATGCCAGAGACAAGCAGGGCCACCTGCAGCACGCCCCTGACTGCGAGCAGCGAGACTGCTTCGTAGTCCAGGGGAAGCAGCAGGAAAAGAACACCGGCGCCAAAGCGAAGCTGCCAGATCATTACAGGTGCACCATCACGTGTGCATTCTGCGGGAAGCGGAAGCACTACGAGGATGAGTGCTACCATAAGCAACGCCTATCGGCGAAGCTTAAGGGTGAAGATCCTTGCAAAGGCTCAGGCAAAGGTGGAGGCAAGGGCTAAGGCAACGACTCCGGCAAGGGCAAGTCGAAAGGACGTGGTCAAGGGCAAGACAAGAGTCAAGGTGGACGAGGAGGAGGCGCTAACCGCCAGCCCGACAACAAGAACGAGAACAAGAACGGAGGCAACTGTAACCTTTCTGAGTTTTCTCTGGTTGGCTGTTTATTTAATGTCCACTTTCCTTCCCTGACACAGTACCCTGTCAACAAAGTTCACTGTAAGCATGCAAGCAGCAATACAATTCAATGATCAGCCCAAATCTCCGTCAGTACTCAGATCTCCCATGTCCTTGATTCCGTAACTCAGATCATATCATGTTAAAAACATTGCATCCTGCAAAACAGGTGCAATGAAAGTTCTCATGATTAAATCTAATGAACTCATTCATAGAAGGCCTATGTTTCTCAATCAAAACTTTTAAAGCTCAAAAGTGCACGCGCTGCTGATCTGGCATTTTAAATGCGCGAATTCGGCGCGACATTACAAAGCTGACACTCTAACCCTCGTCATATGCGTCCCCAATTACAAATGGCTGTCACTCTATTGAGCCAAGTAGTTTCTATTACACTTCTACAGCTGCGCCCGCTCTGTGCGCTCCATTGACGTGCATCAATGAATCTGTACAGTAAAGAAACTCAGCTCACCAAGCTGACTGTTTTTGACCTGCTGTGAAACTTTTACACTCCCCCCCCAAGCCCCAAAACACCGTTTTGGGCTGAGAGTATATCTATAAAAGTGAAGCAGCTGGTCAAAACACCAGCACCACAGATTTGAGTCATCCAGACTCGCTGCGCCCATAGATAAACAACAGATAATATACATACCTCAACCTGTATCTCAGAATATCTCTGTGACCTTCTATATCTAGTCACTATGTACTGCACACCATGGCTGCCATACACACACAAACACCCCACACAACCCACCATGGTGGCCTCGCCGCACTGCAAGTCCCTGCAATACAACAAGGGACTGCATAGAGAATGAATACATAATTCAGCATACCAACTACCTCAGCGTCCAGGTCAAGGTGTTCGCCTTGGCCTGGCTTTTGGGGCTGGGGGACCAACCCACACCCTCGGGCACCCACTGGTCAATGGACCCTGCAAATGTAGCTATGGGGCGGGTAACCGTAAAATACAGTGTGGCGTGCTCTGGGGCGCCATCCGGCTATAGCCCATGCACTATCCCACCAACCGGTTTCCACACGACCCCCATAACCACTCAGCATACCCCAAAAGTGCTGGTGGTGGTTGCTTCATTTCCGGTTGGCCTCAGGAGATACCTCACCCCTTCGCTAATGGTGGTGTGTCGATAAACTGTGGCACACACACATCCCAAGGGCAAACAAACACCCTCGACTTCGTTTCGGGGGTAGAAGTTAACATGTGGGCAATGGAAATTCTCACAGGAAGGGATCGACGCACGGCCCAATTTGGCACTCCACTCACACACTCACACACATACCGGGTGTCACTGTCACCATAAAACCCTTGGTGCCAATGCCTTTTACACCACCTGGATACTAGAACAGGGGGACAGGGGTACACTAGGCCTTCCAAGAAAACAAGGAAATGTATGCAAAAACTGTCATTTTACTGAAAGCTCACTGCATCCTTGGGACTCCAAAGGTGGTTTAAAGTGTTATCTTTAATGTGTGGGTCACTCTTTCACTTTTGTGATAACCCAAACATCCATAACTGCCTTTTCCCCACAAACCTGTACACAATTGACTACCCACACAGAAAACATAAAAAACAAACTTGATTCAAAAAAACAAGGCAAGCCGATGTATCAATATTCAAAAACTGACCAACGGATGTACTTTTTATCGCAAAAACTCATGACTGTACCAAAGTCATTTTCACATTCACATCAAATTTAGCCTACATTCCTGTGAACAGGGACGCAGGCACTACACACAAAATGGCGGGAACTTGGACAGTACTCTCAGTAACACAGCGTTAAATAAATTAAAAGCCATACAACAGCGGGGCCAACAGTGCATTTAGCAGCACTGCCCAAAAGCACATACGGAGACCAAGTGGCGTCCACGAGGAACTTTGGTGCGACGAATTTAGCTTGGCGGCGTTGGAAAAGAACCTTGGCGCGACGAATTTAGCTTGGCGGCGTCCACGAGGAACTTTGGTGCGACAAATTTAGCTTAGCGGCGTACACGAGGAACCTTGGCGCGACGAATTTAGTTTAGCGGCGTCCACGAGGAACCTTGGCGCGACGAATTTAGATTGGCGGCGTCCACGAGGAAACTTCGCGCGACGAATTTAGCTTTGCGGTGTCCACGAGGAACTTGGGCGCGACGAATTTAGCTTAGCGGCGTCCACGAGGAATTTGGCGCGACAAATTTAGCTTGGCGGCGTCCACGAGGAACCTTGGCGCGACGAATTTAGCTTGGCGGCGTCCACGAGGAACCTTGGCGCGACGAATTTAGCTTGGCGGCGTCCCCGAGGGACCTTGGCGCGACGAATTTAGCTTGGCAGTGTCCACGAGGAACTTTGGCGCGACGAATTTAGTGGAATGGCAGTGGGTGCTCGCGCAGCTTGCAACGCAGGAGCCACGAAGGTCTGCACGCTGGTCTTCTCAGTGGGATGCACCAGCGTGCGATACTCATGGCCAGCGCAGTCCTGAGGAGCTGAACGTTCAACACCTTCTCAACATCAGAGACAGACTTCAAGTCCGCGGCGATGAAGCTGCATGCCGTGCACACCAAAATGCCGCAACCGCTGATGCACAAGAGGAACATAACGGTTGTCCACGCAGCCGTCACCTGTCCTTCGCTCTGGGAGGAGATAACCAGCGCAGCACAAGAGGCTTCTATGAAAAAACCGACAAGGTCGGAGCCCCTGCAAGCAACATCTCCCACGTTGTTTCCGAAGTTATCGGCCATGGTGGCACGAGCGTTGGAGAACGTCGCGACGTGCATGCCATAGACGGGCTTTGTCCCAGCAGCAAAGGCGTCGTAATTTGGCGTGTAGGCGCCCCAGTGCAATCTTGGTGGCGTAGAACACCTCCCTTGCACGTGGAATTCGAGAACGGGGGCAGCAGCACAATCATCACCAGGAACGGATGTGAGGTGCTTTGGTGTGCGCTGCAATATGTGCACTGGTCGAAAGACCTAGCACGTCCACAGGCTCGGATGAACTGGGCAGGCGCGTCGAACAGCATACTATCCATCAGGCACGGATGCAATGTTTTGTAACCTTTCTGAGTTTTCTCTGGTTGGCTGTTTATTTAATGTCCATTTTCTTTTTCTGACACAGTACCCTGTCAACAAAGTTCACTGTAAGCATGCAAGCAGCAATACAATTCAATGATCAGCCCGAATCTCCGTCAGTACTCAGATCTCCGGTGTCCTTGATTCCGTAACTCAGATCATATCATGTTGAAAACATTGCATCCTGCAAAACAGGTGCAATGAAAGTTCTCATGATTAAATCTAATGACTTCATTCATAGAAGGCCTATGTTTCTCAATCAAAACTTTTAAAGCTCAAAAGTGCACGCGCTGCTGATCTGGCATTTTAAATGCGCGAATTCGGCGCGACATTACAAAGCTGACACTCTAACCCTCGTCATATGCGTCCCCAATTACAAATGGCTGTCACTCTATTGAGCCAAGTAGTTTCTATTACACTTCTACAGCTGCGCCCGCTCTGTGCGCTCCATTGACCTGCATCAATGAATCTGTACAGTAAAGAAATTCAGCTCACCAAGCTGACTGTTTTTGACCTGCTGTGAAACTTTTACAGCAACCCCAACCCCAATACAGGGGGGAACCCCGAGCCCTCTGGAGGGCAGTCTGGTCCTACCACACGCTCACAAATGCAGGCCCAGCAAGAACAAGGAGCCAAGCGTGAGCATGAAGGTGGGGATGACGGCAACGCTAAGAAGAGGAGCCGTTTCATGAGGATGGCCCGCAAATTGCGGAACAAGGGGTTCGAGGTGACCTGTCCCGCGGAGTTCTGAAGGGGACGCCTGTGGCACCCAAGACCTGGTGTTTTGGGTACGTATCCGACTAGCGGGACGCGAATACCTGGGGGTATTGGACACTGGCGCCACCATATCTATAGTGGCCAAGAAAATGTTACCTTGTGGGAGCCTGAAGAACACCATGACCACCGCTGCAATACGCATGGGGGATGGACATGTGGTGCACAGCTGCGGGGACTGTGAAGTGGAGGTACCTATGGGCTCCGGGACTATCGCCCATCGGTTCTATGTGATGGACACTGAGGCCTTCGACTTTGTACTGGGGACTGACTTCTTCGTACAGCACTCCCAGATACAATCCCTGACGCTGCAAGCGCCCTACCTCCTCTACGTGGACCACGGCAGTGGCAGAGAGTCTGTGCCACTGGAGCAGTCGGAACATACCTCGAGTTACCTGAGGCTATCGAAGGAGGAGCCCTCGAACATGATGCAGCCTCCAAAACTGAGGACTATCAACTATTGGGGGAAGTTCTAGACCAAGGTCTGAAGGAGTTGGGTTACTCTCGAGAAGACCTGAGTGTGGAGTTGTTCGCCAGCGACGAGCAGCATGTACTGGACCTTTACTGCAGCAAGGGGAAGAACTGCAGCTACAAATTTTACTGGCCCTCTTTCGGGATGGCCTACGGGAACCCGAGGTTCAGTGAACTGGGGAAGGTGCTGACCAAGGTGGCCTTAGAACGTTCCCGTATGGTCCTGTGTTCCCCCGATTGGGGAGCCCATGGGGGCAACGAGTACTGGCGAAACCTCCTGGACAGGCTGACTATCAGCTCTGTTCGTTTGCCTGATGAGGCCATCTACGTGCCTCTGGGACGCAAGACGCCTATTGGGAAGCCCGGATGGGGGAGTATGCTCAGCGTGGTGGACGGAGGTCTTACCTCCATTCCCTGGGAGGATCTGGACCCGACTCTGGTCCAGGCTATACAACGAGAAAGCGAAGGACTCGCCTTGGGTGACTTGAAGGATCGCCTACGACCTCAAGATACTGTTGAGACTACACCCGGAGGAGATGAGTACGTCGTGACTAACACCAACGCCCCCAACTCACCCTGTCATGTACCTGTTCCTGATGGAGTCTCTGAGTGTGGACTATCTGAGCTACCTAGCTCTATCCACTCAGATGACGAAACTGAGCACGACGCCTTCTTCGTACAGACCTGTGTGGAGGAAGTGGAGAACGCCGAGTACGTCGCCCCACTGAAACCCCTACTCTCCATGAGGGTGGAAAACCCCGTGGACGAGGAGCTGGACCCTCGATCCAGGCTGAGGGAGTATGTGGATTCCAAGAGGAAGTTGGTGGCGAAAAAGCTATGCTACGCGAAGCCTACCCGCAGCTCATGGCCACTGAAGCAAGGACGTATGGGAGACCTATCCCAATTGAAGGAGGACCTCGAACAGAAGATCACCACCTGGCAAAGGGAGGTAGATCTTAAGCTCGTGAAGAGCGTGTGGGGCGCCCATGTGAGGACCCCAGAGGAGGACGACCTCCCGGAGGAATGTTTATGTGAACCCCCTCGAGCGTGCCTATGTTGCCATCGTCCATCGGAGATGGTTGAACAAGACCTTCCATATGCCTACCAAGGGCTGATGGACACTAGCACGGGCGAAGAGTCGGTGGAGGACCACCTCCCGACATCTATTCAGGGGGCAAGCAACTTACACTCTGACGAAGACATGGAGGACAAGATCAAGGTATTGGACCCGCGGGTACAGAAGCTTATAAGGACCTATCTGGAGGTGTTCGGAGAACTACCCCCTCCAGCCTCATGTGACAAGCTGGTACAGATGGACCTCAAGCTGAAACCCGAGTTCGTGGGTCACAAGATCCGGAGGAGACCCCATCCAGCTCCTAAAGAGCAGGCCGACGAGATTGAGCGACAGATACAAGAATGTATCGACGCTGGCCTAGTCCTGGAGTACAAGGATGGGGACTACCCCCTACACTGCAGCCCCTGTTTCCTGGTGGCTAAACCTGGGTCTACAGCCAAACGGCTGGTAGTGGACTACGGAGAGCTGAACAAGAAGACGCTGAACCACTCAGGGTCCATTCCCAATATGGAGTCTACCCTGGAGAAGATAGCCTCCTGCCGCTACAAGACCAAGATGGACAAGAGGAGCGGATTCTGGCAAGTGGACCTGACGCCCAACGCACAGGAACTACTGGCCTTCATCACCCCTCAGGGGAGGGTGTTCAAGTGGAAGGTCATGCCGTTTGGCGTGGCTAACGCACCCGCTCTATTCCAAGAGCTGATGAACAAGATCTTGTCCATCCTACGAAGGAGACCTAAGGTGCAGGAGCTCATATCCCGTGGTGCCCAGATGGAGGCTCACATCAACGATGTATGCTTCGGGACCAATACCCAGGAGGATCACCTAATCCTCTTGGGTGAGTTCTTTGCGGTCTGTCAGGAGAACCACACACGACTCAAGCTGGAGAAGTGTGAGTTCATGCAGGAGACCATGCAGTACTTGGGGTTTGATGTTGGCTATGGGTGGTGGACCCCAGTGGCCTCTAAGGCCAAACCCCTGATGGATGCCAAGGTACGACACGAAGACCCCAGGAAAGGACTTCATGATGTACGCAGTTTCATTGGGGCGTGCAACTTCTATCGCCGCCACATCAAAAACTTCACCTACACCAGCGCCGTTCTGACGGACTTGATCAAGAAGAGTACTACTTGGCGCTGGGGCCCACAAGAGCAACAAGCGTTTGACGAGCTCAAAGACAAGGTAGCCAACGCTAAGTGCTTGGGCGTGCCTAGGGCACAAGGGGAGATTATCCTGGTGACCGACGCCAGCAATGTGGGCGGTGGTGGAACGTTGTTCCAATGGCAAGCACTAGAGAAGGAGGAGTTCGACTCGGCCATTTCCCAATGGGGGACGGAAGGTCTCAACCGAGATGGAACCCTCAAGCACAGCTACCCTGACGACAAGTGGGTCCTAGTACCTCTGGGCCACTGGAACTGGAAGTGGAACCAGGCCAGGGGGAACTACTCCACCTACGAGCAGGAATTGCTCGCGGGTATGCTGGTGCTATCCTCACAAGCACGACTGTTGGGGAGTAACCCTGTGGTCTGGCTGTGCGACCAAGAACCGGTCCGCAGTTTCCAGAAAGGTCCCCCACCTGAGAAGGCCAAGCTACGGCGCTGGTGGACCTACGTCAGTCAACTACGGCTGACGGTACACCATATACAGGGAGTGAAGAACGAGTGTGCCGACTACATCAGCCGCAACAACTTCGACGCCCTGATTGGTGCCCGGTCTGAAGCGCTGGCTAAGGAGGCGTTCAGCCGTATGGACGTCCACTTGGACCTCAACATGACGATGATACGCCCCCTGGATGGACTCCAACAATCGGAGTACCTGAAGGAGTTTGGGGATATCTACAAGCGCCTGGAGAAACGCCTTGAACCCCTCCTGGTAAACCAAGACCAGTGGAAGAGGGACAAGAGCTACCTCTGGCACGAGGACCGCATTGTGGTGCCTAGTGACAGGGTCCCAGCGTTGCTGAAGTGGACCCATGAGTCCAGCGGTCATGTGGGTGCTGACCGTACCCTGAGGCTGTTCAAGCAGTGGTTCCACACTACGTGGACGGACGACCAACTGCAGAAAACCCTCCAGCCCATCGTGGACAAGTGCCCGTGCAGGTCCTGTAAACCAGGGGATATCAGGGACCGAGGTCTCTACTCGACCCTGCCCATCCCTCACTGTGCTAACAGTGTTCTATACGTGGACTACACGGAGATGCCGAAGTTCGGGGGCTATGACTTCGCCCTCGTGGTAACCTGTGGGTTGACCAGGTTTACCAGGGTGTTCCCATGTACCAAGCACATTACCGGGGAGGAGACTATCAAGATACTCCTGGAGGAGTGGTTTTGTGTCTATGGGGCGCCCAAGGAGATCAACTCCGATGAGGACGTACGAGTACGCTCAGATACTGGCTGGTACAAGAGGGTCCTGAGATCCCTCAATGTCCAGGTGTCTACGGGGATTCCCTACTCTCACACGAGCAACCCCCTATGTGAGAGACAGATCCGTGTCCTCAAGGAGAATGTAAGGATATGGTGCAAAACGTGAACGCACCAGGGACTGGGTGAGACTACTCCCCGTCATATCCTTGATGATGAACTCCCAAGAGAGTTCTGCTACTGGCTACTCGCCCCATGAGCTATTCCTCGGGCGCCCGGCATGGTTCCTACATGCTCCCTATCCAGAGGACACCCATTCTTCTGTGGGTGAATGGGTCCGAGAGCAACAGGCGAAGGTGGACAAGGCCAAGGCTATGCTCCAGAGAGTGAGGGAGCGTCAGTGGAACAAGAAGAACAAGCACCGAGTACCGGCCACCTACCGAGAGGGGGACTGGGTGCTGGTGCACCACAGTCGACTACCTGCCTGGCCACGCTCTACCAGCGATGACTCATACTTCGGGCCGTACAAGATTCTATCAGTGGATGGACACCGTATCACCGTGCGATGTTCTCCCCGTCTAGGGGGGACCCTGGTGTGCGCTGCTCAACACCTGAAGCGCTACTATGATCCTGAAGACCTCTGTGGGGAGGAGTGGGAGCTGAATGACGAGGAAATCGCCGCTCTGGACCTACAAGGGGCTGCCAGCCCAATGGAAGTTGAAGGTGAACTCCCCGACATGAACGCCGAGGAGATGGCTAAGGAGGGCTTCTACCTGGTGAAGTCTGTCCTACGCCACCGCTGTCGCCAGGGTTGGCGCTTCCTCACCCTCTGGGAAGGGTTTGGAGTCGAAGAGGCCACCTGGGAGCCCTTCTCTGCATTTGTTCTACCTGAGGGACGCCTAAACTCAGTTCTGGTTGACTACTTGTCCCAGAACAACCTTGGGGAGTTGCTGAGGCTCGCTGAGACGCTTGCCTCCAACACTAAAGCTAGGGACTGAACCTTACCCTTACCTGCCAAAGCGTATGTGTGAGTGTGCTATTCCTAAGGTCCTGAGAGCTAGCCGCAGAAGTGGTGTCCTAATTATACCCAAGTCTGCACGCTTGCTAAACCTGGAGGGTTGGCTTATTGATGCCACGGGCTACGCCCCGGGTCTCCCCTCCCCTAAGGGCCCAATTTCTGTGCTGGCGCAAAACCTTTGGGGAATACCCAGCGTACTAATCCAGGTATTGTTTTCCCTACCTATCAGTCTACTACAGGGAGGGGTGGCCAAAAGCTATGAAGGCATGAAAACGCCGTTTTGCTAAATGGCCAAAACACTGACCTAACCACTGCCACAGCCCACCAACCCTGCTAAAATTGCAGGAAACGGGTGGGACAGCGACACACGCACTACAGGTCCTACACACCCTACAGTGGCACCATCCTGGTCGGCGAGCACTGGGGCAACTGGCTCAAGCCCCCACTCAGGACTACCACTCCTACACGCACACTCTACTTGGTGTTGTTGAAGAACATGTCGTGGGTCCTAGCGACCCTCCTGTGAAATGACAAGAGAACACAGCGCTGCTAAGCAACTGTGGCCTAACAGGGGACGCCACAACGCGTTTCCCCTGCTAGGGCTTGGAGGGAAGTGGTGCTCTTGCGTGCACGGCGCAGATGTCAATGGAGTCGGACTCCCTGCTCTGCCACAGGCAGAGGGGAGTTACTTGTTTGTGTGATCTGCGCCCTTGTTTAGCAGGGCATGAAAAAAAATGGTATGCTGCTGCACCATTCACCCTACCTGCCCACCTGTAGAACAAAGGCAAATGAAGGGGCGTTTGCGGCGGAGGAACCAAGCCACTCTCCACGTATTATACGCTTCTCAGAGTGACCTATAATACACTGTCCGCAAACACGCTGAAGAATCAGCTACCCCTGTCAAGCAAGCAAGTGTTAAGGGACTCCTCAGGTTCTCTTAAAGAACGTACCGAGGAGCCCCTGGGTAGCCTAAACAAGGTTTACCGTGCGCACTTCGCGTGGCCTACCCTTTAATGCGTGTGTGAATGCACGAGCATGCACGACGGTGTTGGGCAAACCTGCCCATCTTGACCACAATCACGGACTCCACCAGGGGGTGGCCCCACCTGGGCGTACCTACCTTACCTACCGCTGGAGAGTGAAGCAAGGTGAGAAGAAAAACGGGGCGCACGCGAAGAACGTTGCTATGCACTTGTGTGTATGTCTAATCACCCTGATCTGACCTCTAATCATCTGCAATCTTTCTAATGAATCCCTCTATCGCGTCCTATCGTTGTTAGCGCTGCTACAAGACTCGTTCACGGAGACACGAGACGAGCAATGTGTATGCGGCATACGAGACGAGCATACCTGTAGTTTATACCTGATTCATTGAAGTCTTTTTGATTGATTTTCGAATTCTTGAATTTTCGATACTTCTATTAGTGTGGGTGGAATCTGTATGTTTATTTATTAATGTGTGTCTCGTCATTTTCAAGACTACGTGAGACATACGTTTATAATGCCATTATTTCTCCATTTTCCGGCGCTTCGCTAGGAGCCGCTCCTGCGCGCCGCCTTTTTGTGCGTAGGAATTTCTTGATTCAAAAAATCTAGAGATGACTATAATTTTTATAAAAATGTGCTTCAGATGCACAATTGGATTCTGCTCAGGTGTGTTGTCTTAGAATAATTCTAGGCCGTCATTTGAAAGAATTTTGATGTCGTCGCTTCGTTTTTGCGTGGATTCGTCCGTAATTCTCCCATTCCTGCCTCTGCAGATACCCACGCGCAGCCTTGCTGAGTAGGCCGTGTTCTGGCCGAAACACAGCAGCCTGGAGAGACTGAGCAGAACCCAAGACCCCACCAAGGGGCAATTTAATCTTTTTCACGACTCCCTTCGCCCTAAGACAGGTGACAGGTCGCCAGCAGGTTTACGAGAACCCATGCGAGTGTGTATATTGTGTCTTGCGTTGGGTTTGTGTCGCGCTGCGTCTTGGAGGGAGGGATGCACATGCACATGTTTTGGCATGCTCCGAAACTAACCCAACCGAGCCACAGGAGCCCCGGCAGCGCCATGAGAGCTGAGTCTTCTGTAGGAAATGTTACAAACAGAGCAGCAAAAGAGCGCCAGCCATGGTGAGCGCCCATTTTTCTGTGTGAGGGAAACTATAGGTATTTTAAAGTAGATGTGGAAACCAAGGAAAGGCCAAGAAAAATTCCCTTTTTCCTAAAATGCGACAGTGGTGGCCACCACAGCACAGGGGGGGAGTAAGAAAAAGTGCTTTTCCATTGCTTTGAGGCATACTCTAGTTGTATTAGAGATGCACTGAGCATCCAGGCATTTCTATCTTAGTATTGGTCCCACCAAAACTGGTGATAACACATTTTGACCTATGGAACCAAACACCCAATCAGGATATGGAGTGGACCCCTTAATCCCCTTTCAATGTGAGGCGAATCATCTTTTCCTGAGTTGACTGAGAACTGACATATCCAAGGCAGAGCCTATGAATTTATCTATGTTTTTCCATGAATTCTTAGCTATCCTAGTGGTATGCACCCTAGGGGGCTGGGCACCTCTTTTTGAGAGGTCCTGGGTTCAATTCCTGGTCAGCCTAGCTAAGTAGGAAGATCCCATGTGACATGGCAGTGACCTCATCGCCACATGCCCTGCCACCTCAGCACATATGGGACCCACAACAAAGAGTGCACATCTCCTGAGATGGCACTATGGAGAGAGAGTGACCATGGGGAAGTTTTCCAACTCTTTTCCAAAACATTTCAGCTATCTTTGTGAATATGCATTCCGATTTGACCTGAGTTGCAGTTGCTGTGAATATCCTTTCATCTTTCACTGTTTACACTGCAGCCCTTCATGCTTTGATCCTGATTCTCTTCTCCTTGCACACCTTTGGCTTGGGTTATCCTGGATTGACTATATTTCTGCAAACAAAAGGTTTTCATCTCCAAAAACAAGCAGCAGGAAACCCTGCACCAGCAGCAAGCAGCGGGAGAGACAAAAACACAGTGTTGAAACCACTATAAACTTTTCTGTGTGCGTGCGACGCCAGTGGTGTGTGTGCGTTGCTACATGCTCTGCCCTTGTCTGGTGGCGCGCTGGAGGTTGCGCTGTGGGTATGAGCGATTGCCAGCAGGACTGCAGGGTATGCAGCCATGGGGTTTGTTATTATTGAATATTGTCACAACTGTATGTCTTCTTTATGTGTTTTAACCTTATGAATCCCCAGGCAGGCTTGCGGCTGTCTGAATCTGATGAGATGATCTGGAATGTCAAAATTGACTCCAACGCTGGTGTGTTTTTATGCTCTGAGAGGGCTGTAAAAGGCCTCGTTGTCACAGATATATGTATGGGTTTGTCTCAGTTTTCTTTGTTTTGCTCATTTTTCTTCTACATGGAACCTTGTTACTGCAGGCCAAACAAGCACACGCACAACTGCACTGTTGTACAGTACCGTGGCACGGCACTCCATGGCTTTGCTTTGCATGTGCGAACTGAGTTCAGCTAAACAACACACGTTCTTTTGTTGTTGTTGCCTCAGTTGTGTGCAGTGTGGCCTGTTGTTTTTGAAGCTGCAGGGTTTTGAGAAACATTGCAGGGTTTTCCCCTAGACTGGGAAACTTTCGCAGGTTTTTCAAAATGCTTGTAGTTTTGAAACCAGGGCAGCATACATTTTGTTATATAATTAAACAACTTCAAGTGGAATTGTTGTTTTTTATGTGGTGTGAACCAGTTTAGCAGGGGAGTGTTCACCACACCCCCTGAATGGGAATGGGGTTTTTTGTAGATAAAGGTAGAGCAGGCTTTTCCCCAACCCCAAAGGTTAGGCACACTTTCTGAATGTCTATTTTGTAGGCATTTAAGAAAAAAAGCCAGTGACAACCCCACTAATGGGTCATCAGTCCAACCATACCTTTGATTTTCAGAGGTATGGCTGAACTTAGCAGGGGAGTGTAATGGGATTGCCACTGGCAGCGCACGTGCTGATATTCGCGAGATCTAAATGACAGATCAGCGACGCGCGCACAGCGCATTTAAAGTTTTGTTACTTAGAAAACATTTGTTGGATGTTATGCTTGCTTGTTGTCCTTGCAGGTACAACAAGCTTATTAAATAATGGCCTTGACTTACATGATGAAGATCAAGATTTTCGGATTGAAGTATTTTGCCTTTGCTGTGTTGAGTAGAAGATCGAATCGGTGGCGGGAAAGAAAGTAGACACGGAACCCGTGTAGGTCAAAGCTATTACATCTAGCCCTGTGACTTTCTCTTTGGCGCTTTTGGGGTGTTTGTTCATTTTTTGGAGCCAAAGGGCCCCCTATTTCGTCTCATTTGACCTGATCTTGACCGGATCCCATTGCTTACTTTCCATCTGGTTTCACCAGGTGAGACAGATTGCAGGTACAGGTACTGGTTTCTGTTACCGCAGGTGTTGTTACAACACGCCATTTTTTAGCCTCAAGAGTATTATTCAGATCTACCCCATTTCGTCTGATTTGACTGGTTTGACCGGACCGAACCCTTTTCCTTTGTCCAACCTTGAGAGTAATGGCTGATACAGGCTACAAAGACACCACAGCTACAGTGCGTTTGCGTCGTTTGCTTCTTAGTTGCGTGGGTGCGGTTAAGGGAACTCAAATTTTGAACCCAAATGGGTTCAAGAGAATTATACAGACCCAACCCACGTTGTAAGTGGGCGTGAACCTTGTTCTTGACCTTAAAAACAGGTCAGAAGGGACCTGGGAAACGGCGTTGGCCAATTAGTGCAGGTAAGGCAGCTACCGAGGCTAGGGGAAGGTACGTGACACCACAGATGTGCAGATCCTGTGTGGTCACACCCCGGGAACCTCGAGTGCCAGAGGGTCCCCCTACAGGGGGGCGATAACCAAGCTACGGCACCCTCTGGGCCGAATCCCAGCCAGCGAGTTTTGTTTCCAGGTTACCGGCCAGTTTTTATGGTTTACCCCCACTGACGCGTTCCCGTGGGGGGCCTGGCCACGGGACGCTGCGGTGGACACGCGCAAGTGAGCAGGCAGGCAAGGCACTACGCTCACAGGGGCATCAATGCTCTCATGTCATGTGACAAAGCGTTTCAGGATCCTTGCCACTCTGAAACAAGGGAACAAAAGTATGTACAGCAACACATCAGGATATGTACACATGGGGTTAAGACTGGACTCGGGTAAGGGCATCACAGGACAATAGACACTCAGTCCCAACTCATATCCCAATCCCAGGTCCGACCCTCTCAGTGGCTGGTGGGGGCGGGGGCTCAAACACAACCCATGCCCTGCTCAGTCCAGACCCTGAAAACCTGCCAATAGGGGGGGTGTCCCGCCCAGCCACAGGCGAGTTCCTGAAAACCAAGGAACTCCAAGGCCAACCAACAGTAGCTCCCTATGCTCCCTTAACAGCAGGTCCCAACTCCTCTCTGAGCCAGAGAGATGGCCCCGCCATTATCCCCTAGGAGTTGGTAGCTGAAAATGGGCTGTTTCAGCCCAAACTGATATTAGCTCAAAAATCTCCAAAATTGACCCCTCGTCCGGACCCGCCAGAGGTAGGGACAAGGCAACGGACCCTATGCTCTTCGAGTCTGAACGTTCTGGATCCCTCACCTAACCTGGTTCCCTCTGAGGTCCCGACATCAGGGCACCACGGGTTCGTCAAGTGGGCACATGATGCCAAAATCACCAAAATTGGCATCCTTCTCACGCGTGGCTCGCCCGGCCAGGGCAAGGCCAATGGTTCACAGGGTAGGAGGCAGGACCTAGGACTTTTATCTGAGTGTACGACTTGAAATTAGGTCCGGGCTCCCTGTGGGCAAAGAGATATGGGGCCGCCAACTGACCACACGGGGGGGTGATATTGGGGTCCCAAAAGGGGGTCATTTTGGCTGCTCGAAATGAGCCACAATTCCTGGGTGCTCCCAATAGTATATCTCCACGCCGGCTTGGAGATCGGATCCGCCATACATACGCGATCCACAGGGAGTCCAACGAAGACTCCCATGCCCTTGGCTCTCAAAGATCTCCATGCCACTTGGCGTGGTGACAATCCCAATTGGGTCCACAAATGCCAAAATGGCAAAATTGCCCACACTCACTTTGGGCTAGCACCTTAACGAAGGTTGCTCCGCTTCGCCCACGTGGTGTGTGAACCATGGGGACCAATATGCATAACACCCATGTCATATATGGTCCATTGGTCCATGCGTCCGGCGTGCACGGGTGGGCTGAACATAGTGCACGGCGGGCAGAAAATGTGGAAAATTGCTCAAAATGGCCGAAAATGCGCACACTCACGGTTGGGGCAAATGAGGCACATGCCCGACTTGGACCGGAGTGTGCCATAGGATTGGTATCAAGTCATATGTGTCCAACATATCTTTTGGGCGTCGCCCAAGTTCTCCGGTATTGGGAATGGCAGGGTCGCCAAGTGAGCCCATGATTTGGGATAATCCCAAATCGCCAACATGGCGGCCACGGTATGCCAAGCCCAAGAGGAGTTATCCGCCGGGTTCAAGATATGCTGGGCACCGAAGTATGCACCTCCATATCATACTTGGGTCATGATGCCAATTGAGCGCAACGCTGAGATACACGGTCGCCACTTGACATCATGACGGGCAAAAAACAGCAATATTGGCGAAAAAACACCCAAAAGTGCCTTGAAAGGCGCACAAATATATTATAATATCTTCGTCCTGGATTGAGTAATCGACCAATCCTTCTAAACACAATGACTTGATACTAATGACCTTCGATTCCACATATGTGCTCCACTTGGGGCGCTTTGAAAGGTCACGAGCGCTACTTCCCAAGTGGGCACATGAAAATGTGGAAAATTGCAAAACACACACCTTGCTCCCAACGCATCGCTTTGGGATCGCCACACAAGTCTTTTTCCACGAAGGTCAGGCTTGCAATTGATCGTAGAGAGTATGGAGAAGGGGCTTGCGCAATATGAGGTTCATTGGCGGGTTTGGCTTGGAGCGATGGACCCGCCAAATGGGCACGCAACACAACACAAGGCACATACTCCATACTGCCCAAAAAGGTAACTCCCCCCACGATATGTCATGCCCCTCCAAGGGCATAACTTTGTGTCAACTGCTCATAGGAACTCAAGGAGAGTTCCTATGCAACACCAACACTCGCGCGCTACACTCGAAAGTTATCTTAACGCACGCAATATCATGGCCAAAGAGTTATAACGCAAACTCCACCCTCTTGACCATGATCCATTACGCTAGCGCGCACGTGTGGAGACGCAAGGCGTATAAAGCTTCCGAAATTACGTCGAGAGTATTGTGAATACATCCCACGTTTCCTTATTGTCATTCCTCGCAAGCGGCACGAGATATGACCCTCACAAGTGGCCTCACGAATCAACTTTGTTTTGCCCATATCTCTAAGACAAATGGAGGGCAAGATAAAAGGAAAGTTGATTCGTGCATAGGGAAGCACGTAGGTCCACTCGAAAGAGGTCAAATCAAGTGCGGGGATGTCGAAGTCGAAAATCCGATTTCGACATCCTGAAAAATTCGGAATAAGGCTGCGAGTGTAAGATGTGAAAATTGCGGATGCATCAATGCAATTCCTGATGACTTTAGAGTCTTCGTCACGATTTGCGCTAAAATATCTGTATATAACAGTTAAACTGGCGGTTACGCTAAAGTCGCGAGCTAACCGCCAGCTGTCAAAACAGTGAATATCAGAACGGAAGCGTAAAAATTGACGGAAACATTATGAAAAAAAAACCCTGTTGATTCCTGATATTCTGATATGTAAATCTCCGCTGGCGACGCATCGGTTGCCGATGCGGGGCTTTACGGCACGGAACACGCTCCCGCCAGGCTCGCACCGGGCGTCAACGGGCGTCTTCCCTTCCGTACATGGGGTTAGTGGACCGGAGACCGGTCTTCCCTTCCGTACATGGGGTTAGTGGACCGGTTGTATGCCCTACTCTAGCCATGGGGTTCTGGGTACCGCTTCACCCCCCTCCTTAGAGCAAACCCTGGGGGGGGCTCGATAACACCCACGCATGGCAGCGGGTACCCAGGACCATTCTCTGAAGGGGGGGGGGTGTCACATCCTCACTTCAGGCTGATTTGCAGGTTAGGCTGCCCAAATCCCACAGTAAGACAGGTACGGTGCTGTAGCTGTTAGTAACCTCAAGTATAGTATCAAGTATCAAGTCCCGGGTCCTGGCGGCGATTGTTCGGCATCCAAAGGACCCGTTAACCCATACCAGGCGCACCGGGTGCCGGCTGCTACGGTCACTACCACAGTGGCAGTGGCATACACGGCCAACATAGGCGTCACACGACGACCGAGGTGGTCCCACAGGTCGAGAGCGACCACAAAGATCCATCAGGCTACCCCAAGCTTCCCGAGGCCCGCCGGCTGGGGGAGAGTCCCCACGGGTCCTTCCTCGGGCGCACCTTGTCCATATCCACGACGCGAGTCCAGAGTGGTACAGCCGAACGAGCTCCTCCTTAAGGGATGGGGCATCAAGGCCGTCTTTTCCCTCGCCCTATTACCACGAAGGCCATACATGAGGGATTCCTCATGCAGTGTCGGCGGAGGCGTCAACTCCTCAAACCACCAGTTTCCCAGGCAAACCTTCCCCATCCGACTGCAAGTGCGTCTGCGAATCGGCAGGCTCACACTGGGACTGACAGTGGCGGACCGCTGGGAGTGTAGTCAGGCAACTGGGCTTCCCGCCTGGCGCCATCAGGATCTCCACATCACAGCGAATAGGGCACACGGTATCACGGGCACTCAAACAGAAGAATCTGTACTTAGGTACTGGTCCAGGCTGGACCTTTAGTAAAAGCATGTAAACGGCGACTCAGGGCGCCTTCGTAGTCGATTCGCATCCCGTCAGGGGGAAAAAACAGTCCACATCTTGGCGATGGGTTGAGAACACTTAACATGCAGATGCACATATCCTGGGGGACAGAAAAATGAGCAAGAAACAGGTAAACAGGCGTGTAAACACACTCTGGACAGAGTGCCAAACCACGCCCTGGTTAGGATAAGGCATATGCAGGAGGGTGGACAGGAAAACGCCTGAGTTCAGGCCATATATAGTCTGCACACACACGTCGACTGGTCTGGATCCCGCAAGTGCCACATATATACACTACACTCCGCCGTGACTCTGCTGCTAGTGGTGGTGGGAGGGATGCAGTAAATTCACACATTGTCTCTTTGAGCCAAGCCGAGCAAAATCAACACTCAACTATAGGCCCCATTGTGCATGTCCTAAGGGTGGTACACCACTCAGCGCTACCCCTTCGTTGGTCCAGCGTGGTGCATGGTTTGAAATCCAAACTACCCTTCATTCCCGGCCTCAAGCTCTTTGCTATTCTTCGCCCTCTGCCTAACATTAAGCGCTTGTTCAGGCGCTGGGCCTTGCGCGCGCTCCAGCAGCCCATTGGGTCATGACGCGCGTGCCTCCTCCTGTGGCTATATGTTTTGGCGCTATTTGTCGATTTGTCTATTTTTTTGGGCCTGCCGGATTGATTTTTGTTTGTTTTCAGCTGATGAGAGCTTAATTTAAGCCGAAACGCGTACTGTTGGGGACGCCGCTTATCCAGGATTCTGTGATCGCATTGCATTGCTTCTTGTGGGCTTGTATTGCTACCTGTGGGTGTGAATTGAGGTCTTGAGGCTTCTTCCTGAACCATAGAGGGTATTTCAGCCAAAGGCATTTATTTTTCAAAAGACGGATCTCTTGACACACGTCGCGCGATCGCAGCAGAAGAAAAATAAAATACCAAGAAAACGACGCACCGCCAGAAGAAATAAAGCGAAAAATCGTCTTTTCCGACCTCAGAAACCCCCCCAACAATTTTACGCCGCTGTTTGGCGAGGTCGAAAAATTTAGGACACTCACCAAAAAAGACGAACAATAGAGTCGCGACGGCGAAGAAGCTGAGCGTTGCTTGCCCCAAACCACCTAGCAAAGTGCGTGCCCTAGGCGCTAGGGACTTGTGCGCGCCCCAAAACAAACCACACATAGACAAAAACAACGCCACCTGCCGCCGACAAGCAAGTATGTTATGTGCCGCGCAACGCTAGAAACCAACGAAACAAGCACAACGCGGTAAGAGGTAGACAAGGAGACAATAAGTAGGTAACGAACCGCACCACGGTGGAGATATACCACAAGTACACGACCAAGCAATGCAAGCCCGCTCACGTAGGGAATACGACGACGCCGTAACACGCGAAGGGGATCACAACAAAAGGAAAAAGAGGCCGCACAAGTACCCAAGTATGTTGCATGTCGTGCATGAAAAATACACACAAGCAACAACAACGCCACCGTCCGCCGAAAAGCAAGTATGTTATATGCCATATGTTGTATGCATAACGCCGTAACAAGCGCAAAACAAGGAAGTTACGTGACAAGCAACGCCAAAGTGCGCCGCCACGAAAAGCGCAACGAAAACCGCACCGGCAAGGAAAACCAACAAGAGGTGGCACCGAAGGAATGCCTATGCTCACCCCCGCTCACATAGGGAAAGAAAGGTATGCCCGCACGCGCGTGCCCGGAACGCCGCAAGGCCATCACCGCCACGGACGAGCAACATGGTATGAAGGGACAAACAAGGGGGAACAAAAAAACCACCGAGGTGAAGCACAACACACAAAAAAAACAAAAACTAAACATACAAACGTGACTAGTCGGGTCCAAGTATGTTGCATGCCACGCTACGCTACGCAACGGACACGAGACGAGAACGGCAACCACGCCAACAAAATATAAGGTGACCACGAAGCGTAACCGAGACGTGCCCACCGCCCACCCGCACGCCCGCTTATGTAGGAGGCGAAAGGGAGCGAAAGGGGACAAAAGGTATGCCGCCGCATGCAAACACATAGTAGGCAAGCCACACACCGCCACCAAGAACGCAAGTATGTTACCATGTCGTGCCACGTCGCCAACCGCGGGGCAACCGTGACAACTGCTCTTACGGCACAACCACCCTTTAGGTTGCGTTGATTAGAACACACAAATAGCCAGGGAGGGGGACACGGGGAGCATACACACAAATAGCATAGCGCCGACGGGTGCCGGGTCCCAACAAACACACGTGTATGCACCCACGTTCTCTTCCCCTCACAGGTCCCAAGGAGAAGCGTATGCTCGTGTCTGCGTCGTCCGGGCGCTAAAGTAGGGTTGTCTTAGACGCTTAGGCAAGTATTGCGTCGTGCCGTCGTCACACATAAGCGAACGCCCGGCAAGGCGGGAGGACTAGGACACGTTAAGGTAGTGGGGAAAGAAGCAGGTATGTTGCATGTCGCGCCGCGCACGCGGAACGGGCAACGAGTAAAGGTAGCGGCCAAAGGGGTGTGGAGACAGGACGGGAGCAAGTGGGGCGATAAACCTACGCGCAAGCCGGTTGCACACGCATGACGTACCAGCCAGCTCGAGGTGCCGTGTCGCGACAAAACCGCCGCCGCCGCACGCCCGTTTACGCCCCCTCCTCTCTCTACGCAGGTTCAAAGGAGGAAGCCCGGGCCGACAAGGAAAAGGACAGAGACACACAACAAAGCGGAGGCAGGGAAAAAGTGCATGCCAGGGAGAGGGGTAGAGGAAAGGGTAAAGAGCAACGAAGCCGCGAAAAGAACAAGGGGTAGCCAGCGAACGAGCAAGGGGCGCGCACAGGGGAGGGGACACGGCGGGGACACGGCGGGCACAACACCGCACCGAGACACTGGAGAGGGGAGCACCGGAGGACCAAGGGAAGAGCAGCACCACGCACCACGACACGCACGGCACAGACACCACACACACCGCACACACCCAACGAACCCCGGCAACCCACCCAGCAGTGGGCGGGCAGACGGGAGAGGGACAGCGCCTGACCCCAAGCGCCCCTCACAATGGTGGCAGGCACCCCCCCCGGGGACGCCCTTCCGCCACCCCCACAGCGAGCAACGCCGGCCCGCAAGGGCGCACGCTGTGGGGCCGGTGCTGGGTCCCCACGCCCGCACCGACCGCGCCCGGGACACGCGGGTCGCGGAACCCTGGCTGCACGCTCCGGAGGACGGGGGGCCGGGGGAGGGACAGCGCCTGACACCAAGCGCCCCTCACAACGGTGGAAGGCACCCCCCCCCGGGGACGCCCCTCCGCCACCCCCACAGCGAGCAACGCCGGCCCGCAAGGGCGCACGCTGTGGGGCCGGTGCTGGGTCCACACGCCCGCATCGACCGCACCCGGGACACGCGGGTCGCGGAACCCTGGCTGCACGCTCCGGATGACGGGCGGCCGGGGGAGGGACAGCGCCTGACACCAGGCGCCCCTCACAACGGTGGAAGGCACCCCCCCCTGGGGACGCCCTTCCGCCACCCCCACAGCGAGCAACGCCGGCCCGCAAGGGCGCACGCTGTGGGGCCGGTGCTGGGTCCCCACGCCCGCACCGACCGCGCCCGGGACACGCGGGTCGCGGAACCCTGGCTGCACGCTCCGGAGGACGGGCGGCCGGGGGAGGGACAGCGCCTGACACCAAGCGCCCCTCACAACGATGGAAGGCACCCCCCCCGGGGACGCCCCTCCGCCACCCCCACAGCGAGCAACGCCGGCCCGCAAGGGCGCACGCTGTGGGGCCGGTGCTGGGTCCACACGCCCGCATCGACCGCACCCATGACACACGGGTCGCGGAACCCTGGCTGCCCGCTCCGGAGGACGGGCGGCCGGGGGAGGGACAGCGCCTGACACCAGGCGCCCCTCACAACGGTGGAAGGCGACCCCCCCCGGGGACGCCCTTCCGCCACCCCCACAGCGAGCAACGCCGGCCCGCAAGGGCGCACGCTGTGGGGCCGGTGCTGGGTCCACACGCCCGCATCGACCGCACCCGGGACACACGGGTCGCGGAACCCTGGCTGCACGCTCCGGAGGACGGGCGGCCGGGGGAGGGACAGCGCCTGACACCAGGCGCCCCTCACAACGGTGGAAGGCACCCCCCCCCCGGGGACACCCTCCCGCCACCCCCACAGCGAGCAGCGTCGGCCCGCAAGGGCGCACGCTGTGGAGCCGGTGCTGGGTCCACACGCCCGCATCGACCGCACCCGGGACACACGGGTCGCGGAACCCTGGCTGCCCGCTCCAGAGGACGAGCGGTCGGGGGAGGGACAGCGCCTGACACCAGGCGCCCCTCACAACGGTGGAAGGCACCCCCCCCGGGGACGCCCTTCCGCCACCCCCACAGCGAGCAACGCCGGCCCGCAAGGGCGCACGCTGTGGGGCCGGTGCTGGGTCCACACGCCCGCATCGACCGCATCCGGGACACACGGGTCGCGGAACCCTGGCTGCCCGCTCCACAGGACGGGCGGCCGGGGGAGGGACAGCGCCTGACACCAGGCCCCCCTCACAACGGTGGAAGGCCCCCCCCCCGGGGACGCCCTTCCGCCACCCCCACAGCGAGCAACGCCGGCCCGCAAGGGCGCACGCTGGGGGGCCGGTGCTGGGTTCACACGCCCGCATCGACCGCACCCGGGACACACGGGTCGCGGAACCCTGGCTGCCCGCTCCAGAGGACGGGCGGCGGGGGGAGGGACAGCGCCTGACACCAGGCGCCCCTCACAACGGTGGAAGGCACCCCCCCCCGGGGACGCCCTTCCGCCACCCTCACAGCGAGCAACGCCAGCCCGCAAGGGTGCACGCTGTGGGGCCGGTGATGGGTCCCCACGCCTGCACCGACCGCACCCGGGACACGCGGGACGCGGAACCCTGGCTGCCCGCTCCAGAGGACGGGCGGCCAGGGGAGGGACAGCACCTGACACCAGGCGGCCCTCGCAACGGTGGAAAGCACCCCCCCCCGGGGACGCCCTTCCGCCACCCCCACAGCGTGCAACGCCGGCCCACAAGGGCACACGTTGTGGGGCCGGTGCTGGGTCCCCACGCCCGCACCGACCGCACCCGGGACACACGGGACGCGGAACCCTGGCGGCTGCCCGCTCCAGAGGACGGGCGGCCAGGGGAGGGACAGCGCCTGACACCGGGCGCCCCTCACAACGGTGGAAAGCACCCCCCCCGGGGACGCCCTTCCGCCACCCCCACGGCGAGCAACACCGGCCCGCAAGCGCGCACGCGCTGTGGGACCGGTGCTGGGTCCCCACGCCCGCACCAACCGCACCCGGGACACCCGGGACGCGGAACCCTGGCTGCCCGCTCCAGAGGACGGATGACCGGGGGAGGGACAGCGCCTGACAGCAGACGCCCCTCACAACGGTGGAAAGCACCCCTTCCCGGGGACGCCCTTCCGCCACCCCCACAGCGAGCAACGCCGGCCCGCAAGGGCGCACGCTGTGGGGCCGGTGCTGGGTCCACACGCCCGCATCGACCGCACCCGGGACACACGGGTCGCGGAACCCTGGCTGCCCGCTCCAGAGGACGGGCGGTCGGGGAAGGGACAGCGCCTGACACCAGGCGCCCCCCACAACGGTGGAAGGCACCCCCCCCGGGGACGCCCTTCCGCCACCCCCACAGCGAGCAACGCCGGCCCGCAAGGGCGCACGCTGTGGGGCCGGTGCAGGGCCCACACGCCCGCATCGACCGCACCCGGGACACACGGGTCGCGGAACCCTGGCTGCCCGCTCCGGAGGACGGGCGACCGGGAGAGGGACAGCGCCTAACACCAGATGCCCCTCGCAACGCTGGAAAGCGCCCCCCGGGGATGCCCATCCACCACCCCCACACCGAGCAACGCACCAGCGCACCAACGCACCAGCCACGGGACATCCGCACCCCACCCCCTGTTCTTAGACACAGCGACACAGCAATGGCGGAACCCGCGGCACCACGCAAGACACGCCCCCGATCTCCGACGCTGGACGAAGCACACGAGGTCAGCAGGGCGCTGGGACTCAGAGACGGCGAAGGAGACCCCCCACAAGGGGACGCGGGCACGGACTCCGACCTGGAGGCATTGCCGGAGCCCCCCACGGGAGGCGCGCCCGCGGAACCTGCGCCGCCGGCGGGCAGCGTACCCGCGTCCTCCCCTGCGTGGAAACGGGGCCACTGCACCGGCGAAGGCTGGTGCCCCAAACAGCACCCCCAGCCCGGCCCCGATGACGGAGCGTTGCCCGAGGTGAAACCCGCGGCCGCACGCGCCGCCCTACGCTACGGGGTGGCGCAGGGCTGGATCCTGGATGAGACCGTGCGCGGCAGCGTGAACATCCAGGAGGCCGTCGACCGAGTCACCCACGCGGGACAGGCGGCAGTGGCCTTGCACACCCGGGGCCGCCACGGTGGACCCGCAGAGGGGATCATTGTGGAACCCTCGGGAATGGTGCTGGTCCTGGCGGCGGACATGGTCCGAGGGGTGCTCCACGCGTCCCGCGTGCGGCGGGCGTGCTCACAGTGGACCATCCAGGTGTACACCCCCCCGCGGGCGTGGCCCTTTTCCACGTGGGCGGTGCTCGCCGTCATGTGGCACCTGGCGCCAGAGGACGCCCCCACAGGGACCGCGGAGGACATCGCCCGGGACCTCCACACCTGGCCGGCCGACCGGGAATACCCCTGGCGCAGGCCCCGGGGCGGCCTCCCGGTGGCACCAGCGGCAGAGGGGCTCAGCCTCGCGGCAACCCTCCAACGGCACCCCGACAAGCAGGCACGCCACTTCCTGCAGACGGGCACGGTCCCGGCCACCCCGCCAGACTCCGAGTGGCGGTGGGACACAGGGGTGGCGCAGCCGCTGCCGGGCCCCTGGACCCTCCCGTTGTGGTACTTGCCCATGGGCACCTTGGCCCACGCCACCCAGGCCGTCAAGGGGGCTTTCCCGCAGCCGCTCCTCCCCGGCGTGGCCCTGCTCCGCAGCCTGCAGGCGGGGGCCGCCTGGGTACGGTGGAAGGAAGGGAAGGGGCGCTCGAGCCCCTATTTCCCCATGGTCCAAGGCCAGGCGCTGATCCACGCCGAGGGCATGGGGACCGTGGAATGGGGTGCGATCGTGCCCGGCACGGCGTGCAGGTGGATCACGGCGGCCGCCCCACAGCCCATGCGATCGCCGCCGGCGTGCCACCGCCTCCTACGGATGGTCCCCTCTTTGGCCCCCCAGCACGCCTTTACAAGGGACGTGTGGAAGGCCGTACTGAGCCACACCAGGGAGTGGCTAACGAACCCGGGTGCGCGGTACCCGCCGGGACCGGTGCTCGAACAGCTCATGGCCCCCACACCCGGGGTCCTCCACGCCCTACACAGGGCGTCGGCCCTCACGAAGCAGCTCAACGACGAAGTGCTGGACCTGGCGCTGGAGCCGCTGCGGGTGCTCTACCCGCAAGCCCACATCCCACCCGCGGGCACGTCCAACCGCCTAGGCCGCCTGGGGTTGCAGCGCCGCGTCGAGGCCGCGCACCCAGAAGGCGTGGTGGAACAGTGGCTAACGCTCCGCAACCCGTCCACCGCGGAGGGCCACTGGTACCTGCACCAACTCCTCTTCCAACCACTGGCAGCCCCGAACATCGCCGGCAAAACCCGTACCACACGCACCCGGAGCGCCGAGGCGCGCAAAACTACCCGCAGCCAGTCCCGCCCGCCCTCCCGCCGGGGCAGGGCCCGGAGGCGCTGCAGCGGGGCCCCCCGCTCGACACCGCCACCACGGTACAGCAAAGGGGAAGCGACGACGCGAGTGATGCCGAACCGGACGTCACGAACTGCGGAGCGGTGGCCTGGATGGCAGCCTGCAGGCACCGCGCCCGAGATACCACGGGGCTCCGGCAGTACAGACCCACGGACCGCACGGCGCTGGCGTCCGCGGTCGCGGCCGTCACCATGGGTCCCGTGGCGGCGTGGCCGGCGCAACTGCTGCCCCACGTCCCCTGCCGCGACACGCGGCCCCGACGGCCGGCCGCGACGCACGAGCCGACGGCACCCCTCACGGCGGAGCAACTGTACGTCGTCGCGGCGGCGTTGCTAGCAGACGGCGGGGAGAGCTTCGTCCAACACCACGGCCAGGCGCAAATTGCGGGATGCATACAAGGGCCTCAGCGCGATGCACCAGACCCGTGGCATGCCACACTCCGCGGGCGCACCCACGTCTGGGGTGCGGGCGATGGCACACCCCCGCCCGGGCCTAAGCAGGGGGAGGCACTGGTACTGCAGACGGCAGGCTACCAAGCCATCATACACGGCCACGCCGGAGGGTACCGGTCGCACGTCCTGGCCGGAGGCCGATGGACGGTCTGGCACAGCACCGCCAGGCAAGGGGCTTTCCCGCCCCTGCCCCACGTCGACTGGCGACAGGGGCCCACCCAGGCCTACTATATGTCGGCGGACCCCTGGCCGCTGGCGGTCCTGCTACACACTGTCAGCGCCCCCAACAAGAGGCAGGAACCGGGGTGGGTCAACCCCCCCACACTGGTGTGGAGCCCCGACCAGAAGGAGCATCTACGGGCCGCGTGGCAGGGAGACGCCATCAGGGCCACGGACGTCCCGGACCTCCACGCGGGGCCAATCACGCACGCCCGCCCAGCGGCTACCCTGGCGGTGGCCCAACGGGGACAGCAGAACCCACAGTGGGTGGTCTGCATGTTCAGCCCGGCGGACGCGCACATCGTCGTGAAAGTGCTGCCCTGGGTCGTTGATGGTGCCGGAGGGCTCGGGGCCGGCAAGACCAGTGGGGCAGGCACGCGAGGAGTCGACCTGAACGCTGCTATTGGGGGTAGAACCGGAGACTCGAACACCAACGGAGGCGAGAGCAGCAACAACTGAAGCAAGATCCATGCTGAGTGTCATCCGGCAGAAAATCCCAGTCTATGAAGAAAATTGATGCGGATTTTACTATGCACATCTGAGTGTCCATATCTATCTGAAAAGATTTAAATAAATCCGATTGTGAAAAATATTTGGCCGATCTGGCCCGCGAGCGCGTGTCAGCGGCAAATGGCGATTCCAGGCAAATGATCGGAACGCGGCGGATTTACGGAGAATGGACCGCGGAATCAGATCCGGCATATCAGAAATATATAGGTCTGATCCTGAGACTGAGCTGCGAGGCGGCGATTCCGCCGAAGCAAAGAAAATGACCAAAATGTAGCCAATCTGGGTTAGATCAGTGAAAATCTGAGCAGATGGGGGTTAGCCGCACTTACACTCCCCCTCCAAAAACACACTGGGGTGTGTCGCTACGTCAACGAAGAACGTAGTGCGGGTAAGTCCCAGAAAAAATAGAAATGTAGCCTCGATGGGGCGAAATCTGCTTGATCTGACCTGATTTGGGCTGAATTGGCACTGAATCAGGATGGATGAACCTGAAATGAGACAGAATGAGGAGTGACGAACAGTCCTCCGTGCAGTAACACATTAGGTCAAGGGCTAAAAAGCATGTAAACGTATCGAGAATCGATACCAAACCATGCACTGGTTAAGAATGAGGTAGATTATTGGTGAATTGAGTGGGGGGATCAAGAAATGAAGTGACATCTCAGCGCTCTGGCACAGTTTCGCTGTCGCGGGCACGCTACGGTGTCCTCGCCGAACTCTACATCGTGTTCCTCCCGCTTTTCTCGTTCTGAAAAGTGCAGCATGTGCTTCAGATTTGGCGCATCTGGTGGATGATCACAAGATTCAGCAAGATTGAGGGTCAATTTGAGCAAAGATGAAGGAGATGAGACAATCACAGAGAGGGAAAACAATTACAAATGTAGTCTACAGATCCTAAGTGAATAGAAAAAGATCAGCGTCAACGAAGTTAAGCAATTCCGTAAACAGATCTTCGAGGAATGAGAGGAGATGACAAGGAAATCAACCTAAAATGTCCTAAAATCAGCAAATTCCCTAAGATGAAGGCGAAATGAAGCAGAATGTCTAGCACTGAAACTACTAACACTTTCGTTTAGACTAGAGTTAATATATATTGTCGTTTATTCAGCTCAATTGTGCTTTCCGGCACGTTGGTTCGCGAGCATCCAACAGATTCCATCAAAATGTGGATCATGTGATGATGCATCATGATGGGACATGATGGCCCTGGATCCTTGGCATGTAACGCGCCGAAGGTTCGCTGAAGGCGCTTTACTGACAGTATATAACTGAGAGACACCGAATTTACAGTGGCGGTGGTGTCAATCGACTTGGACAAGGCCAATCTTTCGATGCAGTCCCACAAGACACTTGGATTCACCATTTTCGACAGTTTCAGGTCGGATTGAGCTCACATTGGCGTGTGCCAAAAATGCAACGAAGCTTACGGACTTCAGAGGTTGCTGTTAGAAGTCCCTAGAGCTCCTATCTGAAGGTTGTCTGAACAATTGACGTCTGGGTTTCGTGCAACAGTGGCAGAATGATGGACAAACCTGAGGAATTCAAGGTAAATTCACGGAATCTGGATCTGAATCTGGACTTTGGCTTCAGCATCACGGCAAATGAAGGTAAGATCTGAGTTCCTGGCGTCGCAACTGGTGCAGCCAGTACTACAGGGGGTGCCTGTGGGGGTGAATGTCGCCGGCCGGCGTTGACACTATGTACATTTGCTTCCATCTGCACGAGTAGCCAAATTCCAAAAATGCACAGACCAACAGAGACAAGATTACCCCGAATCTGCCTGAATTAAGCCTGAGTTTGGTTTTTTCTGAACACGGCAGCACACTCCGTGGCTTCCAGTAGCGTATATACGCCTTGTCTGCCGAACGGAGACCAAAGAAAAGTTGATTGACGTCAAATTATCAAACATTTGCAGTTCTCCACATCAGTTCGAAATCAGGAAGAATGAACAGTGGATTGAGCAGAATGTGGTTGGGGCGAGGCTGAAGTCGGCCACGCACGAATACATGTGATCACCAACCTGTCTGGTCGGGCCCTCGTACGGCTTGGGCGCTGCAAATCAGCGGCCGAACTTGAAGCTTGGTCTTCATTTGGCTCCTGGGCTGGCCTGACCGCAGGAGGGGGGATCGACGGATCAGCCCTGGAATGTGGCTGCTGAGGGCCGTAAAAGG
This sequence comes from Eutreptiella sp. 'Long Island Sound 2002', assembly GCA_964036045.1. Classification (NCBI taxonomy): domain Eukaryota; phylum Euglenozoa; class Euglenophyceae; order Eutreptiales; family Eutreptiaceae; genus Eutreptiella; species Eutreptiella sp. 'Long Island Sound 2002'. Next base: position 45,612,890 of record OZ038386.1, read on the forward strand.
CTGGATCTCGATTCACCACAGGTCTTTTTCCGTCGCTCTCCACTTGTCTGTCTGGTTTCGACAAACAATCTGTCAGGAGTACGCCAATTTCGGGGTGCTTCTTGAGGAAGTCGATGAACCCCTTGGTGTACCCATGGACAAAAGAATGGGCTGGTTCCCAGTTGTTGTGACTGGAATCAAAGCCCCTCCACTCACAAAGAAATTCCCATTCGCCCTTTTGGTCACGTCTTGCTTCAACAATCCTCTTGAGTTCGTACTTCCCCCCTTCGATGACCCGATCGGACAAAATTTTCGAAGTCCAAAAAAGGGGTTTAACCCGATCCTTGGGGGAGGGGATCTCTCTCTTGAGGCGATCGCCCGAAACGTCAATTTCCCTGCTGACATCCACACGAATCCTCCACCTGTTCTCACCAAGACGCGCTGTAACAGCGAATGGCCCCTCCCACAAGGGAAGAAGCTTGTCATCTCCGTCCAGGGTGGTTTCGGATTTTCGAAGCCAAACTCGATCATCGACTTCAAAATTGTGGGGGTTTTTTCGGCCTTGATTCTGGACCCAAAGCCAGTCAGCTTGATGCTTCTCGATTAATTTCGAGACAGTTTTTTCTGCTCGTTGAACTCCGTCCAAAAACAACGAAGCATCTTTACAGGGGCGAGGATTATTCAACGGCATGTTCCACCAACATTTCTTTCGTCCAAAGACAATTTCATTTGGAGAAAGGCCATGATACAAAGGCGTGTTGTGGTAACGGCGAAGCATGGCGAAAAGAATCTCAAGCCAATGGAAGTCCTTCTCACTGGTGAGCTCCTTACGAAGCATATTTATAAGTGAGCGGCCGGCTCTTTCGCCAGGCAACGCTCGATGTGAGTGGATTTCACATCTCAGGTGGTGGATTCCAAGGCGAGCACATAATTCTCTCCACCATTCGGAGGTGTACTCTTTGCCTGAATCCGTCACCACCTCGGATGGGACGTCCCAGCCTCCCATCCAGGTCTGCGCGCACCATTTGGCGGCAGCCTTGCCAGTCATCGACTCAATGTTGCAAGGCAACACTTGAATGTAGCCGGAATGACGGCACTGAATAAGGAGCACACCATTGACCTTTTTATTGGTCCAATGGCACTCTTCGTCATCGAGTTCACCGAGATAGAAGAAATCACTGGTGACTCTGTTAAAGAGGCGCTCCGGAATAGGATGTGGCCTCAGATGGCCGTGCTTCTTCGCGCTGGGGGGCGTCGAGACAGCACATTGGGCACATCCGGCGGCTACTTTCATGCAATGAGTATATAGCCTTGAGCCAAACAACCTATGTTTAATCATCGACCATAGTCGACGGCCATGTGCGTGGGGGGACTCCCATTTATGCCACCAGTTTAACACTCGGGGGGCCAGGGCGTCTGGTACGCACAATTTACCCTCCATCCACAGCTTCCCCCCATCCAACGAATACTCAGAAAAAATCCCATCCTTGTGAGCATCTTTGGATTTGAGATTTCCAAAGACCTCTTTAAACATGGGATCCTGCAGATAATCGGACGTCCAGTCACGGATGATAAGGGAATCTTTCGGCAGGGGTGGAGTTTTGGCCGGATCTCGACGCTTAATGCCCTGGATCAACCGAAATTGACTTACTCGTCGGGTATAGTCAAACCGTTTCACACTCCCTGAGGAGGGATCGGTGACTTTCTCCACGACTTTCAGTGTTTTGGTGCAGATCTCATGAGCATGCGCCGGATCTGAAAAGGCCGTGATGTCATGGCACGGTAATGCGTGCTGTTTAACAGCGCATTGCATGCATGCACGTCGAATGAGCTTTTTTTCTTCCTGATCCCATTCGATTATGACGTGGCGGTCCTGCTCCGTACCATGGATGTTGGTACTTTGCAGCCCCTCTGAAGCGGGGTAAGCCCATCGGCTCAGAGCATCCGCTACCGTGTTGTGTTTTCCAGGCAAATACGACACATGGAGGTCAAACAGAGAGAGAAATTCGTGCCATCTGGCCCGTCGACCAGCTGGGCTCGCGACAGTATCAATGTGTTCGGTGGCCCAATACTCCAGAGATCGATGATCCGTCAGGACCTCGACTCGATTGGTGCCAACCCACGATTGGTACTTTTTTAAAGCACAGATGATGGCGTAGGTTTCTTGCTCACGCGGCGACCATTGCATTTGGCGTGGGGCTAGCTTCCGAGACCAAAATGCAAGAGGGTAATGATCGCCGGTGGCTTCATCAACCTGTTCAAGGACAGCTCCGATCGCGTACCTAGAAGCGTCGGTTCTTATGTAGAAGGGTCGGTCGAATTGCGGCACATGCAACGTGGCGACTTCGCAGAGGGCCGCCTTCAAGTGATGGAAGGCCTCCTCGCACTCGTCAGTCCACTTGACACGAACCTTTGAACCTGCCTTGCCCGCATCTCTCCCTACCTTCAACAATTCAGTGAGGGGGGCAGCAAATTTGGCATAATTCGGCACAAAAGAGTGGTAAAAATTGCAACAACCCAGGAATCCTCTCAACTCCGTGATCGTCTCAGGGCGCTTTCACTTCTGAATAGCGACGAGCTTCCCTGGACTGGGTCGTCGGGTGCCATTCTCAAGGAGAGAACCACAAAATTCGACTGATTTTAGGAATAATTTTCCCTTCTTTGGCCCACAAATCAGCTGATTAGCATCCAGAATGTTCAAAGCCTGGTTCAGCTGCTTTTCATGTAGGGCCACCAGCTCGGCTTCGGTCAGTCCCTCCCCCTCTGTCACGATGATTATGTCATCTATGTACACACTCACGAAGGCACGAAGCTCAGGATGGGCTGTAAAAAGCACATCTTCCATCATTCTTTGAAAAAACGAAGGGGCGTTCTTCAGACCCATGGGCATGACCGTCCACTGGACTGGGCCACATGGTGTGCACATACAGGTGAGAGGTCGGCTGTCCTTCCTCAACGGCATTTGGTGAAAGCCGTGACGGAGATCCAGCACAGAAAACAAACGACCTCTTGCCCTCTTGGCGATTTCCTCCTCAATGAGGGGCAGGGGGTGCGAATCCGCCTTGGTTTCGGCGTTGAGATTGCGAAAATCAACGACCATTCGCCAACCATCAATAGTGTTCTGGTCTGCAGGCGGCGGCTTCGGGACTGTGAAGGGTGCACAGCACCATTCGCTGGTCATACAACCCTCAAGCCAACCAAATTCCCTGAGATTTCTCTCAATGATTTTTCTGAGGATCTCATGTTTATGTCCATGGTTCTCATAAGGACGTTGTTTCTTCGCCTTGTAACCTTCACGAAGCTCGATGAAGGCTTCACCGAACTGTCCACGGACAGGGGGGTCTTTGATCAACTTCCCTGAAAGGGTTGTGTCCTTCCGTTCCTCAAAAATCTTTTCTCTTGACTTGGAACACAACTCAGTGTCCACCTGATCGCCAGGAATTACTGTCGAAAAAACTTTGGCGACTTCTTCGGCCTTGGCAGGAAGAATCTTCTTACGGATGTCCCTAAACAGGTCCGTATCAACTGCCTCTTGAAGATAGGTGGGTCGAGTGTCGACATTCCAGAGATTATCTTCGTGATCCAGCTCCTCGAAAGGATCTATGAAAGCTCCCACACGTGGCTTTTCATAAAAAACTCTGAATTTGCGGCGCGATTTGAAATTTTTCTTCGCCCGTGCACTGAAGATTCTTTTCGATGTCGATCGTATTGGGGAAGAGGGAGACGAGGCGGATCCATTTGACGTTGGATCACCTTGGGTATCTGACGAACAAAAATCAGAAAAAATAGATTCATCATCAGTACCACGCTCAACCTCAGATTCAGACCCAACACAGGAATCAGTACCAGAATCAGCAGAATTAGAGTCAGAAAGCTTTCCATCCACCAGGAATGCAAGCGAACTCCAGGACCGCTGTGGCAGGGGACCTGTGTCGTCCCTGGCATACAGCTTAATCTTCCTGGGAAGTTCGATGTAATCTACACAAATGTCTTGTAATTCCTGAAACCAAGGCTTGTCGTCCCACAAGGGCACAACTAAAATCGCCTGGGTTTTATCTTGCTTGATTTTGTGGATGACCTGCTGGATTAAGTGAAACGGAGGATTAATCCACAACTTCTTGTCCCATTTATGGGTCCAAGCGTCGCGAAAATGCTTGTCGAAGCGCTTGTTCTCGCGGTTAGCAAAGGCATCATACTGTGGCCAAAAGGAATGGTGTTCATGAAAATATTCACAAATTGCATCGCGCCATTTGTCGACAACTCTGTAGGATGAAGAGTGCCAGCGCGAAGGGCGTCGTGGCTGGGAGTCCCTACGAAGACATTCTAACTCTCGGGAGTAATCCGCACTCCCATTCAGCTCTGCAATGGTGACATCTTCGCCAAATTTTGGTGTAACTTTTCGCTTCAAAAATTCTTCTGCACTTTTAAACCCTGAGTGCAAAAAACGAAATTCAGGACGCTCCAAGGGACCTGACTCCAACAAAAAACAACGCCGATGACCTACGGGCGCCACCCTGTTCTTGACAAGCCAAGGATGGCCCAAGTAAAGGTCATACTTTATGTCGGCACGATAGAACCAGTCGCCCTTAAGGACAACTTCCTCCACATTACCTTCTTCCCAAAGGTCTTGAGCGACCAAATGAGTTGATATATAACAACCGCGTTGCCCACCTGCGAGAGAATGTCCAGAAACTCCCTCGAGGGTAACAGGATAAAGCGAATCAATCACGCAGTCGTCGGGTAAGAAAGAATTGGATTGGAGATTTACCTCTGATCCATTGTCACACAAACAAGTGGCGAGGTGGAAATCGCCCTTGCAATCAGAGACCCACAGCTTTGTGACAAACTGACGGGCCCTGTGCGTGGACTGTACACCAACCTCGTCCACTACAACAGAAGGATCCGCTGCCGGATCCAGGGGAGAGGAGACAAGCGACCCTACATCAAGTAGTGGTCGAGATGGAATCTGGGGATCATGCCTGAAATCGCCTGGGGAGGGGCGATTTTCGTGGCTCCCCTAGGCGTTTTGACCTCCAGTGGATGCGTTAACATTGTGAACACACCCTGATTCGTCGACCCACTCATCTTGGAACGGATCATCTGCTGGATTCAAGGCATTTTCAACGTAATCTCGATCCGCATCGGACACCTGATCTGCACCTGAGACCTGATCCACACGATGGTTGCCCTTTCCACGTCCACGGCCACGGCCGCCGGATGATGGACCTCCACCGTCGCCACGCCCTCTGCCCTTACCAGAGAAAGGGGTCCCAGAAGGATTTCCCTTACCTTTACCCTGGGATCCTGGAGCATTTCCCTTGTTTGTACCAGATTGAGGGGTTTGGGCTGGATTTCGATTTCCGCCTCCGGCGTTGCCATTGGGATTTTTCTGGCCGTTCGGCTGCCCACCGGAGCCGGATGGAGTCCGATTTCCTGTGCCTTGGGACCCGCCAGGGCCTCCAGTATTTTTGTTTCCACCGGAGGGGGTCGGATTCCCTTTTCCCCCCTTTCCACCATGCACCTGTCTGTCATTCCTGTCTGAATTCTGCGGATTACTGATATTTTCACCAATCACCTTGTGATTGTAAGGGGACCATCGGTGATTACCAGTAGAATGCGTCTTAGCTCGGTTCGTAGAACCTAAAAGAAGGCAGATGCTACAGTGATCCTGAACATTCCGGGTGTCATTCACCTTTTTGTTGCCCTTTTGGGCCCCATTTTGGGTGTTTTGCTGGGTATTCTTGTTTCCCCCAAGACCCTCATGGAAATTTTGATTGGCGGCGTCGGCGAGCCGCTCAACCTCTTCCCACAATTCCTTCGGGGTGAACGAAAACACCCAGTTCTTGGCCTTCAGGCGATGGCCATGGTAGCTTACTCCCCTGTTGAGGACTTGGACAAACAAGTCCCGATCCTCGTGTTCATTAAACTTGATTTTCCACGTGTTTTCAGTGAATTTCACCTTGGTGAACGACGTGGGGGAACACTTTTGAAGTGCTTCCCTGACGGAAAACCTGTTGGCCGAGGCATCGAAGCCTTCGACCTCCGCCCACCAGGTCTTGACCTTTTCTTCGGACTGTTTATTCCGAAGGGTGGCGGCAGTTTCGGAGGGGATCTTGTCAAAAATCAGATTTTTCAGCTCGGCACTGGAAAATTTTTCGCCTGAATGTTCAGATTCTTCCACTAAATTCCAGAAGCGCTGTCTTTTGTCTTGCACTTCGTGCAAGATTAATCGCGAGAATGAAGGAAAATTCTTCAACATCTGGTGGTAATGGTCCTCTGGCAGCCGGGATCCACGTACCTCCAACTGTTCCCACACCTCATCAAAGGTAAGGGGGGAACTTGAATCCTCACGATCACTCCAGGTCCTGAGCCAAGTGTTGGCTGGCGCTCCCTCAAGGCAGTCCAAGAGGGCCATCAGGAACTGATCATCTTGAAGTTTTTGAGTCTTAACCCACAGTTCAAATTCCCGTTGGAACTGAGGCCAACGTCTGGGGTTTCCATTATACTTCGGTTGCTTGGCAACCTGACGAAGTCGCAATGAAGTAGGATTAAGAAGCGAATCCAGCCCAACACCGGCCGTAATGGCAGACACCTTGGCGGCATCATTCGCCACACCAGCTCCGGCGAGGGTCTGGGCGAGCAACAGCTGGGCTAAGGCATTGGAATCAGCAGCAGGAGGGGCAGTACGGGAGGCAGTTCGCTTGGCATTCTGAGCCTCAGTCCTAGCCTTCGCCGTCCTACTCTGAGATCGAGAGATTGTAACCCTTTCCTTTAGCTTGGTCCTGCTGATCCTTGCATCGGTGGTCTTGGAGTCCACCGAAGGAGCAATTGAAAAAATTTCTGTCGCCTCCTCCGACGGTTCTGTTACTTGTTCCACCGATGATGCGCCCTCAGACCGCATGTGTGTCTTGAAAAGATCTTTTATTCCCAGCGTTTGAATGATGAGTTGCATTTGATCTTTGAGCAATTGGAGCTCAGAGTCTCGCTGGAATCTGCAAGAGCAGTCGGCAGGACAGTACATACCGTGTCCTGAAGGGCCTGAGCAGGCTGTCGGACCGCTAATCTCAGTGGTCCGCAGCCAGGAGTCCACTTGGGGAGCTCCTTCAGCCCTGATTTCCAGGCTTGCCTGCCTGGCTGCCTCTAAAATTCCTTCCTCAACCGCGGCGGCTAGATCGTCGCGGATGGAAACAGGGGGATGAGGGGCGGAGGGCCCGGCAACAGGTGCCTTGGTCTTCTCCTTCGGGAAGGGGCTTGCCTCCCAGATCTGCAAAAAAATGGCAAAAGAGTCATCTTCTTGAGAACGCCACCACATCCTGGTATTAATTTCTTCTTGAAGGAGGAAAAAATATTCCATTAAAAAATCAGAGGCGATTCTTTCTTGTCCGATCAACTTAGACGTGGCTAAGAGACAAAGAGCTTCAAGAGCCTCTAGGTTACGGGTCACTTCTGGAGACAAATGGTCGTCCCATTGTGCCCAAGAGGCTGGTCGATTATAGCTAGGTACCTCACCTGGACCATCCATCTCAATGTCGTCAATGTCGGCTTCGATGGTCTCGAATGTTGGACATTGGTAAGGAATGTGGGTACCTGCCAGCTCCGTAAGGTCTACCGGAGCGTTGCCATCGTCGTAGGCCGGCTGATTCCAGCTGCTCGATGGCCAATTTCGACTGGGATTGTGGTAATCTGGGTCCCCACAGCTGCTGATTTGTGCCCTTCTTGGGCAGCTTGGGCTTGCGCAAGGCATTCCTCTCGAGGCCTCGTTCGCACAGCACCAGGGCAACGTAATCGTTACTTCTCCGGAGGTGGCGGGGTCTACGGGGCCGTACTGGGGAGCTAGCTGTGGTTGGGACACCAAAGGAACAACATTCAGGTAGCCTCTGCTACCATGAAAGTGCTGCCCTGGGTCGTTGATGGTGCCGGAGGGCTCGGGGCTGGCAAGACCAGTGGGGCAGGCACGCGAGGAGTCGACCTGAACGCTGCTATTGGGGGTAGAACCGGAGACTCGAACACCAACGGAGGCGAGAGCAGCAACAACTGAAGCAAGATCCATGCTGAGTGTTATCCGGCAGAAAATCCCAGTCTATGAAGAAAATTGATGCGGATTTTACTATGCACATCTGAGTGTCCATATCTATCTGAAAAGATTTAAATAAATCCGATTGTGAAAAATATTTGGCCGATCTGGCCCGCGAGCGCGCGTCAGCGGCAAATGGCGATTCCAGGCAAATGATCGGAACGCGGCGGATTTACGGAGAATGGACCGCGGAATCAGATCCGGCATATCAGAAATATATAGGTCTGATCCTGAGACTGAGCTGCGAGGCGGCGATTCCGCCGAAGCAAAGAAAATGACCAAAATGTAGCCAATCTGGGTTAGATCAGTGAAAATCTGAGCAGATGGGGGTTAGCCGCACTTACACGCCGTCTGCGACCCCGAACGCCTGCCGGGGCCCGAAGCCGTGATCCGCGTGGCAGACTGCACCCGCATGATCATCAAGGCGCTGCGGGAGGGCGAACACCACGCCCTCCTGCTCCAGGTCAGGCTGAAGGACAACGCCCGGGCGGCGAGGCCGGGAGTGTGGCCGGCAGCGGCGCACCCCGCCGACCTGGAGCTCCAGCTGGCGCTCCCGACCGCGGTGTACCACTGGCTACAGGCCTTCCACGACCTGCGATGGAGGGGCAAACCCGACCGCCAAATCGGCTCCACGCACTGGCAAACGTGGCTGCAAGCAGACGCGCAGCGCGATGCCATCCGAGGCCTCGGGCCCGCGCCCGCGACGCGGGCCCTCGATGCGGCGGCCCCGGGCCGCACGCTGGCACCACACACGGTGCCGCTGGCCAACCTGCCCTTCGAACCAGCGGCGGAGGGCGCCATTCAGAAGTCGGTGCCGCTCCCCCCGGCGCGAGGGGCCACAGAGCCGACGAAATGCCCCCTGTGTGCGGACAAGTACTACACCAGCGGGGCAATGCTGGAACACCTGGCGTGGCACGAGGTGCACGCTGCGGCCCCGGCGGACGACAAGGAGGCGGCCGCCAACATCCTGCAGGGGAGAGCACGGAGATCCCCGTGGCACGCCCCGTACACCCGGCGCCCCCCGCCCCAGGCAGCCGACCACGCAGATGAAGGTGAGGAGGCACCCGGAGCGGCCCTGGGGGCCGGCGGTGCGGCCCCATCAGGGTCCATGTCCATCCCCGCGGGGCTGGCCCCCCTGGCCCCCCTGGGTCCCCCGGTCCCCCGGGCCCCCCTGTGGGCCCCGCTGGGAACGGGCTCAGCGGATGCGGCGCACCCAGATGCCCTGGCGGCGCCGGCGAACCCGGCGGCGATGCCGATGCGGGATAGCTGACTCCAGGAGGACACGACGGGCGACGCCCTGTGGCTCCTCTCGTGGAACCTGCGCAACGGCCTCGTGCCGCCGGACTGGTCATTCCGGGACTCACTCTGGCGGCGCCGGGGGCCGGCGGCCTGCACCGACAAGGAGCACCTCATCACCGGCATGCTGCCCCAGGAGCGGGGCTTTGCCATCATGCTCCAGGAAACGGGGATCGCCACCAGGGCGCAGGAGATGCACGTGGCCGCGGCGCTCCGGGACAAGGGGTACACCGCCTACTTCAGCAGCCGGCTGGCGGAGACGGGAGCCACCTCCACCTCGAGAGGGGGGGGCCTCCTCACTGCGGTCAGCAGCAAGTACGTGGCGGAGCACGAGGTGCTCAGCTTCACGGAAATTGTCCCCTGGAAGGCCGCGGCCCTGGAGATCCGCACGGACGGGGGAGGCCTCACCCTCATCAACATCCACGGGCCGCAAGCAGGCTGCTCCCCGTGGGCGGGACAGGCGGCGTTCTGGGCCGACATACAAATGTATGCCACGGCACGCAGCCTCGGCGGGAGGCACCCGGTGGTCATCGCCGGCGACACCAACATCTACATGGATGTCCCCGCCAACCCGGCCACAGAGCATTTCCGAGCGGGCTGGGAGGCCTGCGGCTTCCGAAGGGCCGCAACAGGCGGCGAGGAGGACATGACCCCCACGCTCCACCCGTCCCAGCACAGGGTGGACACCTTCCTGGTCAACGAGCCCCTCCTGCCGTGGTCCCTGCGGGAAAGCGTCTGGGCTCGCGGCATGGCACACCCCCAGGTGGTCGGCTCGGACCACCTCCCGGTCCGCCTGGCCCTGCCGGGTCTCCTCAGCGCAGCGGGGCGCGCGGTGATGCCCACACGGAAGGCCGCCTCCTCCCGTACGACGCCGAGGCCGCGCCCGTCCAACACTGCCTGTGGGCGGCGGTCACCGCCGCGCAGGATGAACCCTCCCTGGCGCCCTGGCTGGGTCCCGCAGAGCAGCACGACTACGGGTCCATGCCCGCGGCCGCGGTGGACAAGGTGTTCCAACACCTCCACGCGACGCATGACGCCCTGGCGCGCGTGGTGGGACGCCGGCAGCCGTCTCCGGCGGGAACGGACCCGGCGGAGGGAGACCTCCCGGAGAGCGGAAAGCAGCTCCAGGCAGCGGTCCTCCGCTATGACACCCTGGCAGCGCGCGCCCCGGCAGCGTACCAGGCGGACGCGGCCAGGCATGGCATCCGGTCCGAGGCGGCGCTCCGGCTCACGGAGGAGCTGCAGGGTGTGTCGCCCGGGTTCCGCCCGACCACGCAGGGCCAGCTACAGGAGGAGCTGCAGAGGCAAGCAGCCGCCCTCGAGGAGGACATTCGCCAGCTCCGTGCCCTCCTGGCGGCAGACCGCAAGCGCGCCATCAAGGACTTCTGGCGCCGCCACGCCCCCGACATCGCCCAGCGGTGGAAAGCCGTGCGGGGGGCCATAGAGGTAGAGGCCCCAGGCCCGTCAGGCCTCTGGAACGTGCGGGTTCCCAACACCCAAACGCTCCTCACGGAGGCCCACGACGTGATGTTCGCAGTTCGCGCCTTCTGGCGAGAACTGTATGACAAACGCCCGGTGGACCTCCCGGGTTTCCAGGCGGTCCTCGGCCGCCACGTCCCCCGGGTCCCTGAGGGGGCCTGGACACAGGTCCAGCAGTACTCCATGCAGGACCTGAAGTCCGCCCTGGACAAGGCCGAGGGCAAGGCCCCAGGTCCCAACCCCGTGGAGGCCCGTTTCATCAAGGCCCTCCCGGCACCCGTCCAGTGGCTCCTGGTCCATTCCTACCGGGCCATCCTCCGCGGCGCCCCGCCGCCGATGCACTGGAGGGACGCGCACATCTGGCTCAGCCCCAAGGTACCGGGCTCTGCCAAACTGGACGACTACAGGCCCATAGCCCTGGGCCAGCTGGACATGAAGCTGCTCACGGGCCCCCTCACCCAGCGCATCACGGAGGTGCTCAGACGGCACGGGGTGGTCAGCGACTGGCAGCAGGGGGCCCTCCCTGGCTCCAACACAGGCCCCCCGCTGTTCATGGCGCAGAGGCAGCTCCAGCGGGGAAGGCCCAACTACGTCTTCTCCTTTGACACCCGCAAGGCCTTCGACACCGCCCCACACGGCGCCCTCCACCTCATCCTGCGCCACCTCTCCGTGCCGCCGGAGGTCATTGACCTTCTGCTCTTCCTCCACACGTGCGCCAGGCTGCGCATCGTCACAGCACACGGGCTAACGCAGCCCGTCTACATGCTACGCGGCGTCCGGCAGGGCAACCCCGAGAGCCCCCTGCTGTACGCGCCCCTCCTGGAGCCCCTGCTCAGGGCACAGGGGCACCGCCTGCGCCCGCCGGGAGGGGCCGAGCACGGCCTCATCCAGGCCTATATCGACGACCTGCTGGCGGTGGCCCACACGCTGCAGCACTTCGTCGAGGGCGTGGAGGCGGTGGCCGCGTACCTGGGGATGATGGGCATGGAGCTCAACCCCCGCAAGTGCGCCATGGCCACCACGGAGGGGGTCCCGGGCCTGCAGCTGCGCCTCTGCCCCCACCTGGAAAACCCGTGGTACTGGGTAGCAGCGGCGGACTCCGTCCCCTACCTGGGACTTCAGCTGCAGCCGGACGGGGAGTTCTCCCTGCAGCGCAAGCACCGGCTGCGCCTGGCGGCAGTGCACCACTGGTGCCTTAACACCCTCGCGCCACCGAAAGTGGTGCAGGACGTCATCCTGGCGATCCTCGGGGGGGTGACGCAGTACGTCGCCCCTTTCATCGCCGACGACTCCGACACTGCACGCCACCTGGACCACATCACGGTCCAGGTCGCGAAGGACAGGGCGCGGTACGCCTTCGACTCCTCGCGGGACAGCCTGCAGGATGACCGGACCCTGGGGCTCACACGGGTGCCCACGCGGTGCCAGCAGGCAGCGGTGGCCCTCGTGGGTACACTCGTCCACCACCGCGCAACCTCTGTGCGCGCCGAGGTCACCAAGATGTTCTGGGAGATAGCCAGCGCGCACGGATTATGTCCCGAGGTGCACTACCCCGTCCCGGAGTTCGCAACTCTGGCGGGAGGCGACTGGCTCCACCGCATACCCCGGGCCCTGGCCGCCCTGGGAGTGGGGATGTACAACCCCATTGCGTGCCCCAGGGCGGCCCATGTCCAACTACAGTCCCCGCCGGGCAAAATCGTCACGCTGCGCACCGCCAAGCTGCGACACCGCGACACGTGCCGCCTGACGGTGCCACACACAACGCCGTGGCATGGGCACCACGGGCCACGCCACCCCTTCCCCGACAACGACGATCCGTGGCCGACGGCGGTGCGGGAGTGCCTCAACCAATGCGCCGAGGAACACCTCCATTATTGCCGCCGTGAGCAGGAGCCCACCAACCACCCCGGGTGGCGCGACGCCCTGGCCCACCTCTTCCACACCACCGGCACACGGGACCCCCGCCTGAGACTCGTCCACCCCACGAGGGCTAAGCAGGAAGCCCACACCGGCCCACGGGTGACCCCGGACGGCCTGCACCTCCACGTCGGGGGCTACCGCCGCCGGGACGGCCTATCCCCCCCCCGCGGGGGGCGGCGTACCACCCGCCAGCAGCCCTCATGTACATCCTCCGCGACGTACTCGCGGAAAGCGAGCACCAAGAGCCTAACGCGGACGTGGCGTGGCCAGAGCCCTTACGCCCCCGGCCCCACGCGCCGACGCCGTTGTGGTTGGTGACCACGGACGACCAATGCACCCAAGCGACGGGACAAGCGCAGCTCCGGGCCGAGTGGGTAATAGTGCAAGTGGGGGCAGGCCAGCCGGAACCCCGTGGGCTCCCCCGTGGCACCGCCCTGCTGGTGGCTACGGGGGTGCCGCACGACCCACACATGGCGGTGCACGCGCTGGAGGACCATCCGGAGGACACGGGACACCTGGTGGTGCACCAGCGCGGGGGCCCGGCGTGGCTCAAGGAACATGTGACGGCGCTACGGTCCTGGGCAAGCACGGTCGCCGGAGCGGAGATCCGGCTGCACGACCACCCGGCGATCAGCCCAGGCGACACCAGGGCGCTGAGCGTGGACCAACTGACCCCCAGCCACGCCGACGTCCGGTGGCACTCCGCCGACCTCAACGCGGGGTGGCTCAGCCCCACCGCATACTACTGGATCCCGGAGGCCTGGGGACACACCTCCTCTGACGCGTCCGGGGGCGGGCCCTGCAAACACGCCACCAGCGTCGCTCTCGCTGCCGACCTCACCCGCACGTGGGCGGTGGCCATCTCGGGCACGGTGCCCGACGGGGAGGGGGTGGCCGCCTCTCTCCCCCTACATTACGGCGCACACAGACCATGGGTCCACACGGTGGACGCCGAAGTCATCCTCCACCTCCTGCGGCACGCCGATCGCGAGCGAACCACGGGGGTCCCCGCAGGCGCAGCGAAGGTGGTCAACCAGATGCCCCTGAGGTGGCTACGGGACGGCCTGTGCGCGCGGGGGCAACACGCCGGGCACCCGTTGTGGTACGTCCGAGCCACCTCGCACCACAGTGACGCCCTACTGCACAAGGCGGACTGGGCGGCGTCCCAGGACACCGTCTTGCAGAACACGCCCCCGGACCCTGGCCACGCCCAACTCATTGTCGCCGGCCGTGACGGCCATCTCGATCTACGGCCCCCCACGATGCGGGTGCTCGGCGAGGTCGCGCAACGGGCGCAGACGGACCATGCGCTGACGCACCGGGGGCACACACCTTTGGGCGCGGCCCACGCCACAGCCTACGTCCACGCCCGGGACCTCACTGCGGCGGCCACCAACCGCCGGGCGCTGCGGGCCCGAGACGGCCACACGCCGGTGCAGCGCAGGCTCCGCGTCCGGAAGGAGCGGCTCTCCGGCGTCGCCATCGTCCCACAACCGTGCCTTTTCTGCGGCGGCCCGGAGGAGACCCCGGTGCACATGCACGTGGGTTGCACCCACTCACGGCTCCTCTGGCCCCACTACCGCCAGGCGGTACACGAGGCGGCCCGCCACCTCCCACCTGGGGACAAGGCCCTGTGGGTGGCCTCGTGGCGCTCCGCAGGCGCCACGTGGACGGAGGTGTTCTGCTCCGGACTGGTGCCCGAGGACGCGGAGGCGCAGCTCCGCGCCATAACCCGATACGACCCGCCGGGAGGGACCTCGGTGGACGATTTCCTCCACCACATGCTCCGGCTGGGGGACTTCGCGTGGGAGCTTCCCAACCACCGGCTGGAGCAACTCCTCCGCGAGCCCCAGAGCGCGGCGGCCCGGGCGCACCGGTGGCTCACTGCGGTGGAGGGCGACCACCCTCCCCCTCCCCCGCGCCCTGACAAGGACTTCGTAGCCTCCCTCTGTGTTGTGAATGGCACTCTGGAGTGCCCGCCCCAAGAGAGCCCCCACCCGTACCAGGACCTGCCGGGGGGGTTCTCGAGGCACCTACAAGACGCCCTCTTCCCACCTTGGATCATCGGTTTGAGGTTTGAGGTTTGATTTTGCGGGTACTAGACGCCTTTCGGCCCCGGGGGCCCACCTGGTCGGGCCAGGTGATATCCTCCCCACCGGGTCCTAGTGGGGGGCCCTCCAAGACGCACCTCCTGCCTGGTGGCGGAGTCCCCCGGGTTCACAGAGCTCGGAGCCCCGTCCTTCCCCGGCGTCCCCGTTTCGCCACTCCTCGGTCAGTGCATCAATTCGCAGCCGTGGCTGCGGGCGCTTACCCACTGCGTCGCCCCCCTAATGCGTGGTCGCCCGGGGCGCCGGCGCCGCCGGGCCCGTGCTACTGGCTTGTTGCCAGTGGGACCCCCTTGGGCTGGCGCGGAGGCTGCCTAGCCTAGGGGTTGGGGCGTGGCGCTGTGCGCCACTACTGCCTTGGCGGGTGCAGTCCCCCGTCTGTGTGTGCGCGGCGCTCGCGGCCGGTTCGGGGGGGGTTCGGGCCGGTACCTGGTGTTGTGTCTCTCCTGTTTCCCCCTTCCCGCCCCGCGTGTTCCGCGCTGCGTGTGGCGGGCCGTCCCCTCCGGGTGTCCCTTACCCTCGCTCGCTGGTACGCCATTCCATGCGGTCTGTGCGTTCCGCGCGCTGGGTCCGGTTGCCCTTCCGGTAGTCCCCGCGTGTCCTTTTCGTGTGTGTGCGCTCGCGCTCTCGCGGTGTCCGCTCCCCCCCCCGCTGGGTGGTGTGGCGCGCGCATCTCGCGTGGTCCCGGCACTGGGCGCTGGTAGGGCCGTTCCACTTGGTCCGTGCCCCTCCGCGTGTCCTGCCCCGGTCCCGTGCTCCGTCTGGCGTGCTTGGGGGGGGGCGGTCCGGTCCCGGTTCCCCCCTACTTGGCTTGGGGTTGCGGGGGCGGCGGCCCCTGGCCGCCCGTCCTCTGGAGCGAGCAGCCAGGGTTCCGCTTCCCGCGTGTCCTGGGTGCGGTCGGTGCGGGCGTGGGATCTCCGCACCGGCCCCACAGCGTGAGCCCTTGCGGGCCGGTGTTGCTCGCTGTGGGGGTGGCGGAAGGGCGTCCCCGGGGGGGGTGCTTTCCACCGTTGTGAGGGGCGCCTGGTGTCAGGCGCTGTCCCTCCCCCGGCCGCCCGTCCTCTGGAGCGGGCTGCCAGGGTTCCGCGACCCGTGTGTCCCGGGTGCGGTCGATACGGGCGTGTGTACCCAGCACCGGCCCCCCAGCGTGCGCCCTTGCGGGCCGGCGTTGCTCGCCGTGGGGATGGTGGAAGGGCGTCCCCGGGGGGGGTGCCTTCTACCGTTGCGAGGGGCGCCTGGTGTCAGGCGCTGTCCCTCCCCCGGCCGCCCGTCCTCTGGAGCGGGCGGCCAGGGTTCCGCGACCCGCGTTTCCCGGGTGCGGCCGATGCGGGCATGTGGACCCAGCACCGGCCCCACAGCGTGCGCCCTTGCGGGCCGGCGTTGCCCGCTGTGGGGGTGGCGGAAGGGCGTCCCCGGGTGGGGTGCCTGCCACCGTGTTGTGAGGGGCGCCTGGTGTCAGGCGCTGTCCCTCCCCCGACCGCCCGTCCTCTGGAGCGGGCGGCCAGGGTTCCGCGACCCGTGCGTCCCGGGTGCGGTCGATGCGGGCGTGTGAACCCAGCACCGGCCCCCCAGCGTGCGCCCTCGCGGGCCGGCGTTGCTCGCTGTGGGGGTGGCGGAAGGGCGTTCCCGGGGGGGGTGCCTTCCACCGTTGTGTGGGGCGCCTGGTGTCAGGCGCTGTCCTTCCCCCGACCGCCCGTCCTCCGGAGCGGGCTGCCAGGGTTCCGCAACCCGTGTGTCCCGGGTGCGGCCGATGTGGGCGTGTGGACCCAGCACCGGCCCCAATGCGTGCGCCCTTGCGGGCCGGCGTTGCTCGCTGTGGGGGTGGCGGAAGGGCGTCCCCGGGGGGGGTGCCTTCCACCGTTGTGAGGGGCGCCTGGTGTCAGGCGCTGTCCCTCCCCCGGCCGCCCGTCCTCTGGAGCGGGCAGCCAGGGTTCCGCGACCCGTGTGTCCCGGGTGCGGTCGATGCGGGCGTGTGGACCCAGCACCGGCCCCACAGCGTGCGCCCTTGCGGGCCGGCGTTGCTCGCTGTGGGGGTGGCGGAAGGGCGTCCCCGGGGGGGGTGCCTTCCGCCGTTGTGAGGGGCGCCTGGTGTCAGGCGCTGTCCCTCCCCCGGCCGCCCGTCCTCTGGAGCGGGCAGCCAGGGTTCCGCCACCCGTGTGTCCCGGGTGCGGTCGATGCGGGCGTGTGGACCCTGCACCGGCCCCACAGCGTGCGCCCTTGCGGGCCGGCGTTGCTCGCTGTGGGGGTGGCGGAAGGGCGTCCCCAGGGGGGGTGCCTTCCACCGTTGTGAGGGGCGCCTGGTGTCAGGCGCTGTCCCTCCCCCGGCCGCCCGTCCTCTGGAGCGGGCCGCCAGGGTTCCGCGACCCGTGTGTCCCGGGTGCGGTCGATGCGGGCGTGTGGACCCTGCACCGGCCCCACAGCGTGCGCCCTTGCGGGCCGGCGTTGCTCGCTGTGGGGGTGGCGGAAGGGCGTCCCCGGGGGGGGTGCCTTCCGCCGTTGTGAGGGGCGCCTGGTGTCAGGCGCTGTCCCTCCCCCGGCCGCCCGTCCTCTGGAGCGGGCAGCCAGGGTTCCGCAACCCGTGTGTCCCGGGTGCGGCCGATGCGGGCGTGTGGACCCTGCACCGGCCCCACAGCGTGCGCCCTTGCGGGCCGGCGTTGCTCGCTGTGGGGGTGGCGGAAGGGCGTCCCCGGGGGGGGTGCCTTCCACCGTTGTGAGGGGCGCCTGGTGTCAGGCGCTGTCCCTCCCCCGGCCGCCCGTCCTCTGGAGCGGGCCGCCAGGGTTCCGCGACCCGTGTGTCCCGGGTGCGGTCGATGCGGGCGTGTGGACCCTGCACCGGCCCCACAGCGTGCGCCCTTGCGGGCCGGCGTTGCTCGCTGTGGGGGTGGCGGAAGGGCGTCCCCAGGGGGGGTGCCTTCCACCGTTGTGAGGGGCGCCTGGTGTCAGGCGCTGTCCCTCCCCCGGCCGCCCGTCCTCTGGAGCGGGCCGCCAGGGTTCCGCGACCCGTGTGTCCCGGGTGCGGTCGATGCGGGCGTGTGGACCCTGCACCGGCCCCACAGCGTGCGCCCTTGCGGGCCGGCGTTGCTCGCTGTGGGGGTGGCGGAAGGGCGTCCCCGGGGGGGGTGCCTTCCGCCGTTGTGAGGGGCGCCTGGTGTCAGGCGCTGTCCCTCCCCCGGCCGCCCGTCCTCTGGAGCGGGCAGCCAGGGTTCCGCGACCCGTGTGTCCCGGGTGCGGTCGATGCGGGCGTGTGGACCCAGCACCGGCCCCACAGCGTGCGCCCTTGCGGGCCGGCGTTGCTCGCTGTGGGGGTGGCGGAAGGGCGTCCCCGGGGGGGGTGCCTTCCGCCGTTGTGAGGGGCGCCTGGTGTCAGGCGCTGTCCCTCCCCCGGCCGCCCGTCCTCTGGAGCGGGCCGCCAGGGTTCCGCCACCCGTGTGTCCCGGGTGCGGTCGATGCGGGCGTGTGGACCCTGCACCGGCCCCACAGCGTGCGCCCTTGCGGGCCGGCGTTGCTCGCTGTGGGGGTGGCGGAAGGGCGTCCCCAGGGGGGGTGCCTTCCACCGTTGTGAGGGGCGCCTGGTGTCAGGTGCTGTCCCTCCCCCGGCCGCCCGTCCTCTGGAGCGGGCCGCCAGGGTTCCGCGACCCGTGTGTCCCGGGTGCGGTCGATGCGGGCGTGTGGACCCTGCACCGGCCCCACAGCGTGCGCCCTTGCGGGCCGGCGTTGCTCGCTGTGGGGGTGGCGGAAGGGCGTCCCCGGGGGGGGTGCCTTCCGCCGTTGTGAGGGGCGCCTGGTGTCAGGCGCTGTCCCTCCCCCGGCCGCCCGTCCTCTGGAGCGGGCAGCCAGGGTTCCGCCACCCGTGTGTCCCGGGTGCGGTCGATGCGGGCGTGTGGACCCTGCACCGGCCCCACAGCGTGCGCCCTTGCGGGCCGGCGTTGCTCGCTGTGGGGGTGGCGGAAGGGCGTCCCCGGGGGGGGTGCCTTCCACCGTTGTGAGGGGCGCCTGGTGTCAGGCGCTGTCCCTCCCCCGGCCGCCCGTCCTCTGGAGCGGGCCGCCAGGGTTCCGCGACCCGTGTGTCCCGGGTGCGGTCGATGCGGGCGTGTGGACCCTGCACCGGCCCCACAGCGTGCGCCCTTGCGGGCCGGCGTTGCGCGCTGTGGGGGTGGCGGAAGGGCGTCCCCGGGGGGGGTGCCTTCCGCCGTTGTGAGGGGCGCCTGGTGTCAGGCGCTGTCCCTCCCCCGGCCGCCCGTCCTCTGGAGCGGGCAGCCCGGGTTCCGGTGTGCGTGTGTGTTCGTGTGCGTGCTCTGCTTGGCCGGGTCGGGCGGGCCGGCCTCCCGGGCGCGTTCTGGTGCGCCTCACCTTTTCCTTTGGCCGCTTTGTCGTTCTACTTTGCTTGGCCCCCTCCGGGCTGGGGTTTCCCCCCTCTCTCTCGCTGCTGCTGCCTTTCCTCGTTGCCCTGGACCTTGGTTTTTTTTTTTTTTTTTTTTTTTTTTTTTTTTTTTTTTTTTTTTTTTTTTTTTTGGTTCCCCTCCCGCTGCCTGGTTGGTTGGTGTCTCCCGCTTGGCCGTTGGCTGCTCGTTGGTGGTTGCTCCCCCACCTCCCTCCCCGTTTGTGTCCCGCGGTTTTTGTTGCTGCCCCTTGGTGCCCGGGTGGTGTGTTTTTTTTTTTTTTTTTGGTTTTTTTTTTTTTTTTTTTTTTTTTTTTTCCTTTCCTCTTCCCGTTCTTCTTTCACCGTGCGCCCCCGTTGTCTCTTGCTTTCTCTGGTTTCCGGCCCCGGTTGCCTTGGGCCTCGGCGCTTGGGTTGTTTGCTTTGTTGGCCTGCCGCTTCTCGGCTCTCCGTGCGCTTGTTCCTCTTTCGTGCTTTCCGCCTGGCTGTTGGCTGCTCCCTCGTGGTTGCTGCCCCCCCCCCCCCCCTTTTGTTTCTCGCGGTTTCCGTCGCCGCCGCTCGGTGCTCCGTGCCGTGTTGTGCTGTGTGTGGCTGGGTGCTGCGCTGCTGCGCGTTGTGTCGCCCGGTGTTGTGCTGTCCTGTGCCGTGTTGCGCTCGTTTGGTGCCGCTGCTTGTTGCGCCGTGCCCTCTGGCGCTGCCCGTCGCCCTCGGGCCCTGTGCTCTGCGGCGCCGTGTTTTGCGGCGTTCCCCCGCGCTGTGTGCTCTGTGCTGTGTGTGTTTTGTCGTGGCGCGGTGGTGCGTGCTGTTGTTCGCCGCTCTACTTTGTGCTGTGTGTGTCCCGGGGTGCTGTGCTGTGCGTTCCCTGTGCTCTCCGCTCTGCGCGGTGCTGTGCTTCGCTGTGCTGGTGCGCTCGCGTTGTGCTGTTCGTGTGGTGCGTGCCGTTGCTGGCGCCTGTGGTGCGCTGTTGTGTGTTGTGCTGTTTCCTGTGGTGTGCCGTGGTGCGGTGCTGGTTCTGTTGGCCCGTGGTTGTTTGCTGGTGGCGTGTTTCGGTGTCGGTGTCCCTGTCTGGCCGCTTGGTCTGCTTCCCTGTGGTTGGTGTGGTTTGCTGTGGTGCCCTGTTTTCTTGTGTCGTGTTCTGTGGTGCTGTGCTGTCGCGTGGCGCTGTGCTGTTGCTCTCTGCTGTCTTTTTGCGGTGCTGTTGGGGCTTGCTTTGCCCTTCTGTGGGCTGTCGCGCTGTGCTGTGTTGTGCTGTTGGTTGGTTGTGCTGTTTTTTGCCCGGTGGTGGTGTCTGCGCGCTGTGGTGCTCTTTCCCTCGTGCCCTGGTGCCGTGCTGCCGCGTGGTGCCGTGGTGTCCTGTCCTGTCGCCTTGTTGGGTTTGTTTCTTGCGTGGGTGTGGTTGTACCTACTTGAAAAACCGCTGCTTAATTTTGTGTAAAAAAAAAAAAAAAAAAAAAAAAAAAAAAAAAAAAAAAAAAAAAAATTGAAAATGAAATAAAATTATACACGACCCAACACACTCGCGTGCAGCAAGACCACGTTCGCTGCTGTGCCTTACGTGCTACCCGTTGTTCTTGATGTTCTCGGCCTTGTTCTTGTGTGGCGTCGTGGAGCGTGTTGGCGTTCATTGCTAAGGGTTAACCGTGTTCCCCCAGGGCCGCCGCCTGAGCTGCAGGGCAAGGGGAGTGATGGGCACGAGGATGGGGAGGGAGGTGCATGGAGAAGAAGAAGAAAAAGGCGGCAGGGCGCGACGTGAGGGGTCGTGGCGAGTTATGTAAAATTTTCGAGTTTTACGCGCTGCTCGCGACGCGTTTTTCTTTGCGCCTATAGCGAGTTAGACGACGGCAAGGACGGCGTTGGGGTCCCACGAGCGTTACGGTGCTTACGGCGTTAACTATTCACCTATTTCACGTCGAAAAAATTTTTGTCGCGTTTTTACGCGTTTCGCAGCGCGCTTTTTGGCCTAAGCGTTTTTCTTGCTAATTAGCTTTATTTTCAGCGATTCAGAAAAATTTTTCGTCGTGTTTTACTCGTCTTTTTACTTTATTCTGGCGCTGAGGATCAGCGCGCGCGACACGGAAATGTGTTTTGGTGTTGGATCATCGGGCGCGGCTCCATGACCGCATGGGAGGCGCGCATCGTGGGGGAGGAGTGGGCGCGGGAGTGGAGCCGGTGGTGCGACGCCACGCGCGCCCCGGAGACCCCTGCGCAACGATACGCCGCCATCCCGCTCCGGTGGTGGGGGCCGGACACCCGGCCGAGACCCACCAAGATCCGCGGGGCGGGGCCTGACCACCCGTGGGATGCGGCGACGGGGGAATGGCTGCAGGCGGCCCCGGGGCCGCAAACGGGATGGACTGGGGACGTGTCCTCACTCGTCAGGACACCCGTCCCGCCCCGCATCGTCCTTCACGCCGCCAACGTGCTCCGGGCTACGGAGATACGCACGTGGGGACACGCTGCGGCCACCGTCCGGTGGCACCCCCCAGAGGACGGGGCCACCCAACTCACCGTGGCGCACTTCAAAGTTGGGGGGCCGGTATACGACGACGCCCTGTCCCGGCTGGGCGACACCCAGGGGCCCTTGCTCCTCATGCTCCCCACCGGCATTGCAGCCGCGCTGCGCCAGGAGCTGGACGGCTGCGAAGGGCTGCGAGTGGGGTGGGAGGCAGTCGCGGACGGCACCCTGCTGACCCTCCTCCACAGAGACACCGCAAATGGGTGCCAATGGGACGCGCTGACGCCCCACCTCACCGGGCGCCACGTGTACATGGCGAGCCCCCCCCAGGGGCACCCCCGCCCGACGTGGGACGACCTCATCGCCGCCTTCCACGACCACGGGATCCTCCCCGGCGACACGTGGCAGGAGGTCGAGCGGAAGACGCTTGGCAAGGACTACCGGCGCCGCGTCCACGCCCGCCTGCTGGAGATCCGGGACCCCCTCCGACGGAGGTGGGACGACCTCTGGCTCCGCCATCTCGACCCTTGGTCGCCGCCCTCCCACCTCCCACACACCTGCCGACTCTGCGGAGAATGTGACACGGTGTCCTCCACAGCGTCGACAGGCGCCAACAGGTGCGCGCGGTGCACCCAGGTAGCCGCGTGCCCCTGGCCCGAACCTCCCGCAGGCCCGCGCAGGCGCACAGAGGAGGAGGCCTTGCGCCGGCGCATCGAGGGGGCACACACCCCCTTGCACGAACAAGCGGGCCCCGCGGGCGCTGCCCTTCTGTGGATCCACGTGCACCTGCGGGACCCCACATCCGTTGCGCACCTGTCGCACGTGTTCGCCCCCTAACCCCCACCCGCCGCCGCCCTTTGCAGAGCCCGCAGCACCATGCCACGCCGACGGGGGGATGGGCCGGGGCACACCAGGGCCCGCCGCAGAGCGCAGGAGGCGGCCGTCCGGGGCCTGGTGGCGGACGCGGTAGCGGAAGCACACGAAGCGCACGCTGCCGCACGGTGTGACCTGGAGGGCAGTGCGAGGGCTTTCCTCAACGAGACCGCCCTCCCGGCCGTCCGCGCCCCGAACGGAGCGGGAGCCCCTACGCTGCTCCCGGCAATGCACCGGATCGTGAACGCCATCCGGCCGGGGCTCATCAGCCCGGAGGCGGCCCTCTACGGGCACTGGCTGGAGTGGCGCGAGTCCAATCGGTCGGGCCGGCCCCTGTCCATGGGGGACACCCTCCGGCTGACGGGAGCGGGGTCTGCCATGTCCCTCCGCAGTAGCGCCCCAGCCCTGCTGCACGCCCTCAGGACGCGCTAGCCCGGGGACGCGGCCCCGTACCTGAACCAGGCGCGGGCCACGTACCCGGGAGGAGTGTCCGAGCTGGATGCGGCGCTCCACCTTCTACACCCGCCGGACGAGGACCTGGAGGTGGGCGAGGTCACGGTGTTCGTGGAAGGCGCGGACGAGGCGTCCGCCCGCCCCCGGCCGACCAACCCGGTGTACGACGGCACCGGGCCCACCCCCCCGTACGCCGTCGTCTACGAGACGTTCCCCAGGGAGCCCACTTGGTGCCCCGCCCTCCCACCGGCGACGCACGCGCCCCGCGGCTGGGCTAACCCAGACCTGTCCCCCCCCCTCTCCAGGACCAGGGGTGCCCACCACAGGGGGCAGGTCCTGTGGCAGGAGTGCCCTGGCACCCCCCTCCTCCGCCTCGTCGTCGCGACCCGCGGGGACCCGGGGCGGATCCTGGGGATCACCCCCACCCACCTCTATGGGGCAACACCCGTACCCCGCCCCCCCCTCCCGGCGCCCGCGGCGCGGGATGGAGTACACACCTTCCTGCGCACACAGGAGGTCACCGCCGTTACGGGGGTCCACCTGGTGCAGCTGCCCCCGACACCGCTCGACGACCCCCAGGGGCCCAGGGCCCTGGGCCCCGCCCCAGACTGGGAGCTGTGGCGCGACGCGTGGGCCGCGTGGCTCCCCCGCCTCCCCTCCCAATGCCGGTGGATGGCCGCGGGCCCCCGGCCGTGCGGTGCTGACGCCACAGCCGGCCCCCCACCCCCTCCCCCCCTCCCCCCCGCAGAACACCACACGGCACTGCCCACGGCACGGCACTGATGCACCAGGAGGTAGTGGGAAGGGCGCGCCTGCCACCACGCATGCCTACCAGAGTGACAGTGATGGCAGACTCCGATGGGTCCCCCCAGCGGGACGACCGCCACCACCGCCAGTCCCGCTCCCGCTCCCCCGTCTCCTCCCCGGAGTGGACGGGGGAGACCCTCGCGGAGCGCGAGGAGCGGAGGCTGGCGGAGGCGGCGGTGCTGGTCGGGCCGCCGCCGCCGGCCCGGGAACCTGGGCCAGCCGAGACGGCCGCCCCCGCCGCCCCGCCCCGCCCGGACGCGCAGGAAGCGGAGACCGCGGCGAGCCACGCCGCGGCCCCGGCCGCGGCCCCCGGCACGCCGCCGGCAAGGGGGGCAGCCCCGGCGCAGGAGCCGGACGCATCGCGGAGGGCTGCCGCAGCCGCAGAGGATAGCAAGAAGGGCGCGCGAGGGGTTGCGACGGACCCCGCACGGGCCGCGGGCGCCTCGCCGGCGGCCGCCGCGGCAGCAGAGGAGAACGAGGAGGGCGTGCGAGGGGTTGCGACCGCGGCCATGGGCGCCCCGTCGGCGGCCGCCACGACAGCGAAGGAGAGCGGGGAGGGCGCGCGAGGGGCTGCGGCCGCGACCTCCAGCACGCCGCGAACGCGGGGGACGGACCCCGCACGGGCCACGGGCGCCTCGCCGGCGGCCTCCGCGGCAGCAAAGGAGAACGAGGAGGGCGCGCGAGGGGTTGCGACCGCGGCCCCGGCGGGCCCCGCACGAGCCACGGGCGCCTCGTCGGCGGCCGCCACGGCAGCGAAGGAGAGCGAGGAGGGCGCGCGAGGGGCTGCGGCCGCGACCCCCAGCACGCCGCGCAAGCGGGGGAGGAATCCCGCACGGGCCGCGGACGCCTCGCTGGCGGCCGCCGCAGCAGCAGCAGTGGGCAGGGAGAGCGCGAAGTACCGCGCCCACTCCAACCCCACGCACACGCACACCAGCCCCCCCAAGCCGTTCCCCCCAAAGCCCTTCCCCCCGGGGTGGGAGCGGCACGTCAGCCCCCCGACGCGCGAGCGCTCGCCGCCGGGCGTCACGCTGCCGCAGCTGCAAAGGCAGCGGGACGCCCGGCAAGTGGTCCAGGAAGGGCGCAGCGGCGGGGGGGAGGGGAGCAGCGGACGGCGCGACAGGCAGGGGGCAGGGGAGGGGCCAGGGCACGGGAAGGGCGCGCAGGGGCGCGGGCAGGGAGCCCAGGTGCAGGGGGCAGGGCGAGGGGAGGTGGGAGAGCGAGCGGGCCAGGGCGTGGTGGATGGGAGGCGGGACCCGCGACACGGGCAGGGGGCCAGGGAGGGGCCAGGGCACGGGAAGGGCGCTCAGGGGCGCGGGAAGGGAACCCAGGTGCAGGGGGCAGGACGAGGGGGGGTGGGAGAGCGAGCGGGCGAGGGCGTGGGGGACGGGAGGCGGGACCCGCGACACAGGCAGGGGGCTGGAAAGGGACCCAAGGGCAAGGGCAAGGGCGCCGCGGGCCCCAAGGGACAGGCGGGACGGGGCATGGGAGCCCAGGGAGGAGGGTGGGGCGACGGGAGGGGGGCAGAGGGCGGAGCGCCCCCGCAGCCGGACGTGCAGCCGGTGAGGTGCATCCCCCCCGGCATCCAACAGATGCCGGCACACCACACCCACCACCACCACCACCACCACCACCACCACCTCTACAATATCGACCCTGACGCCGGCGAGCTCGTCCCCCCCCAACCCCCACGACACCAGCACCAGCAAGCCCCCCCCGCGCCGAGGGCGGAGCCGGCGCGGATGGCCTCGGCGGAGGGGGGACGGGGCGCGGCATCGGCGCCGCAGGCGCAGGGGCAGCGAGGGGGGCCGGCACGGGGGGCGGAGGAGGGCCGGCCATGGGACCGGGACTCGGGCGCGGTCCCGGACCCGCTGGGGGAGGAGACCCTCCCCCTGGTGGGGGAAGTGTACGGATGGTTGTGCTGGGCCAACCAGGGGACCTCCAGGAGGTCGAGGAACCGGCCCTTCGATGCCGTGCTCCTCCGGAGGGACGGAGGAAACCGAGAGGTACCCCCGGGGGGGTGGGCGGCCCCAGAGGACCACGAGAGGGTCCTCAGGTCAGTGATCCGGCGGCGTGGCCCGGCAGGGAGCCGACGTGGCCGGCCTTCCTGGAAGGGGGAGCGGTGCTCCGCATCACGGATGCGGACGCCAACAACTGGCTCCCTCGGGCCTTGCGTAGCGCCCTCGCCCACTGGCGCTACCGCCGGCACAACCCGCCGCCGCCGCAGCCCCAGCCCCCACACAAGCGGCGGCGCAGGTGAAGGCCCAGACGGCGGGTACGGGAGATTTGGGGGGGGGGGGGCTGGGTCCCCCGACCCACGCCCCCCCCACGGTATGGCACGACGTACGAGGGCGCGCCACCTCCCGCGGGAGGGAGTGCGGAGATAACGAGCGCGGGGGGGAACCTGCTGCCCCGCAACCCGCTAACCACTGACCGCTAACCCTCAGGGCCACCCCCGGCCGGCCAGCGCCGCGCGACAACGGCCGGGAGTTGAGGGGCCCCGGCGAGGGCCTGCGCGAGAATCCAGCTCTCGATAGAGGGGGGCGGGAGAAGGGCGCGACCCCCTGGCCAATGGCTGGCCCCCGGGGCCAGGACTGCCATGCCCCCCCCAACCCACCCCCCCCCCCACACAGACCCGAGGGCGGGCGGGGGGGCGGCCCCCCCACCCCCCCCCCGCGCCCACCACAGCAGGGGAGCCACAGGCGCGGCCCTCCGCCCCCCCAGGGCCGGGGGGGCGCCCCCCCCTCAGGAGGAACGGCGACGCGGTAAGGGCAATGGCGGCTGGACCTGCTCCCGCGAACCCACGCCGGCGTGCCGGAGCAACGCGCACAACGGAACAGGAAGGGGGCCGCGCCCCACATGACCCTCCCGTAACCACAGCCCACTCCGAGGTGACAGAGCGGGGGTTCGCAGGTCAGATGGGGCCCCCAGGGGAGCGGTCCACGGGCCGCCCCTCACCCCCCCCCACCCCGGGGCGGCACTTCAGCCCCGACCGCACGCGCGCGCCGGAAGTGAGCGCGCCGGCGACACGGAGAGGGCCAGGATTGAGTACCGCAGGCCGCCGCCCGGAACGAGAGCAGGGAGGCCGCGGCGCGACACCCCCCCCCCCCTCCCCCCCACCAGCCCGCCAGCCGCGGGGGCCCCGGCCCCCACCCCCCGAGGCAGGGGGGATGGCCCCCCCCCACCCGAGAGGGGAGCCGGAGTGTGACCCGCCCCCCCGCTCCAGCCGCCGGCTCACATGGGGGCCGCGAAGAACAAGCGGGCCCACGCCTGCGCACCGGGACGCCGCACAGATCGTACCCAGAGAAGCCGGGTGAACACGAACCGGAGTGGTTTGGGGGGCCACGCCCCCCATGGACAGCACGACGCCAGTGACGCCCGCTCTGTTGCCTGCCCAGGGAAGGCAGAGGGACGGAAAGAGGCAGAGCGACCCCCCGCCCTACAGGCCCCGCCCCGGCCGCACAGCCGGAGGAAACGGCGCACGCCCCCCCCCCCCCCAGCCCGCCCCTGTCAGCTGGAGCTTACACCGCTAGGCAGTGCCCTGTCGCCTCAGAGATGGGGTGTCAACCTTGGGGCATCCCACGGGGAGGGGGTGTACAAACGCAGGCACAGGCCGTGGTGGCCTGTCTTCCCCTGTTCTCCCTCCCGACGGGCGGATCGGCAACCCGGCGGGACATCCCCAGCTCTAGGGCGCGGCGGTCCCTCCTCTTCCACCCTGCACGTCAGTCGGCGATCCGGCGGTGCCTCTGTCCGCCTCCTGCCCCCGTGCACGTCAGTCGGCGGTCCGGCGGTGCTGCTGTCCGCCTCTTACCCCTGTGCACGTCAGTCGGCGATCCGATGGTGCCGCACCCCACCCAGCCCCCTCCCCCCCTGTCCCGGCCCCGTACACGTAGACTGGGTCCTCCCGGCATGCGCAACACGCTTCACAACGCACAGCCCCACCCTCGGGACTGGATTCATAGCCGACGGCACCCCTAAGTCGCGTAAGAGACTCCTGCGGCCCAGTAGTGAGAGCGTCGGTCTTCAATCGTCCAGTGCGGGGGTTCGATCCCAGGCGTTGGTGCTCCTGGGATCCCTGCACGTAGAGCTCTCTAGTTGGCGACGTGGGAACCACCCCCCCCTCCAGCAGCTCGCGCCACCACCGATACCGGTGGATCGGGTGGAGGTCTCGTTCGTTTTACCCCCCACCCTGGAAAAACAAAACACATGGGAGCCACCCACCCCTGCAGCAGTGCGCACTGTCACCTGTACTCGAACAGGACGACGGGAGGCCTCGTCCGGTATTCGAAGGGATCGGTGGGAGACCACCGATCACCGGGATCAAACCAGCTCCTTCGCGGCGCGCGCCGGGTGCGCTACCTCCAGGGCGGCTGCCTTCTGAGATACACTGGCACCCGGGTCACAGGACAAACGCGCCCGCAACCCCCTCCCCCTGTGCTAAGTGTAAGCCTGCAGTAGGGGTGCTCTGCTGGGCCATGAACCGGAACATTGGTGCACCACTCCAGCCACAGTCACCCCAACCCCCCCTCGCAACCCGCAGAGCGAAGCTCCGTGCGCATCGGGCTCGTCATGGGCATCCGGCGGACCGGCGCCTGGACACCAAGTCGACACCTCTCTCCCCCCCACGGGAACAGAGCGGGGCCCCCACAACCGCACGCCCGCGCCCACAACG
Source organism: Eutreptiella sp. 'Long Island Sound 2002' (assembly GCA_964036045.1). NCBI lineage: Eukaryota > Euglenozoa > Euglenophyceae > Eutreptiales > Eutreptiaceae > Eutreptiella > Eutreptiella sp. 'Long Island Sound 2002'. The sequence continues at coordinate 45,641,378 of OZ038386.1, forward strand.
CGGACCCCGACAGCCCACCCAGTGGACGGGCAGTCGGGGGAGGAGGAGCGCAAGACCCCAAACGCCCCACGCAACGGTCGAAGGCACCCGCCCGGGGACGCCCTGCCGCCGCCCCCACAACCCCAAGCCAAGTAGGGGGGAACCGGGACCGGACCGCCCCCCCCCAAGCACGCCAGACGGAGCACGGGACCGGGGCAGGACACGCGGAGGGGCACGGACCACGTGGCACGGCCCTACCAGCGCCCAGTGCCGGGACCACGCGAGATGCGCGCGCCACACCACCCAGCGGGGAGCGGACACCGCGAGAGCGCGAGCGCACACACACGAAAAGGACACGCGGGGACTACCGGAAGGGCAACCGGACCGAGCGCGCGGAACGCACAGACCGCATGGAATGGTGTACCAGCGAGCGAGGGTAAGGGACACCCGGACGGGACGGCCCGCCACACGCAGCGCGGAACACGCGGGGCGGGAAGGGGGAAGAAGGGGAGACACAACACCAGGCACCGGCCCGAACCCCCCCCGAACCGGCCGCGAGCGCCGCGCACACACAGACGGGACACTGCACCCGCCAAGGCAGTAGTGACGCACAGCGCCACGCCCCAACCCCTAGGCTAGGCAGCCTCCGCGCCAGCCCAAGGGGTTCCCACTGGCGACAAGCCAGTAGCACGGGCCCGGCGGCGCCGGCGCCCCGGGCGACCACGCATTAGGGGGGCGACGCAGTGGGTAAGCGCCTGCAGCCACGGCTGCGAATTGATGCACCGACCGGGGAGTGGCGAAACGGGGACGCCGGGAAAGGACGGGGCTCCGAGCTCTGTGAACCCGGGGGACTCCGCCACCAGGCAGGAGGTGCGTCTTGGAGGGCCCCCCACTAGGACCCGGTGGGGAGGATATCACCTGGCCCGACCAGGTGGCCCCCCGGGGCCGAAAGGCGTCTAGTACCCGCAAAATCAAACCTCAAACCTCAAACCGCAAGTGCCATGGGACCAGACCACACACCAAAAAATCGCAATGCCGATGACAGCGGCATCCGTTGCGCAACGTCGTATGGGCTTCAAGGCCCCAAGAGCTCAGTAGAAAGAGGTCAGTCGCCCTACCTGGTTTCGGAAGGATTCAGCAGGGGGGGAGTGACAAATAGAAGTGAAAAAGAGGGGCCATTCTCCTCTGGATTCAGCAGGGGGGGGGTATATGGCCACTCTGATGGCAGGTCACCGAAAGATGGAAGAGAGCAAGCAAGTGAGGGACGATCCGTCGACCACAAAAGCGCTCCAACTGCATCAGGGGTGAGCCCAGGGCGCTGATCAGGCACCCCTGGCTGCAATCGCCCGGGTGAGTGCTGCCAAGTCCGAGACATGGATCTTGGTCTTGTGCTTGCGGATGTACTCCATGAAGGGAGTATTGACCCGTGGCACGAACGAGGAGACGGGTTCCCAGGTGTCGTGGGACGGCACATAGCCTCGCCAACGAACCTTGAACTCCAGGCCTCCGGGTGCCGAGGCGTTCGGACGCTGAGCAAGGATCTTCTCGACGGTGTAGTCGTCCTGCTCAGCATAGTCGTCGTCCGAATCGGCCTCATGTGCGGCATAGCTCAGGGACACATGTTGGCCACGGACGTCGGGTTCCTGCACACGGAGTTGACTCTCGTGGCGCTCCCGGAACAGTCCGTGACCCACCTTGATGCGGTAGGTGTCCTCACCAATCCTGCGGACCACCTCTCCGGGTGTGAACCAGGTCTTGGTGCGGTGGGTGCCCATAGGGCGGGGTCTGATCACCCACACCGGGTCTCCCACCCTGAACTTCTGCGCTGTCGAGCTTCGGGCGGACTTCTGACGCTCAGCATGCTCCTTCTCGAGCTGCTGGCGGATGTCACGCGCCGTTGCCTCTTGCCGCGCGAAGAATTCCTTGGCGTCCATAGCCATGCCATCACCAGACAAGGGAAGTCCCCGACCCAGGGGGTCTCTGCCGAACAGAATCTGGTGAGGGGACAAACCACCCGGGGTGGGGGTGTCATGATGGGCCTTCAGAGCGGGCCACATCTCCTCAAACCAGTTCCGACGTGGATTGGTGATGTGAATCTTGCGCAGCTTCTCAAACAGCTGCCGTCCAGCCACTTCAGCTCGGCCGTTAGACCGGCTGAGATAGGCGACACTCTTGGCGTGACGTATTCCCATCAGGGAACACATGGCCTTGAACCAGCCACCAGTAAACTGGGGCCCTCGGCCACTGCAAATGGTGCCGGGGATGTCAAAGACGGTCAGCCAATGACGAATCATCATGACTGCCACTTCCTTGGCAAGCAACCCCTTTTTGCGTGCCGGAACGGCTACTACGTAGCCACTGTGGCGATCCACACAAAGAACCACACAGTCAAAGGTCTCCTTGCCAATGTGCACTTCGGGCATGGAGAAGACGTCCATGGCCACGCTCTCCATGGGCTGGTCAGGAACCGGGGTCCATTGGGCTTCCCCCTTGACGTTCCGGTTATCGGGATTGCAGGCCTGACAGACCGAGCAACCCTTCCTGACCTTCTTGATGGATGTGTAGAGAACGATGTGGTCGATCTCGAACCGGCGCTGCATGTCGAGGGCTTGCTTCTTCACCCCTGGGTGCAGCATGTGGTGGTGCCAAGCCTCGCACAGCTCGAGCACCCGGGACTCCGGTACTAGCAGCTTACTGTTCCGGTAGAGCTTGCCATCTTCCTCAGTCAGCCCCTTCGGCCACTTCTGCCCGTCATCAGGGTCGGTCACAGCCCTATACTCGGCCGCAAAGGCCTCAGACTTGGCGTAGTCGTCGGTCCAGTCGTCCTGGAGGCAAGATTCAGGGAAGAGGTGCTTGTCGGACTCAGCTCCATCAGGGGCGAGTACTCTGACCGCTCTGCCCATCCTCGTTCTGAGGGGGGCATCCGCAGCCATGACGACGAAGCATTTTACACCCTCCTCCTCCATCAGGCGCCCCATTTCAATTATCTTCTTGGCTTCAGCGGTCTCAGCCACATCGCCACGGGCAGAGATATCCGTCATGCCCTTGCTGGCGGGATAGGCCCACCTACTGAGACAGTCCGCCACGGTGTTATCCTTTCCAGGAATATACACAACCGTGAGGTCGAACTTGGCCAAGGTCTCATGCCATCTTGCCCGTCGGGAGGCGGGACCAGAGGGGGTGTCCACGTGCTCCTTGTGCCACGACTGCAGACTCTGATGGTCGGTGCAGAAGGTGACGGGATGGAGAGCTATTTACCCAGCCCATTTCCTGAGAGCCATGACGATAGCATACGCCTCCTTTTCTCGGGGCGTCCACGTCCGTCTCTGGCCTTCCGCCAGGACTCGGCTCCAGAAAGCCACGGGCACGTGCCTCCCATCGTCAAGCGCTTGTTCCAACACAGCGCCAACGGCGTAGTCGGAAGCGTCGGTGCGCAGGACGAACCCTCGGTCGGGATCTACGAGGTGCAGACCCACTGCGGATATCAGCGCCTGCTTCATCCCCTCAAAGGCACGGTCGGACTCAGCTGTCCAGACCAGAGCCTTCTTGGACCCCTTCTTGGTCTCCTCTCGGTTGCCCTTGAGCATGGTCGTCATGGGGGCTGCATACTCGGCATACATCTTGATATACCCCGAGTAGTAGTTGCAGAACCCCAAGTACGCCCGTAGCTCAGAGACCGTTTTGGGCTTTTCCCAGTGCTCGATCGCAGCCACCTTGCCAGGTATGGGCTTTCGCTGCCCGTTCCCAACTACGTGTCCAGCGAAGACCACCTCGCTTACTGCAATGGTGGCCTTGTCACTGCTGCCCGTGAGTTTGTGCCGAACCAGAAGGTCCAGCACTCGAGTGACGTCCCTCTCATGTGCCTCCAGGAGCTCCTCGTAGCTCATACTGGGGTCCCCGGACGCGATGATCACGTCGTCCACGAAGGGGTCCGCACAGTCACGCACCGGCTCAAGCAGGTTCTCCAGCATCCGCTGAAAAGCCGCATTGCCGTTGGTAACGCCCATGGGCATCACCTTCCACTGGAGAGGTCCAAGTGGGGTGCTCATGGCTGTGCAGGCACGGGACTCCTCGGCGAGAGGCATCTGATGATAACCATGTTTCAGGTCAATCACCGTGAAGATCCTCCGCCGGTGTTGCTTTTGCAGCATGTCCTCAATGAGGGGCAGCGTATAGCTGTCGTGCTGCATTTGGGCGTTTAGGCCGCGGTAGTCGACCACGAGCCGCCACTCACCGGCAACCTTCTTGGGGACGACGAAGCACGGAGAGGCCCACTCGGAGTGGCACGGCTCAAGCCAGCCTCTCTCGATGAAGTCACGGAGGATCTTCTCCATGGCCTCTTTCCTCTCGCCCCTCAGGGCAAACCCCCGGTGCCGGTACACACGGGGGTCCTGCTTCAGTCGTATCTTGGCCTCGCCATACGGTCCACGCACCGGTGGGGGAAACACAGGCTTTCCGCTGAAGAAGGTATCCCCATACTTCTGCTTCAGCCTGGACCTCAATGCCTGGATCTTGGGGCAATCGTCGGACTCCGCCTTGGCTTTTCCGGGCACCTGGACCACTGAGCTTACTTGAGGGGTAGTGACCCCGCTCGCCTTCGGCTCAGGCGGTCTTCCCAGGTGGCCCAATGGGCCATCTCTGGTCTTGCCTCAGAATAGGTCGCCGTAGGTGGGTGGGTTACCCCCGATTGGCTCGTCCTGGCAGGACATGTGGTCCAGTACCCTCCGAACGAAGGTATCCCCATCATAGGAACCAGAGACGATCGAGTCCACTTCCCACCAGGCTTTATCCTGGCCTTTGCCCTCACGCTGGTTTCCCCAGTCGTGAAAGGGCTGATCCATATACCCCTGAACCAGATCCAACTCCTCTTCAGTGAGGGGGTCTTCCGATTCTCCGATGTCAACAGGGGGAAACGCAAAGCATTGCCTCCAAGGCTCCGCTACGATGCGGTTGACACACACGAAATCCGTGGCGTCGGCCTGATCAAGGCCCCCATCCACATAGTGGAATTCTGTTGGCCATCTCTGGGGTGGCATGGGCTGTCCCTTAGCGTCCTGATAGACACTCTCTCCAGCCGGTAGGACGACCTTGTTTAAGGTCATGTTGGTCAATGAGGCTACCCAATGTCGTGTACTTTCCTCGTCGGTGCATCCCATAGGAACAACCAGCACTGCCTTGGAGCGGTCCTTGCGAATCTTCGCTATCGCTCTTGGAATGTCCCAACGGGGGCAATGGATCCACATCAATCCCTGATGCGGACCCTAGTGCTTCTTCCACGCGGAGTCCTGGACGCTCCAGTACTTCTCACAAACCCTAAGATGGGCGGAGGTTCCTGAAGAGAACGCATCCAGGGCCAGATCCGAAGCTCCCAGGTCCGCGACCACTCGGCTCGCCACTTCCGGCATTACGCCGTACTCCTCGTTTGCTGGCCAAGTTGGCTCAGTGTCCAGCGCGGCTACTTCGAGCTGATTGCGTTCGGGGTGGATCCATTGGCATTCCACATGGTGCTCAGGTGACGAAAGCCACGAGAGCTGGTCGTCCTGGTACAGGATCCTTGCCACTCTGAAACAAGGGAACAAAAGTATGTACAGCAACACATCAGGATATGTACACATGGGGTTAAGACTGGACTGGGGTAAGTGCATCACAGGACAATAGACACTCAGTCCCAACTCATATCCCAATCCCAGGTCCGACCCTCTCAGTGGCTGGTGAGGGCGGGGGCTCAAACACAACCCATGCCCTGCTCAGTCCAGACCCTGAAACCCTGCAAATAGGGGGGGTGTCCCGCCCAGCCACAGGCGAGTTCCTGGGAACCAAGGAACTCCAAGGCCAACCGACAGTGGCTCCCTATGCTCCCTTAACAGCAGGTCCCAACTCCTCTCTGAGGCAGAGATATGGCCCCGCCATTATCCCCTAGGAGTTGGTAGCTGAAAATGGGCTGTTTCAGCCCAAACTGATATTAGCTCAAAAATCTCCAAAATTGACCCCTCGTCCGGACCCGCCAGAGGTAGGGACGAGGCAACTGACCCTATGCTCTTTGAGTATGAACTCTCTGGACCCCTCACCCAACCTGGTTCCCTCTGAGATCCCGGCATCAGGGCACCAGGGGTTCGTCAAGTGGGGTCATGATGCTAAAATCACCAAAATTGGCATCCTTCTCACGCGTGGCTCGCCCGGCCAGGGCAAGGCCAATGGCTCACAGGGTAGGAGGCAGGACCTAGGACTTATATCTGAGTGTACAACTTGAAATTAGGTCCGGGCTCCCTGTGGGCATAGAGATATGGGGCCGCCAATTGACCACACGGGGGGGTGATATTGGGGTCCCAAAAGGGGGTCATTTTGGCTGCTCGAAATGAGCCAAAATTCGGGGGTGCTCCTAATAGTATATCTCCACGCCGGCTTGGAGATCGGATCCGCCATTCCATACGCGATCCACCGGGAGTCCAACGGAGACTCCCATGCCCTTGGCTCTCAAAGATCTCCATGCCACTTGGCGTGGTGACAATCCCAATTGGGTCCACAAATGCCAAAATGGCAAAATTGCCCACACTCACTTTGGGCTAGCACCTTAACGAAGGTTGCTCCGCTTCGCCCACGTGGTGTGTGAACCATGGGGACCAATATGCATAACACCCATGTCATATATGGTCCATTGGTCCATGCGTCCGGCGTGCACGGGTGGGCTGAACATAGTGCACGGCGGGCAGAAAATGTGGAAAATTGCTCAAAATGGCCGAAAATGCGCACACTCATGGTTGGGGCAAATGAGGCACATGCCCGACTTGGACCGGAGTGTGCCATAGGATTGGTATCAAGTCATATGTGTCCAACATATCTTTTGGGCGTCGCCCAACTCCTCTGGTATTGGGAATGGCAGGGTCGCCAAGTGAGCCCATGATTTGGGATAATCCCAAATCGCCAACATGGCGGCCACGGTATGCCAAGCCCAAGAGGAGTTATTCGCCGGGTTCAAGATATGCTGGGCACCGAAGTATGTACCCTCATATCATACTTGGGTCATGATGCCAATTGAGCGCAACGTTGAGATACACGGTCGCCACTTGACATCATGTCGGGCAAAAAACAGCAATATTGGCGAAAAAACACCCAAAAGTGCCTTGAAAGGCGCACAAATATATTATAATATCTTCGGCTTGGATTGAGTAATCGACCAATCCTTCTAAACACAATGACTTGATACTAATGACCTTCGATTCCACATATGTGCTCCACTTGGGGCGCTTTGAAAGGTCACGAGCGCTACTTCCCAAGTGGGCACATGAAAATGTGAAAAATTGCAAAACACACACCTTGCTCCCAACGCATCGCTTTGGGATCGCCACACAAGTCTTCCTCCACGAAGGTGAGGCTTGCAATTGATCGTAGAGAGTATGGAGAAGGGGCTTGCGCAATATGAGGTCCATTGGCGGGTTTGGCTTGGAGCGATGGACCCGCCAAATGGGCACGCAACACAACACAAGGCACATACTCCATACTGCCCAAAAAGGTAACTCCCCCCACGATATGTCATGCCCCTCCAAGGCCATAACTTTGTGTCAATCGCTCATAGGAACTCAAGGAGAGTTCCTATGCAACACCAACACTCGCGCGCTACACTCGAAAGTTATCTTAACGCACGCAATATCATGGCCAAAGAGTTATAACGCAAACTCTACCCTCTTGACCATGATCCATTACGCTAGCGCGCACGTGTGGAGACGCAAGGCGTAGAAAGCTTCCAAAATTACGTCGGGAGTATTGTGAATACATCCCACGTTTCCTTATTGTCATTCCTCGCAAGCGGCACGAGATATGACCCTCACAAGTGGCCTCACGAATCAACTTTGTTTTGCCCATATCTCTAAGACAAATGGAGGGCAAGATAAAAGGAAAGTTGATTCGTGCATAGGGAAGCACGTAGGTCCACTCGAAAGAGGTCAAATCAAGTGCGGGGATGTCGAAGTCGAAAATCCGATTTCGACATCCTGAAAAATTCGGATTAAGGCTGCGAGTGTAAGATGTGAAAATTGCGGATGCATCAATGCAATTCCTGATGACTTTAGAGTCTTCGTCACGATTTGCGCTAAAATATCTGTATATAACAGTTAAACTGGCGGTTACGCTAAAGTCGCGAGCTAACCGCCAGCTGTCAAAACAGTGAATATCAGAACGGAAGCGTAAAAATTGACGGAAACAATATGAAAAAAAAACCCTGTTGTTTCCTGATATTCTGATATGTAAATCTCCGCTGGCGACGCATCGGTTGCCGATGCGGGGCTTTACGGCACGGAACACGCTCCCGCCGGGCTCGCACCGGGCGTCAACGGGCGTCTTCCCTTCCGTACATGGGGTTAGTGGACCGGAGACCGGTCTTCCCTTCCGTACATGGGGTTAGTGGACCGGTTGTATGCCCTACTCTAGCCATGGGGTTCTGGGTACCGCTTCACCACGTGCTTATAAGTGTCAGTTAGCGTTGTCGTCATCAGCCTGATTCTGACTCCCCATATGTTTCTCCCGTTTAACCCAAGTGTGAACAAATGCTAGTGGATCCTTGAAAATGATGTATTGGATTCGCACATTTTACTTGCTCAATCCTTCTGCTATTGATTTGTTTCGTTCCCTTGCCTGTCGTGCGTGGGCCTGTGAATGATTCATGATTCAATCACCAATTGAGTTGATGCCCGTCGTACATCAGACGCCCCAGTGTTCCCCCCTTTTACCCCTTTACTCCCCCCTACGCTCCCCCCCCCCCGGGCCCTCCCAAACCTCCCCTCCAACCCCCCCAAGCCCCCCCACCCCTCTCCCCCCTGCGCCCCTCCAGCTTTTCCAACATCCTCGTCCCCCGCCCCCCCCCCCCCCCCCGCACCCTCCTCCCATCCCGGGGCCCCCCCAATTCCCCCTCCAACCACCCAAGCCCCCCAACCCTCCCCCCTCCCCTCCCTCCCCTCCCCCCCAGCTCAGCCCTCACCTCCCCCTCCACCCCCCTCATCCCCCCGCATCCTTCAAGGCTGGGGAGGGCAATTTCTTGCCATACATGAGTCAGACGGTAACCTATCAAGTTCGTGCATCAGAGGCCCCGGGTGAATCAATAGTCAGGGGTCAGCCTATCAAGTTCGTGCATCAGAGGCCCTTGTTGACTCAATAATCAGGGGGTAGCCTATCAAGTTCGTGCATCAGAGGCCCTGGGTAAACCAATAGTCAGGGGGTGGCCTATCAAGTTCGTGCATCAGAGGCCCCCGGTAAATGAACAGTCAGGGGGTAGCCTATCAGGTTCGTGCATCAGAGGCCTCTGGTAAGTCAATAGTCAGGGGGTGGCCTATCAAGTTCATGCATCAGAGGCCCCCAGTAAATGAACAGTCAGGGGGTAGCCTATCAAGTTCGTGCATCAGAGGCCCCAGGTAGATCAATAGTCAGGGGGTAGCCTATCAAGTTCGTGCATCAGAGGCCCTTGTTGACTCAATAATCAGGGGGTAGCCTATCAAGTTCGTGCATCAGAGGCCCCCGGTAAATAAATAATCAGGGGGTAGCCTATCAAGTTCGTGCATCAGAGGCCCGTGGTAAATCAATAGTCAGGGGGTAGCCTATCAGGTTCGTGCATCAGAGGCCCTGGTAAATCAATAGTCAGGGGCTGGCCTATCAAGTTCGTGCATCAGAGGCCCCCAGTAAATGAACAGTCAGGGGGTAGCCTATCAAGTTCGTGCATCAGAGGCCCCTGGTAAGTCAATAGTCAGGGGGTGGCCTATCAAGTTCGTGCATCAGAGGCCCCCAGTAAATGAACAGTCAGGGGGTAGCCTATCAACTTCGTGCATCAGAGGCCCCTGGTAAGTCAATAGTCAGGGGGTGGCCTATCAAGTTCGTGCATCAGAGGCCCCCAGTAAATGAACAGTCAGGGGGTAGCCTATCAAGTTCGTGCATCAGAGGCCCCTGGAAAATCAATAGTCAGGGGGTGGCCTATCAAGTTCGTGCATCAGAGGCCCCCGGTAAATGAACAGTCAGGGGGTAGCCTATCAAGTTCGTGCATCAGAGGCCCCTGGTAAGTCAATAGTCAGGGGGTGGCCTATTAAGTTCGTGCATCAGAGGCCCCCGGTAAATGAACAGTCAGGGGGTAGCCTATCAAGTTCGTGCATCAGAGGCCCCTGGTAAATCAATATTCAGGGGGTGGCCTATCAAGTTCGTGCATCAGAGGCCCCTGGTAAATCAATAATCAGGGGGTAGCCTATCAAGTTTGTGCATCAGAGGCCCCATGTAGATCAATAGTCAGGGGGTGGCCTATCAAGTTCGTGCATCAGAGGCCCTTGTTGACTCCATAATCAGGGGGTAGCCTATCAAGTTTGTGCATCAGAGGCCCCCGGTAAATCAATAATCAGGGGGTAGCCTATCAAGTTCGTGCATCAGAGGCCCGTGGTAAATCAATAGTCAGAGGGTAGCCTATCAAGTTCGTGCATCAGAGGCCCTGGTAAATCAATAGTCAGGGGGTGGCCTATCAAGTTCGTGCATCAGAGGCCCCCAGTAAATGAACAGTCAGGGGGTAGCCTATCAAGTTCGTGCATCAGAGGCCCCTGGTAAGTCAATAGTCAGGGGGTAGCCTATCAAGTTCGTGCATCAGAGGCCCCCAGTAAATGAACCGTCAGGGGGTAGCCTATCAAGTTCGTGCATCAGAGGCCCTTGGTAAACCAATAGTCAGGGGGTAGCCTATCAAGTTCGTGCATCAGAGGACCTTTGTGAATCAATAATGGGGGTTAGCCTCTCACGTTCATCTCTCGTTGTAGACATGTCCATCTTAATGCTTTTGCTCTGCGCAATCTGCGATGTCGGCTGGAGCCTTGTGGGGCTGACCATAGTCCTTTGTGGTCTCGTTTCGGCCGCTGTTGTTCTCTCCCTTCTCCATCGGAGGCATCGCAGACACCACCAACGGCGGCGAAGACGCTCACCGTGTCAACTACTCCACAAGGGACGATGTGCGAGGAAGGAGATCCCCATTTTCGTGGCACTCCCCGACAGAACCCTCGTTCTGTGTGTGCCTAAGGATATCAGTGAGGCTGCCATCTCAGATCTGGTGAGGATCATCACTGGTGTGCCCGTTCATGATCAGCGAATTGGTAGAGTTTCACGCAGAACCGGTGACTGGGTCCGTAACGAACGGGTTCTTGTCCTGTTTCGTCTCCGCGGTGGTGTTGCATGGAACTGCATCCCGCTGCAGGATCAAACCGCAGACTTCCTTCGAACCAACTTTTGGTCCCTCCACGCGTCCATGGGCCACCCTACCCCCGCCCAGATGACCTTGCTTTTTGAGGGTGTATATGACGATCCATTTTGTGCGACCTTGAGATCTGTTTCTTCATCAATGTTGGACAACGTCTAAACGGAACCCGCGGAAGTGGCAATTTCATCCAGACCTGCCCCCGTAAGAAACCCCCCTGCCATCTTATCTCCAACCCCGGCATCTGACTCGGGACCCACGGAATCTACGGATCCGGCCCCCTTAATTAAGCATGAGTTTAGTGCCGCCCAGTCAGCGCGTTCTGATCCTAAACCTCATCCCGACATCCCCCCCCGCAAACGCGTGAAACGCGAAGCCCATTGTCCCTCCGAGCACTCCCCCCGACGTGGAGACGAGGTTGGCTGCACCTTCCGGTCCCACACCGAAGCTGTTGCATACCTGAATAAGATTCGGGGGGAGTTGGCAATACATAACAGCGTTACCAGCAAGTCTGCAGGGGGGAGTAATCGGGCACGTATTGGTTGTCGCATTTGTGGACGCCTAAAACAACACGGGCCCCTAAAGGAGACCAGTAGAGCACGCCCAGAAAAGCATCCCCGGCCTCTCACGAAGTCTGATTTGTGTCCATATGGTGCAACGCTAACCCATGATCCTGGCACGGGCCTGTGGAAGCTAACCGAGTGTAATTGGGACCACTCTGACCATTGGTGGCCTGACGAGGAGGAGGCCCCCCCACTGGACAAATCAGCCCTCCCTGATGAGCTCTGGCACGACATTGAGCGGGCGTATGAGCACCGTGAAATGCCGGAGCAAATTCTTATAAATTTGAGGAAGAAATATAGCGAGGACGCGTACCCAGCAATCAAAGGGTTTTCAACCCAGCACATCAGAAATCTTTTCAAGTCCATCGAACGCAAGATGGGCCCAAATGATCTTGCACGTTTGATTAACCACCTGAAAATGCTCAAACAGGCAGATCCTGCCTGGTATTTCAATCATGAAGCCCCTGACCCAGTCACTGGTGTTGTACGAAGATGGTTTTTTATGACGCCAGAGCAAGTAAAAAACGCCAGAAAATATGCACAAGTCATTTTTGAAGATAACACGTACAAATCAAATCGGTACTGCGAGGCATTGGCCCTGTTTTGCGGTATCAACGAATATGGCCAAACCCTTCTCCTGGCTCAGGGCTGCATGCCAAGCAGTGAAAATGCAGAGGATTATGAGTGGCTCTGGCAGGAGTGGATAAAGGCAACCGGTTGTGCACCCCGCGTTTTGTTCAGTGATGCTGCATACGCCCTCTTGGGGTCCGTTCCCAGGGTTTTCCCCCCGGACCGAACTGCTCACTTCCTCTGCCTTTTTCACATTTACAAAAATCTTACCGAAAACTGCCGAAACTCCCTCGAGCAACACGATTTCACTGCTCTTGAGAGCGCCATCCGACAGGTTCAGGAGTGCCCAGATAAGGACGCTGCTGATATTCTCTGGCGCAAAATTCTGGAGGACCCCCGCTGGAAATTTGTCAAGGACTACCTTGGAGTCAGATCCCCCCTACATCGTCTTGACCGTTGGTGTGTTGCATGGCAGGTAGAAGTTTTTACCTTCGGCTGCAAGTCCACACAGAGGGCTGAGTCTTTGAATTGCCGCATAAAGCGCCACCTAACTACAAGAAAAGGTTACTACCACATTTTTTTATCTGTTTTGCACTTGCTCTCCAAGGAGGGCTATAAATTTGAATATACTGAAATGGTGAATCAGCGGCACGCCAATCACCAAATAGCTAACCAGACCTTCCCATTCTATGTCAAGTTCGTTTCAGGCAAGTTGACAAGCTGGGCGTTTGATAGAATGCTCCAGCAGATGAATGCTTCAACTGCGTACCTTGTGTATGAGTATGACATGTCCAGGGAGGCCCAATATATAGTTGCTAACAGGGCGGCACCCTTATGGAACTATGATCGACAGTGTCACGATTCACTTGAGACGGAGTTGGTAGACCTACCGAGATTCTGTGCGATCTCCAATCGTGTGCACCAAATCCAAGGCAAAAATATAGTTTATGAGGTAAAGCGAAGTGAATCCAGCTGCACTTCGCGTTACATGAACTGTCCACATTATGTTTGTCTCTTCGAGCCATTGGCTGAGGATGGTGCCTATACGAAGTTTTGGTGTAGTTGTGGACTTGCTGTCCGAGTCCGGCATCCATGTCGTCACTATTTTGCTGTTTTGCATCATCGGTCATCTTCAGTCGGCTTCCATCTTGGGTTGTTCAATCCAATTTTTATTTTAAAACAATTTCAGACTGCAACTCAGGTCCTTGTCAGTGCCAAATGCAGCAGCCAACGCCTCCCCCTACCCACAGTGCAGGTACCCGTGGCAATCCATGCTACAGACGATGACATTATATTGACCGACATCTCCTCGTGGGCTGATTTGCCAGCCAGAACGAAACGCGAGCAGATTGTCCGCTCCCTTGGGAACCTGCAGTCCCGGAAGCGTCAATATATAACTAATGTGGATCGAGTGGCAACTCATCTTTCCGACCAGGGACAGGATGCAGGGGCCTTTCTCGAAGGAGAGGAGAGGCTACTGAACCAATTTGTGGACATGCGAGCCTCCTCCACACAGGTCCATGTGGCAGGTGTACAAGCACCACGACCTGTTCCCCCGCCGGTGGCCGCCAAGCGAACCGTGCAGCCAACTGTCACGAAGGCCGCTAAGCGAGGGGATGGTCCAAAGGGTGCTACAAAGGGAAGAGGTAGGGGTCAGGGTAGGGGTAGCGGTCCGCCGCTGAAGGAAGAGCTGAATGCTGCCCTTGAGCTTTCAGATGCGCTAACCACCGTGAATCAGGCTCCTGGGGGCCTGAGTGCGCAGCAGGCCGCGTATAATGATCAATTGCATGCACACATTCACGATATGGTTGACTCGGCTGAGCAGGTTGATACTCGCTTGGCTCAGTTGTATGCTCGGGCTGCATGTGGGGAACAACTTTCGACAGCTGAGTTGCATCATTCTAAGCAGCTTTGGGAGTGGCGGGCTCAAGTGTCGAAGAACTAAGGACATTTCAAATTTCAAGTCTGAGTTTATGTTCCATGCCTTCACGGTTCGCCTGTGTAAGGTTGGGTTATGCCTCCATGGCCCCCAGTTTTGAGCTACGGCTCCACAATGTATACTATTTTCATCATCGGGAAGCACATCTCTTGCACATTGTTTTACACATTCTTTTGCACATTGCACAAAAAAAGATGGAACAATGCTTTCTTCGTGCCAAGTGTGCAAGGGCAGGTGAGGGACGGAATTTCCAGTGATAACAATAGTGTGCAAGTCGATGGTTGGATCGGTGGGGGGACACTTGTGTGTGAGTAGGAGGGAGTTGAAAATGAGTAGGAGGGAGTGGATTTTCACTTGGAGGGAGTTGAAAATGAGCAGGGGGGAGTTGAAAATGAGCAGCAGGGAGATGAAAATGAGCAGGGGGGAGTGGATTTTCACTTGGAGGAAGTTGAACAAGAGCAGCAGGGAGTTGAAAATGAGCAGGGGGGAGTGGACTTTCACTTGGAGGGGGTTGAAAATGAGCAGGGGGGAGTTGAAAATGAGCAGCAGGGAGTTGAAAATGAGTAGGAGGGAGTGGATTTTCACTTGGAGGGAGTTGAAAATGAGCAGGGGGGAGTTGAAAATGAGTAGGAGGGAGTGGATTTTGACTTGGAGGGAGTTGAAAATGAGCAGGGGGGAGTTGAAAATGAGTAGGAGGGAGTTGAAAATGAGTAGGAGGGAGTGGATTTTCACTTGGAGGGAGTTGAAAATGAGCGGGGGGGAGTTGAAAATGAGTAGGAGGGAGTTGAAATTGAGTAGGAGGGAGTGGATTTTCACTTGGAGGGAGTTGAAAATGAGCAGGGGAGAGTTGAAAATTAGTAGGAGGGAGTTGAAAATGAGTAGGAGGGAGTTGAAAATGAGTAGGAGGCAGTGGATTTTCACTTGGAGGGACTTGAAAATCAGCAGCAGTAGCCTTGTTACCAGTAAGGTATCGTTACCTTATCTGGCGATAAAATAATGCAATTATTTTATAAATTTGGGCTGCAGAACGGTTCAAAACATCCTTGTCGCCTTTTAGCAGAAGATCAGTTGCAGTAGATCAGTTGCAGTCGTTTTTTCGGTTGTCGTAAATGCGCGTGTCGCCTGTTCGTGCGCAGTCTTTCGCAGTCTGCTAGGGCCGCAGTCTGCATACCGTCACCGGCGAAGAACGCATTTAAGTAGGCAAGGTCTTTCTGCGGATAAGGGCTTATCCGCAGAAAGACCCGCCGGAGCCGGATTTCTGGCAGAAAAATGGCGCCGCCGCCAGTTGCGCAGCACCTGGGGCGCCCGGGAATCGAACCGACGACCCCTACCGCCGGCGACTTGCGCTCTGACCAACTCGGCAGCGCCAAAACAGGTGTCGCTCCAGAAATAACACAACAAAAAAGACCACAAGGAATTTTAATGATGATGGATAACGAGATAGACACGGGAACATCGCGTGTCGGAGTTGGCAAAGGACGCGACACCAAGCACTCGACAACAGGCAAATGTGGCTGGGATGGTTGGATCATCGGCACTTGGGCAATCTTGGCATGTGCAAAAGCTTTTGCGGTGTCATTGCAAAAAAAAACGCCAAAAACCGAGCCGGTGGCGCCAAGTTACCCCCCCCGGTACTTTGGGAAACCTGCTTGTTGCACCATGGTACCAAAACACCCAGACACCTTAAAAACACCCACTTTGCCCTACGTACACACTCCCTTACCTCCCAAATTCTGATCAAATATGTGCATGCATGTCATGGGAGGGTGTCAGGCAGGGAAAGCGCAGCGCAAGTGTGAGCATGGCCCCGGGAATCGCCCGGGGCCTTTGCTTTTTTTAAAATTTTCGATCATACTAGGACAAATCAATAAGCGTTATTTCGGGAGCGAGACCTGTTTTGGCGCTGCCGAGTTGGTCAGAGCGCAAGTCGCCGGCGGTAGGGGTCGTCGGTTCGATTCCCGGGCGCCCCAGGTGCTCATTTTTCTGCCAGAAATCCGGCTCCGGCGGGGTACCGGGGGAGCTAGGTGGGTATCCTAAAAGTGGTGGAAGGAAAAACCCTCATATGGGTATATCTTGGGGACCCAAAAAGCTCATATGGGTATATTTTGGGGAGTATGGGGGAGGGGTTTTGTGACTTGACTCGGACCTCAGCAGTGGCAAACCCAACCTCACACAGGCAAACCCTTTACGCCGGTTTACGCAGTTTATGCAGTTTATGCAGACCGAACAGTTTATGCAGTTTATGCGGTTCGTTTTAGTTTACCAGAAGACCGGTCCAGACCGGTCCAGACCGGTCCTTGAACAAACCGCGTAAAACGATCTAAACGGGCCGGTCCGATCATTTCGAGCAGTTTATGCAGACCGAACAGTTTATGCAGTTTATGCGGTTCGTTTTAGTTTACCAGAAGACCGGTCCAGACCGGTCCAGACCGGTCCTTGAACAAACTTTGAGAAAGTGTACTTTAGGCAACAAAAGAGAGATAAAAACACTTAAGTTTGTCTTAGCATCAACGAAAGGGTTTTAAGGGGGGCTTGGCCTGGATCAAGCCCTCCAAGAAAGACATGGCAGTGACTTTTTCTTACTCCCCCCTGGAGTACTAGTTAGCTAAGCTAGTAGGACACATTGGGCCGCGTGGCAACTTCTTCTACCTAATGCAAACCAACAAACATTGTTAAATCATGATGTAGAAGAAAACAAACACCGTAAGGATTCGCCTACATACTTGTGACACTTGGGTGGCTTGTGTTCGAGTGAATGCCCAACTAATGACCATGCCGGCTTCGTTGAGGATTTGGTAAACTCCTTTCCATTGGGGTGCATAGCGTTTTCCTTGCTTGGTGACAATGAATTTAGCTCTTCTGAATGTCATGTCCGCCGAACACTTGTCAGCCCCCATCATTGCCATGTGCCAAAAGTAGAAATCTTTGTACCGCTCCCAATGTTGCAAAATAATTTCTTTGATTAATGCACGGCATTGGACGTACATGTAATCTTCGAACTTGATAAATTCCGGATACGGGATTTCTTGGCCCAAGAAAATTGCGCGGCGTTCCCCTTCTGTTTGAGTCATTGTGAAGTTCATTTGGAACTCCAACTTTTTCCTCAACCACTCTTGCCTTTGGGTTTCCAAGATATCTTGTTGAATCTTGGAGAGTGGCGTCCCGTTCACACAAGCCGCGATCACGAAGTCGCTCAAGCGCTTCGTGAACGCGCGCTTGGCGGTGTGTAGAAAAGGATAAAATTCTAGTCCTTCTGCCCGAACGGTCCTTGTCTTGGGTTCGACCTTGCAAGTGGCCTTTTGGCATTTCAAAAATCTCCTCCGAAGGTACACGGGCCCGCCTAGATCATATGCCAAACAATCACGCCATTGGTTCAAGTGCATCTTGTGATCACCTCCTTGACACTTCAGTTCAACACCATATTGACTTGGGGGATCCCACACATAAATCATTGGAGCCACATACAATAACGGATCATTACGCATGTTGGTATTGAGGTTGGTGTGGGGCACCACAAAATCAGGTCTCACCATCTTTTGTTTTTCACCAAGCTTGTCCCGGGTCATCTTGTCTATTTGCTTAACAAATTGCGAGGTTTGGTACTGCGGCCGTTGCATTGCCTCGGTTCCTACCCGTTGTTGCTTGATGGGCTCATCATCATCCGAGGACTCATACTCCACTTCTTCCTCAATGACTCCTTGACCTCCTGGGCCCTCCATGTGGTCTAAATATGAATGCGTGAACCATTTTACACCGAAATTTCTGTTAAATTCTGTTGCGTTCTCATTTTTCGTCTGTAGTACTTCAGCGGCTGAACAGGCGCGGCGCCGCGGCTTAATTCTGGCTTAAGCCGCGGCGCCGCGGCTTAAGCCAGGCGCCGGACTGGCTTAAGCCATCGCCGGACTGGCTTAAGCCAAATACCCACCTAGCTCCCCCTCTCCCTCCGGCGGGTCTTTCTGCGGATAAGCCCTTATCCGCAGAAAAACGCATTTCTGCGGATAACACTTGCCATTTAAGTAGTCGTGCATGCTGTGGATTCCCTGTGGTGTATTTTCGGAATTCCGGCCTGGATGGTATTGCGCATTTTAGGTCTTAGACGCATCTTAGACAAAAAAATGCCTATCCGATATCCCAAGGATCCCCGATCGCCACCCAATCTCTCTGACAACGTCCACTCAATGGTATGGTAAGGATAATACGAGGTTGGTTATTTTAAACGCAAACATGGTGGGGAAGGTCAATGAGCGCTTTTTTCCACTTAGCAAGTCAGGGGGTTCCAAACATGCAATCACCACGGAAACCGTGTTTGTGTGTGGTCAAGCACTTTGATGACTTGGTGATCACTTTGTCAAGGCCTTTGATGACTTGGTGATTCCAGGGGGCTCCGGCCCCCTGTTTTATGTGCACTCTGGCTTGACGAAAGACGCTCACACATTCGTGTTCCACAGTCTATGGGCTAACGCCGTTTTGTTGCTTTGTCCTGCCCGCTGACGAGTCTTGCCAGTACTTTCGCACCCCAAGTGACATTGTGTACTTTGCGCCGAGTGCTTCCCTCAAATTTGCGCCAAGCGCCGTCACTTGTTGAGTGGGGTTGGGGGGGTTCGTCAAGATTCCTTGCCATGCTAGTGTTATTCATTACACAACGAATGGTTTCCCTAACATCTGTAGTTTGGCTAACGTCACAGTCCGCGCATAGCCAGCGGGCATTAGACCATGTGCCATGAAAACAAGTTTCGCTTTATCCGGGGACAAGGAAGATGGCATGGGAGTGGTTTGGTTGGCAGGCTAAGGATTTGGCCATTGGACCTCAATGCATTGGTTCCAGCTTGTGCCGTTGATGCGTCTAACCAAGGCGCCGTCGCTTCGGCCTTAGGGCCGAGGTGACTGCGATAGTACTTAGAAGACCGACGAGAGCAACGATTGCACAAGACAAATTCTCAAACGGCCATGACCTGGAAGCGTATGGCGATGGGTGCCTATCTGCCGACTCCCTGTCTAAGGCGTTGGGTTTCATTGTCCCGGCAAAATGATGCGTGTAGTCTCTTACAACATCACTGACTACTCTATGGAACACAAATGTGTGTCGTTGGGAAAGAAGATCATGCAAACACACAAGCCAGACAATCAAAACAAACAACCCAAAACACAATAACTTCAACACAATTCAAATCATCTCGGCCGCCCACGTTCGACCGGTGATTGCCCACCACCGTCGGCCGGTCCATCACTGCCGGCGATTCACAAGCGACCGTCGGCGGTTGAACGCCGACCACCGACAGCCAAAAGGGGTCCAAACCACTTCTTCGGCTCACACATGACTGACATCCCCCTTCCCTATACCCAAACTCTCAGTAGGGTCGGCAGGACAGCACTCGGCCTGGGTGGCACGGCTAAATCCCTGCGTAAGTACCACTGGCGTGTAGCCAAAGAATGGTTGATGATTCCGTCTTGCCATATTTCCTTGTGGGGGGGGGACTCTCCATTGGCTTGTAATCGTGGTGGTGGTCGTAACAATACTTCACATAGTAGTAGTACCATTGATCTACGGCAAGGATGTACGGCAGGGCACTTGTATTGATATGATTCACGCTATGAGCAATTCCATGCCATGGCACCTGAGACATGCCAAGGGTGAGTTGAGTGGGGAGCTACGATTGCACCCAAAACCCAACATTTGCCGTTGTTCACCTCCTTTCCAAAGGGTTTCGTTCAATGTGTCGCGCAAATTTGTACGATACGCATTTGAAACAAGGACGATGTGGGTCCCCGAAGACTAAGCGGGGGACACACACTGTGTGAGTCACCAAAGTGGCACTAGATAGCCATTGCTGAACACGTCATGGAGTTCCCCATCCAAGATGCGTCCCACATTCTCACCAATGTATACCCCGCCCATTCTGCCGGCGGGGACGCCACAAAGGGTGAACCCACCCCTTCCCTTTCCCACAACATTGTATTGCACCACGACGTGTCTGCCCTCCACCCCCCCCACCCTATTCCATGCAGGTGGTGCCAAAGTGGAGGAGGACATAGGGTTAGTGAGTCAATTGCCGAGATAAAGCTCATTCAAGCAACAGTTGGATTTAGCAGGCCTAGCCGGCACCTGCCATCTCCTCTTGATGAGACAGAACAACGGACGACGAAGCGAGGAAGGGGATATCAACACACTGGAGGCAAGTGGCAGAGCCTAAGAGATTGGGTGGTGCCGCGCCAACAACATGTGTTTTTATCCCTGGAGCATAGTTGAGCGGTTACAACACTTGACTAACAACTCGACGACCTGAGTTCGATTCCCGACAAGGAGAGTCATACTTGACCCACTCGTGTGCAGGCACTGGAAGTGTGCTCAAGACCATACGAGATTAATCAAGAAGAGACAGGAGCGAACAAAGCCGCGACGACCAAGGGGGATGGTGCCCTACAATACACCACCGGACTGAGACAGAACAACGGACGACGAAGCGAGGAAGGGGATATCAACACACTGGAGGCAAGTGGCAGAGCCTAAGAGATTGGGTAGTGCCGCGCCAACAGCATGTGTTTTTATCCCTGGAGCATAGTTGAGCGGTTACAACACCGACGACCTGAGTTCGATTCCCGACAAGGAGAGTCATACTTGTGTGGCGGATTTCCACACCTGGGCATCAAACTTCTTTGACAATTCGGGAACAATGGGAGGGTGCTGCATGCGGTTTTGAAACCGTAGGGCCATATTGTGTTGCCTAATGGCAAACTCTGAGGTGCAATGTCTCGCTCATTGGTGGTACATTCCTAAAAATATTGGTGCTTTTGTGGGAAGAATTTGTGCAGATTGTGAAGCAACTCCAACGCGCTAGGGCCAAATATCTTGTAGCAAAGGTCGGCCGGTGACACATGCTTTTCAATTTTGCGCTTGTGTTGTTGGCATTTTTGCATGAGCTTTTGCAACCTAACAAACAAATTTGTACTTTAGCATGCATTTTTGCAGTTTTGCATGCAAATTTGTAAGTACAATAGTACAACAAACGTGCACAATTTGGGACGATGACCATGATATTTAGTAAAATTGGTCATTTTCGAATCCTTTTCTGTGGTGAAGTACTTCCAAACCCATGTTGAACAATCAATTCCCATTCTCAAACCCCCACCCATAGTTAAAAAACGGCAGGCGGCAAACTTAACAAAGCAGCAAAAATATCCCAAATTTCACACTTTCGTCATGAGTATCCTCGGGCAAGAATATTGCACATAGGAATGTCGTTGTTGTGGTGCTCTGATGAGTAGTTAAATTGATCAACGGCAACACTCATCGGCTTGGGTATGCGGATGTATGACTTGCTGTTTTGCATAGCGCAATACTCCACTATTTGCACTTTCATATTGATCAAAACTCCAAAAAATAGCACAGAGATGTGTGAAGTTTGAGATGCAAACTTGCGAAATTTGAGATGAATATCTACAACTTTTGCGTGTAACCTTTCTCGTGCCCTCGGGGTGCCCTTAGTCTTGCTATCTTGTTGGTGGTGCCCTCGATGACACGTCGCCACCTTTTTGCAGCTATGTGTTATTGTTGAGCATCGCGCCACAAAGCAATGTTGGGAATGAATGACGAGGCCCCGTGTGTTGAGGAACTCTCCATGTTAATGGAAGAGTTACGCAACAACATACAGCGTGTCGGCCACTCCAAAGAGACACTACAAGATGCGCTAAGCAAGAGGCATGTTGATCGTACTCCACGGTCAACGACAACTTTGGATTTTGTTCAAGTGTGCTATGTGAAATGGTGAATCGGTGCCTTGTGCATGTAGATCGCCACGACCGTTGTTGCGCATCGTTCACACGATAGTGAACTAAAGCCAATTCGATGTTCCGAGGGTCGGGTTCCGGGTGTCGCAAGGTATCCAAATGATCGAGGACGGCCTCGTCGTTTGTGTGTCCTTCGCCTCCGTGAGGAAGAACTGAAGAACGCCTTTGTGTTGTCTGTGTGTCCTTGGGTTGTGCTACGCATGAGAACTCCCGTCTCTCAACTCATTACGACAAACGCAGACATACGCCAGCAACCCCGAAACGTGTTAGGGAAGCCAAGGCGTCACCAACCCTTCTGCGCCGTTTTGCAAGCCGAGGCGCCCCAACTGACCCCTTCCCTTCACCTTTTCCTCCTCACAAGGGTTGATATGGGTAATGGGTCTGACGTGACCGGTTGGTCCCACCTCCGGTTGGTCCCACCCATGTTTGCCTCCCTGGGAGGGCAGTAGTGCATGGGGCCGTGCTTGTCTATCACAGAATGTTGCGCAGTTGAACGCTTTCCTTGACCACCAACTTGAGCCCCGGATCCAGAAGCTCCTTGGAGACTTCAAGGTGATACGCCCTTGCCCTACTGCGAAGATGTTTTTCTAGCAATGCCAATGTATTTGGTCCTTGGTTCCCGCGTACTTCCGGTCAAATGTGAGTTAGTAAGACCTATGTTCTGCGACGAGGGGAAAAACCAATTTTCCAAATGCTTGCATTGATCATGTGGTTGCCATAGTTCGTCGACTCGGTCTACCAAAAACAAAGTAGGAATGGTTGGAATATTAGCCCCATCTTGACGCGTCTAACGACTCAAGCCTACAAGAAGGATTAGCTGAGTGCACTGCACGATACACGTTCCTGCACAAAGGTGAACAGGGGATTGTTAGGAACAGTCGCTGCCCTGTGCGTCAATTGCTAGGGCCCTTTTGACCTTGTGACCTTTGCCAATGTGCCCTTGTGACCCTAGCGCTTCTCTTGTCGTCCCGCAGGATAAGCCACAGATGCCGCCAACGTTGAGCGTATGTACTTGAGACCTTCCTCTTGATTCCCGTGATAACACCACTAAGTTCTCCCACACCACGCTGGGTGTAAATCTCTGCCGTGCGCGCCCCCCTAGTTCTCAGAGCTCCTACCATGTGTCTCCGCCCACCCGGTTGCTGTTTGCACAAGTGCACTACACCACCTTGCGACTCGGGCGACAGCCGCGCAGAATCCTCCCTCCCAAGACGCGCAAGCGAGGACCTATGACGTCGAAACCGTATCCACCGAGACATTTATTTGCATTAAAGCATCAACCACTGGGGTAATGCCAACACCGAGACAATATTCAACCCGTGGCAATATCCATCAACCACTGGGATAATGCCAACACCGAGACAATATTCAACCCGTGGCATGGATATTGCCACGGTATTGGCTCTCATTGATTGTCAACATGTGCGAGATAAATGCTTTCTTTGAAGTTTAAGCACCCAGCTAGCGGCATGAAACGGCTTGGGTAATCAACTCTCTTTGGTTTGTAGCCTATGCTAATCTATACCAGTGGCGTAGACCCTGCCGTGGGCCGCTGTTTGCACGCCGCTGCGCGCCACTTCCACGCATCATCGATCACCCCTTGGCCCATAGAGGGGTTTCAACAGGTCTGCAGATGACCTGCACAAGCAAGGGTGACCACCTTGGGGATATTCATTGCAGGCTGGAAACTCTGAGTGAGAAGGGGGTGGCACTGCCAGTGGAAGATTTTTGGGAGGTGCCAGTGGTAGAGTTTTGGGAGGTGCTTGCCACTGAAAAAAGTCAATTTCAAATGCCAAGTACCACCCGATTGGGAGGAAAAGGAACACTGATGATGTGCGGTGATGTACGGGAGTAGGAAGTGCCCAGTGCCCATCCCAATCCCTACCCTATGAAAAAGATTTGGTCCCCATGCATTGCAGTCGCCATCCGCTCAGAAGACGTCAATTGAAGGCAGCAACGGGGTGCAGGTATTCGTGAGGGCATGCTGAGGGTCAGGGTGCCAAAGGGTCTTGGGCGGAGGTTGAGAGGTAGCGTACGACATATTTGCCGGCTTGGAGCTGAGGCACAGGGCAGGTTCAGAAGTGGCGCACGGCCACTGGTATTTGGTATCTCGGGGTCCATTGCGCAGAGCTGTCTGTTTTTGTGCCACATTTGCACTGGAAATTGTGAATGGCGGTGGCCGAGGGCATTGGATATTGTGAACATTGCCATGGTCCCATGATGATTGCCAGTTGAACCAAAGCAGTATCAACACGGCACATTAGACACCATGGCAGGCAAATAAAATTCTATTGCCTTCGGCAAGTCCACCTCGCAGAGAATCTACCCCAAGCAACGCACACACAAAACAGGGAAAAAACGACATAAATACGGCCTGAAACATGCTTTACATAGCTTGGATGGTCATTTTGAGTGATCACGGTATCAGAAAAATAAGTTTCGAAAACTTCGATTTTTGAGCTGCCCAGGGTGAAAAACTGCAGGAGCAGGTTGTGTACCCATCCCTTGGGAGCCCCCCCCCCCCCCCCCGTGCGCCCAAAAGCCAAATAGGGTGAAAATCATGTAAATACTGCCCAAAACATGCTTTACATACCTTGGATGGTCATTTTAGGTGATCGCAATATCAAAAAAACAAGTTTCGAGAACTTCGATTTTTGAGCTGCCCAGGGTGAAAAACTGCATAAGCGGGTTGTGTACCAATCCCTTGGGAGCCCCCCCCCCCCCCCCGCGCGCCCAATACCCAAATAGGGTGAAAAACACGTATATACGGCCTAAAACATGCTTTACATACCTTGGATGGTCATTTTAGGTGATCACAATATCAAAAAAATAAGTTTCGGAAACTTCGATTTTTGAGCTGCCCAGGGTGAAAAACTGCATAAGCGGGTTGTGTACCAATCCCTTGGGAGACACCCCCCCCCTCCCGTGCGCCCAATACCCAAATAGGGTGAAAAACACGTATATACGGCATTCGTCTATTAGCGTCCACTGGCCTATGTACAGAGGCAGAGGGGCGGGGAGGTAAGCACGTTGTGCACCGGCCCATTCACTAGGCCATTATTGGTGGAAATAGCCATTTCGCATCTTTGGCATGGGTTTTGACCGGCCCTCGGCAGGGCTACAGAGTGCAAAAAGCATCCTTTTGTATCCTAGTACGCATATACTGTCACAACATCCCCACTCACACCCCTCAAAGTGGGTACCACGGGGTCACCTAGGTGGCCAAAACCGCCAACATACCAAAAATGGCTGAAAACTGCATAAACTGCATAAGCGCTCGTCCCACTCCGCCCCATACAAACCCCATGGAGTTGGGACCCAGAAACACTTTTTCGGCTCAAAATCGAAAAAAAACCAAAAGATTCATGATTTTCGACCCCAAAAAGGGGGGGGTCATTTTTTGACCCCCCCCCCACCTCCCTCAAAAGCCCCAAAAAGTGGATTTCAAGTGGGGGGGGTATTGGGGGGGTCCGGACCAAAAACTCATTGGGGGATGCGTTTATTGGACAAAATCATGATTTTACAAGGGGTTAAACCAACAATTCAACCCCTTGGGGTAGGGTACGCGAATAGGCCCAAAAAGGCCCAAAATGGGGGGGTATGTGGCGTTTTCCCCTACATACGCCTGCCTGGCTTTGATCTAACAACCTCTGCAAGGTGATTTACAAGCAACACCCGGGCCCAATGCCCAAGATTCTGCGTTTCACAGTGGAATTCTATTGCCTTCGGCAAGTCCACCTGTCAGAGAATCTACTGCAAGCAACGCACACACAAAATAGGGAAAAAAACGACATAAATACGGCCTGAAACATGCTTTACATACCTTGGATGGCCATTTTAAGTGATCACGGTATCAGAAAAATAAGTTCAAAACCGTCGATTTTTGAGCTGCCCAGGGTGAAAAACTGCAGGAGCAGGTTGTGTACCCATCCCTTGGGAGCCCCCCCCCCCCCCCCCGGAGCTAATACCCAAATAGGGAGAAAAACACGTATATACGGCCTAAAACATGCTTTACATACCTTGGATGGTCATTTTAGGTGATCACAATATCAAAAAAACAAGTTTCGAAAACTTCGAGTTTTGAGCTGCCCAGGGTGAAAAACTGCATAAGCGGGTTGTGTACCAATCCCTTGGGAGACACCCCCCCCCTCCCGTGCGCCCAATACCAAAATAGGGTGAAAAACACGTATATACGGCATTCGTCTATTAGCGTCCACTGGCCTATGTACAGAGGCAGAGGGGCGGGGAGGTGGGCCTAGTCGAGTTCAGGCCCCCGTGTCCTCCCCTACAGGCCCCCCGCCTGTGCCTGCACGGCGGCCAGGAGGGACTGAAAAACACGTAAATACGGCCTAAAACATGCTTTACATACCTTGGATGGTCATTTTAGGTGATCACAATATCAAAAAAATAAGTTTCGGAAACTTCGGTTTTTGAGCTGCCCAGGGTGAAAAACTGCATCAGCCGGTTGTGTACCAATCCCTTGGGAGACATCACCCCCCCCCCCCCCTGGGACCTAATACCCAAATAGGGTGAAAAGCAGGAAAATACTGCCTAAAACATGCTTTACTTTCCTTGGATGGTCATATTGTGTGGTAACAATATCAAAAAAAACAAGTTTCGAAAACTTCAATTTTTGAGCTGCCTAGGCTGAAAAACTGCATAAGCAGGTTGTGCACCGGCCCATTCACTCATGTAACCCATTGTTGGTGGAAACAGCCATTTCGCATCTTTGGCATGGGTTTTGACCGGCCCTCGGCAGGGCTACAGACTGCAAAAAACGTCCTTTCGTCTCCTAGTAGGCATATACTGTCACAACATCCCCACTCACACCCCTCAGAGTGGGTACCACGGGGTCACCTAGGTGGCCAAAACCGCCAACATACCAAAAATGGCTGAAAACTGCATAAACTGCATAAGCGCTCGTCCCACTCCGCCCCATACAAACCCCATGGAGTTGGGACCCAGAAACACTTTTTCGGCTCAAAATCGAAAAAAAACCAAAAGATTCATGATTTTCGACCCCAAAAAAGGGGGGGGTCATTTTTTGACCCCCCCCCCCCACCTCCCTCAAAAGCCCCAAAAAGTGGATTTCAAGTGGGGGGGGGTATTGGGGGGGTCCGGACCAAAAACTCATTGGGGGATGCGTTTATTGGACAAAATCATGATTTTACAAGGGGTTAAACCAACAATTCAACCCCTTGGGGTAGGGTACGCGAATAGGCCCAAAAAGGCCCAAAATGGGGGGGTATGTGGCGTTTTCCCCTACATACGCCTGCCTGGCTTTGATCTAACAACCTCTGCGAGGTGATTTTTTTTCTGTATTTTTTCTTTGTTCGGAGCTTCCATGTTTCATTTTGGGTTTTGTCTCATGGATAATTTAGGAAACCACAACATGATGTGAAGGACATGCTCGATGCATGTACAGTGGACACACAATGTGACCAAATCTTGGCTCACGGAACTGCCCCAAAAGCCGAAAGGTGCTATTTTTCGACGGTTTTTGTTGTGAATGATTCTTTGGTGAGTGCCACGTGGTTTGATCCCAGCCGCAATGATGGCAAACAACCGTTGTTTACCTTTTGGCTGGCTCACCATTTCCCGTGCCCAAACACCATAGTGTAATACGGTTGGTGGTGACCGTATTATTTCCTCGGTATCCATTTCAGAAAAATAAAACAATCCAAAAATATTTGACTATTTATGGAAGCACTTTTCCTTTATAGGAACCAAGGGCACAGGATCAATGTTTTACCACCAAAAAGAAAACCTCTTGCAGAGTTTTATGAAAAAAATGTGCCCTATGCTTGTGGATGGGGGTGGGGATTCCTCGAAGACCTTCAGCCCCAAGACACAAGGCAAATTCTTAGCTCAGCCGTGCCTGAGCTTTGGTTTTGCTCGTCGGGTGGTGTGTGTGTGCGCATGCGTGTGTGCAGTGAGCCTCTGTACTTGTAGAGCATTTTTGCTTGTTGCCAGCAGACCATAGGTGGTCACACGTAGAGCCTGCTCCGTGACACTTTGGAACGACCCGGTCTGTGAATATGTCAGTTGACGATTTTGCCGTCTTCGCGAAGGGAACAGTTTGTTCCCAGTTCATTGATAGCGTTCCCATGCTGGAGATAGCCAGGGCTGCCTCGCAGGTGGAGATGAAGCTGTCGGTGCTGCTGGAACGCAGGTCAGAGTGGGAGGCTAGTTTCGTCGCCAAGTACGGAATCGAGTTGGGGGAGGTGGGGCTGGTGAAGATGATCGCCTCGTATTGCGTCATGGCCCAGTGCGACCTGGATGTGGCGTCGCTGGGCTTTGTCAAGGTGGAGGTACCACCCCAACAGCCGCAGACGGTGTCGCCAGAGCTTCTGGAGCTCAAGCAGTTGGTTCAGGGACAGGCCCTTGTGATGGAGGGCCTGCGCAAGCAGTTGGAGGCGGTCAGTGCCAAGGCCGAGGCGGAGTCCAAGAGGAAAATGGCGAAGGTCCCGCCGCTGTGTAAAGCGGAAATCGTGAAGGTGAGGGAGTTGGATTCTAAGCCCCAGTGGGTCTTCGCCAGCCTTCTCGCGCTGTCCACCTTGTTGTGGCGCAGGGAGGTGCCCCAACACGAATACGTCTCCAAGTACAAGGACAAGGAAAAGTTCACGGACGCCATCCTGGACGAGCTGGCGCCGGTGGTGGACGCGGACTCCGCGGACACGGAAGTGTGGCAGCTGGAGTCCATGGATGATGACGAACTTACGCGCCTTCGGAGTTTTGTCCAGGCGGTCTGGACGTTCACGGTGACTAGCCTGTCGGCATACAGGGGCAAGAAGGGCTTGGGCCCCGGGCCGGTCGGTGAGGGGTCGGACGCGGCCGAGGATGCGTCCGATGTGCCTGTGCTGTCCGCTGGTTGTACGGGAGCGGCGGAGGAGGAGGTGGTGGGGCGGCGGCTGCAAGCCATGAAGGGTAAGTTCCGCGTTGAGGGGGGCCGTCGCCTGTACACCGCCAAGCCGGGTGCCGAGCCGATGGACGTCACCAATGCCCCGGTGACAGCGTGTCGGGCATGCAAGAACGCTGGGAGGGGAGTGAAACGGCATTGGTTTCACGAGTGCCCCGGCTTTGACTGATGGGGAAGCTGCCCCATCCGGCCCATCCCTCCCGAGCCCCGGGGGGCCTTGGTGGTTCTCGGACCGTCGGACTTCCGGGATGGCGAGGACGTGGTCTGGCGCCTGGTGTGGGCAGCGTGGAGACGGATATGGAAGGAGGATGAGATCACCTCCGTGGACGCCCTGCAGGCATCCTCCTGGGCAAAAAGCACCATGGGTACGTATTGTACCCACTTCCGCAAGATGGCCCTCTGGGTGGGCTACACGCCCACATCCGAGCTTGAACAAGCGGCGTGCCGCTACATTTTCCAGTTATGGGGACTGGGGTACTCGGGAAGCTCCCTCAAGGTCGCAGTGTCGGCGTTCCGGGCGCTGGAGGACATGGGATGGCTGCCCGCGTTCGTCAGTCGCCGGGTCTGGCGCTGTGCCAAGTGGGCGCCCACGGAGCCGGCCCTACGGCCCTGCGCAGGTTTGGACGACCTCCGCAACTTCGCGCTGGCTTGCACGGAGCGACCGCAGTGGAGCGTCTATGGGATGGCAGTCCTGGCATTCACCTGCCTTCTGCGGGTGGGTGAGGCCGCGCCCCTCCGTCGGGGGGTATCCCGGTGTCGGGGATTGGCGTTCCGCACGGTCAAGGTGGCGCCGCGCATCGTGCGCAGGCGACTCGGGTAGTATGCCCAAGAGTGGCTGGGCTGGCTCGATGCCACGGGGGCCACGTCTGCTGTCGTCGGAGCGCAATTCTGTCCGCAGGGACCAGCTTTCATGCAGTCGGTCATGGCTGCCGCGTTGGGGGGCAGCGACAACCCCCACGCCAGGTGGCACGCATGGAGGCGAGGGGGCTCCGCGGCCCTGCGATGGTTGGGGCTGCCCATCAAGTGGCTGGCTTGGTGGGGGCGGTGGCTTTCGGAGACGGTGGCAGTCCACTACGCCGACGCGCCCGACGACTTCGTCGTCACGACCGAGGCTGTCCTCCCCTGGCCCCCTGACAACCATGCAGGAGAGTTCGTTTGGCGCGCCGTGTCCCTCCGGGACGTTTTCCCGAAGGAGCTCCTGGAGCTCTGTGCCCCTGATGCCGATGAGCCCCCACAATGGGGAGGTGACGGGGATGGGTCGGCAGGAGGTCGGGGGGGATCGTGCCCTGGGGAGTCCGCGAGTCCTGCCGCTGCGGGAGCTGCTGGGAGGGAGGACCGGGCTGGCGCACGTGACCCGGGGGCCCCTCCGGCCCTTACGGCTGTTGAGGGGTCCTCAGGACGCGGGCGCCGGCCGCGGGGAGACGGGGGGGGGGAAGTCATTGATGTGGATGCAGACCCCCCACCTGCCTCCGCAGCAGGCTCCTCCATCAGGCGGCTGCGCATCGCGGCCCGCAGGACGGGTGAGGTCGCGTCCGTCTTGGGCAAGCGGAAGGCCGCGGGCCCGGCCAGGATTGTGGGTGCGGCTGCCCGAACGGCAATTTCCCGTCGCGTCGGAGCTGGGTCAGTGGGTGCGGGAGCGCCTTCGGACCGGTGAGTGGGACGCCTGGTTGTGCTCCCTGCGGGCTTGTCTGCCCCGCGCACCGCCTGGTTTACTGGAGCGTCGCCTGTTGCAGTTTCTGGAGTGGGGCAGTGAAGCTGCCCGTGATCTCAGACAGCCGGAGTTTCTGCGAGTCTTGGCTGTGGCTTTGTCCTCATTTAGCCCTGAGGTTTGGGAGTCGCTCTTGCATGATTCGACGTCGCCAAAATTGCTTATGCAGCGTATCAGGGAGGAGGTATTGGCGCGGGGTTTGGGGCCGGTGGGGCGTGTGGATATCCCCCGCGAGGTCTGGGATAGTTGTGTGCCGGACGGCTTCGCGGAATTGGTAGGCAGGCAGTTTTCTGGGATAATTCCCCCGTCGGATGAGGCGGTGGTCATGATGAGGGCATTGCGGGACCAGGGTTTGCTTTTCCCCCTGCCGCCGGGGTCACCTGGGCCCAATGGGGGTGTTTTTGCGATACCCAAGACGGAGGAGAAGTGCAGTTTGATTGTCAATCTGGTGCCCCTTAATGAGGAGATGCGGTCGCGGCCGGAGAAGTTCTCCCTCCCCTCTGTGGAGGTGTTGGCCCTTTTGGCGCAGGTGGCACAGCAAGGGTCCTCCTTTTTCCTCCCCTCTTTTTATGCCCGAGCGCGTTGCATGAGGCCGGTGTGGGATATTCTGTCCCTGCCGGGGGGGGGGGGGGAAGAGCTGTGCATGTGCCACATCGACCTGAGTAATTGCTTTTGGTCACTTCAGCTGCCGCGCGAGTTCTGGGGGGCCTTTCGCGTCTCGGATGGAGAGGGGGGGGTGTTGGCTTTCCGGTGCTTGCCCTTTGGGTGGAAGTACAGCCCCCTCCTGTGCCAGCGAGTGTTAGAGGGTCTGGTGGCCGGCGCGGGGCTGTTGGGGGTGCTGGTTTTAATTTACTTGGATGATGTCCTGGTTGTGGGGCGCGGCCGCGCGCGTGTGCGAGAGCAGACGGCAAGGGCGGCGGAGGCGTTGCGCCGTGCAGGTGCTGTAGTCAGCCCAAAGAGTACGTTAGAGCCTGTGCAGCGGCTGGTGTGGCTGGGGAAGGATATTGATTTGCAGGGGGGGGAGGTGCGGACTGCTGGCAACGCGTGGGAAGCTCTGTTTGCGCATTGGTTGAGGTTGTCTGTGGGACCCTGTAGGGTAAAACGGCTGCAGCAGTTCTTGGGGCGGGCACAGTGGATATGTCGCCCGGGTTCTGGGCACAGTCCGCACCTGTCTGGTGTGTGGGCTCATGTGCTCTGGGCGCCCCCCCGGCTGCCGTTTACCCCAGTGCGTTTGCTTAAGTCTATGTGCGTGGCGTGCGTGCTTGCCAGGAGGCAATGGTCAGTGGTGTCCCTCCCCAGGGTGGTGAAGCGATCGCCGTTGGTTGTTTACGTCGACGCGGCGCTGGACGCGGGTGAATACCGGCTGGGCCTGTTTTCGATGGATGTGGGTTCTCGATCGGTTGTGCCCGCGGAGCAACCGCCCAACCAGCAGTGTGCGGAGGCTGCCGCGCTGCTCTGGGGCTTGAAGCTCATCCTCAATGTAGGCGTTCGGGAGGCCCATTTGTTTGGGGATAATGCGGCGGCGCTAGTGCAGTTCCTTCGGTGTAAAGCCAAGGTGGGGCGTAAATTCCAGCAGTCCATTCTGAAGCGTTTCCGCTACCTGTGGGCGTCGTGCCCAGGCTTCACGGTATATATGCACTGGGTGCGTGGTTCACATAATCCCGCTGATCCTATCAGTAGGTTGAGTGACAACTTCAATGGAGATCTGGGTTTGGCGCGCGAGGTGGCGGCGCGCAGGGTTGGGGATCTCTGGGCCTTTCCCGATAGGCGCACGGTTTTTTTGTGGACCCTGGGGGTGCCTATGGGGCCCTTTGTTCTGCCGCACTCGTGGAGAGCGGGCCTGTGGTCCCCGGGGGGTGGTGAAGGGGGGGCGGAGTTCCACGAGGTTTTTTTGCAGTACCGCTTGGAGGAGTCGGTGGGTGCAATGACTTGATGTCGTGTAGTGCCGGCGCCTGCTTGTGCCTTTGGCGATTTATGTTTGGGGCGGCCGTATACTTCGAGGGTGTGGCGTGCGTTGCGCATGGGAGCCGCTGGGTCTCAGACCTGCGCCGGGGGGGGGGGGGGGGGTTATGCGGCAGTTTGGCATGAACGAGACCCACGAGGAGGCGGCACACTGACGAGATGTGCCACAGGAGACGTGCGTGTTTTGCCTCGTGTTTGCGTGTTTGCTTGTGGTTTTAGCAAAATCTTAGCTCAGCCGTGCCTGAGCTTTGGTTTTGCTCGTCGGGTGGTGTGTGTGTGCGCATGCGTGTGTGCAGTGAGCCTCTGTACTTGTAGAGCATTTTTGCTTGTTGCCAGCAGCCCACCCGTCCCGCCCAATGACGCTATTTGCGACTTCTATTGCCCATACCGGGCTTTTGTGACTGCCCACGAGGAGGCGGCACACTGACGAGATGTGCCACAGGAGACGTGCGTGTTTTGCCTCGTGTTTGCGTGTTTGCTTGTGGTTTTAGCAAAAGCACAATGCAAATGAATGACGTGTTGGTCGTGGGTTGGGAGTCCTTGAGTGCTGAGTTACCTTGAACCTTGAACTCACAACCTCGATGAACTTGAGTAGAGTTGATCACGACCTCACGACCTCATGATGCAACGTGGACAATGGAGGTCCTATGAAAAGACATCCACAACAATAAGAGAACGAAATGAATGAGGAGAGAGTGGGGAAAGCACACGACCCATACACGGTTTACACCACCAAACCATTGGAGCTTGACAAAGGTTGAGGGGTGTACATCACCATGGAAAAACTGATTGGACATGACATCATGAAAATCTCAATATCTTCATACCCGTGAGTGGGGAAGAGAGCACAACACACACACAATGCACATGCAACATGGAGCAATTGCTCCTAGAAAGGCGGCTCTCAACTCACTATAGGCTTGGTGATATCTTGAGTTCAAATACATGCTTGCAAACGCATCGTAATGAAAATGGCTCAAGTTTATGTCCAAATGACAACATTATTTGAAATTGATCACCAAGCATGAGTGGAGTTGAAATGAACTACCAACAATAAATGTTGCCCATAATCCAATGTTAATGTTGTGCAAAGCATATGTGTCAACTCCTAAAAGACTAAGAGATATGACCTTGCCATTATGGTGCACGATGGACAAAACGGTGAAAATGTCCATTTGCTTGGTATTGTATCTCCAAGCCTAAGGGGAGTGGGGATGGTTCATGAAACATGGGAGTCAAGCATAGTCCCATGTTGATGCACAATCAATTGCCTATCCCAACTCGACATGGGTTTGGAGATATAAAAATGGATTGAAAAATCGAAATCAAGGAATGAATTCTTTGGCGTAGTTGGGGTATGCAACACCCATCCCATTCTCTTGAATCCCAATTGAGGCGTTCACAAGCCTCAATCACTTATGAGGAGAGGAGAACCATCCTTTACCTCATCATAGTCATGTATGGCCATGTTGACCTTGGAATGAACCTTTTCATGGAGAATGGAGTCGGCATTAGTTCGGAATGATTAGGCATGAACCAAGTCAACAACAAGACCAACATAACACATATTGTTCGAAGATGTTTCATCATTGAATTGGACGCTCAATTTGGTCCAAGGCGGTTTCGACCCAAACCGGCCGGGACCTGTCGGAATCCCTAGCAAATCTCGATCTTTTTGATATAAAAAAATGATCGAGATCTGTCCTATTGAAAAAGCTTTTGAAATCCCCAAAACTTGAAGACGCCACCGCTGACGGCGCCCGGCGATCCCGATCGCCGCGTCCGGCATTCCAAATCTCAGATTTTAAAAAATTCTGAGATTCTTTGATCAAAATTACCCTCCGAAGCCCGATTTCATTACACCCCCTTCCTAGACTACGTCATGGCAGGGGGCCATGAACGTGGTCGATCTCAACCCAATATTTGCAAGAAGTCAATGAAAAAGGGTTGAGGAGATTATTTTTTCCCTCACGAATCTGAATTCAGGCTCCCATCGGCCGAAAGCCGTGAATGGAGGCCATTTGAGGAGCAATGGATGCCACAGCGGAATCCGGCAACCTCAAAATAGGGGGGGTATGAGGCTTGGGAGTCGGGATGGACGACGTATGCCAAAATTCCCATTTTTACCTTGAAAAAAATGGCAAGCGGGAAAACTGCACTCTGGACACCGAAAAATGAAAATTGTGCAATCCCAGCGCAATATGGTGCAAAACGAGCATCATATTTGAATTCAGCACCCTCAAATCAGGGGGTTTGGGGGTACTGGACGCCAGTTCTAGCCAATTTTCCCAAAAAGAGCATTTTCAGCCCTCCGGAAAAACACATAGTGCTGAAATTTGACAAACAGCACCCTGCTGCACCCTTCTGCAGGCCACAGGACCTCACCTGGTGGCAAATGAGGGTCGCCAGTGTGTCGGGCACCCTCAAAATAGGGGGGGTTCACATGGAAACGGGCCCCCTGGGGTCGAAATATGACAAAAATGGAATTTTTTGCCAAAAAAATCGATTTTTGCCTGAAGCCAGCCAGAAAGCAGAATCTGCAGGGGGGGGGGGGGGTGATGAATCAGTATCCCGTGGGTCCAAACGGGTATGAGAAATGAATTCGGGATGCCCAAAATAGGGGGGTTACACACTTTGATTGCCCAAATTGGGCGTAAAATGCAAAAACCCCATTTTTGGCATCAAAATTTGGTTTTCACCCTGATAAGCTGAAAAACTGTCAATCTGGACCCAATCTGGACCCCACGGCGACGCGTGGTCGTCAACTGAAGGCAAAAGAGTGCCACGGCTGCGCTCAGCACCCTTGAAATAGGGGGGGTGGCACCCTATATCACCCGCCCGAGTCCCGGAAGTGAAAAAACGCGTTTTCACCCCGAGGGGGGGGGGGGGGGCTGTCAGAATTCTGCCAGCCTGTGGGCTGGATTTCCTGATGTCGACCAGGAATCCCGCCAAAATTACAAAACGGGTCAAAATTTAAATCCGAAACTTTCTAGTGACTCTTTGAGACTCCCTTGAGCCACGAAAAATAATTTTGGGCTCACTGCAGCCGTCTGCGGACCACAGCGAACCTCCCAAGGTGACCCTGCTGGTCTGGCAAATTTCTGCAGCCTGGAGGTGTGGACAGAAATTCTGTCCTACCGGGAGGGGGGGGGCGAAATCCCTCGAGGGGGCTGACGACCCTCCTTGCCTCTCCGGACTACCCTGACCCTGACCCTGAGTGTTTACCGCGCTCGCACGCGATCATGGCCATGTCGAAGGAGTCGGTCCACGCACAGGCTGCCGGTGAACCACCATATGAGTTTACCGTGCGCACACGCGGTCATGTTGTTGGTGAACAAGTCGGTACACGCACTGAAAAAAACTGATGATACGGCCTCGCGGAACCCCGGCCTCGGGAATGGCTTAATGAGCGGCCTCGCGGACCCCGGCCTCGGGAACGGACTCCAAAAATCTGGCACACAAGGAATAAAGAACAAAGAGAAAGAGACAAATGGCAGGGGAGGTGGAATGGGAACAAGGGAGGGGAGGAGGAGTAACATGCGCATCACACAAGGGGGTAGGAGAGTGTGTTGGAGAATGGAATCTTGCGCTATGGGGACCCTTTGGAGACCCTAACCCACATCCTTGTTACCACGGCGGGCAGGACAGGTTCACTCTCGGGAACGTGTCCGCCAAACACATCCCAAACCAACACAGGGTCGCCCGTGGGACCGTGAGTGGCTGGGCAGGCACACACAAGGGGAAGGGAGAGCATTACCCTTATTGAAGGCAACACTTTTTTTTCCGGGCTCTCCTCCGAGGTGGCTCCTGAGATGAGAAGAGCGGGGAATGGGAACATGTCACATGCCCCGAACCCCCAACCTTGCATCAGGGTCTACCCAATCCCAAGCTCTGAGGGAAGGGACCGTGTTGCTCGGTTGCCCATTAGTGCATAGGGTCACTCAAGGGACCGTACACACCCTCTGGGTGGGGTTGGGACCGGATACAATGGTTCTCAACCCATCAGAATATCATCAGACTAAATTCAGCACGCCAAATTCAGCACCTCAGACCAGCGATCTGAAAATTCCTGAATTCTCGACAGGGTCTACTCAACCACACATGTGTGGAGGGGCCGTGTCCAAAATTTCTGTCGGCTGTGTAGGGTCTCCGCAATCCCAAGTTCTGAGGGAAGGGACCGTACTCAGCCCGGCATTGGAACTTCAGTGTGCTGAAAATTCTGATTGCACCTCTCAAAAAGTGCTGAAACTGTCCCAGAGTCACACCACACGCTTGCGTGAGGGACCGTGGTCAGAAATACGCACACGGGCAGGTTCACACAAGGGAACGTGTCCAAATGCGTATCAGCACATGCGCAAGAGACCAAGTTATCCTTGATTACTACTAGACACCTTGTAACACCCTATAGCTATACAAAGGTAGCCCTAAAGTCGTCCCATAAACCTCCTAGTTCCTAAGACGCCCTAGTTTGTCTACCCTAGTCCGTCCGCATATAATTCTTGTAAGTGAAAAGAAATGCGGATGACGGACGACCTCTATCAGACATTTCCTATACCCCTAATGTCCTGTCTTATGCGGGGCTATTGTCTGCTTTTGTGCTTCAAATTCCGCCACCATGGCCTTCCATTCTTTAGCCTGGTTGGTTTGTATGGCCAACCGGTGGCGAAATTCTGGTTCCAGCTGGGAACCTTGTGCTGACTGAGCTAAAATGCAGCGAATGTCGCTCAATTGGAGGTCAATGCCATGTTTTTTGTTGTAGGCACGCCAGATGTCATTGATGTCATGCATAAACGCACTTGCTGGCTGGAATTCCGTGTTCGGGAATCCCCTGTATTTGACCTCCCATTCTATACGCTTCCGGGGACCCCTACCGACCTTTTGATGTGAAAGAATATCTTCGATCACATATTTGTCTGATTCAACTAGGAATTCTTGGTCGGTATAGTAGTGTAGCGGGGGGCCCCCTTCTTCTGGAGCCAAATACGGCTTCAGACGCATAGAATCCAGCGCCAGTCCACCGCGCTCAGTTGCTACCAGATAAGTGTTGCGGCCCAAGCGCCGGAGGATTTCTCCTGGCCCTTCCCAGACGCGGTGCAACTTGTCTGTAGCCTTTTTGGACCGATAATCACGGTACCAGACCCGCTCCCCGAACACGTAGACATGTGGGGGGTGTGCTCTGAGGAATTGCTCCGCCTTTCGACGGTGCAACCTGTTGAGTTCATTCTGTACCATTTTGCGGTCTGCTACTAGCTTCTTGAAGAAGCCAACTGCATCCCTGGACTCAGACTGGGGCACCACGGGTGGACAGTCCCCAAATCCAACAGGATTCCTGCCAAATACCAGGTAGTGGGGTGAATAACCACTGATTGGCCCAGGAATGTCATTGGAAGCCCAAATGGCTAGTGGAAGTAGCTGGGCCCAGTTTTTACTGGACGTCTTCAGTAGCCACTGCCTTAGTGACTCCACGACAACCTGAACGGCCCGCTCAGCTCGCCCGTTTGACTGGGGTCGCTTGATGGTGGACTGTTTCATGGCAATACCCGACAATGAACAAAGTTCCTTGAAGAATTCTGCCGTAACCAGATGATCTTGGTCCGAGAAAATCTCTTGTGGGGGGCCCATGATGGGTACCACCCTTTCCAGGTACATATCAGCAAGACCCTGGGCATCCAAAGTCTTGCTGCACGGAACAGCCACGACGTACCCTGTCAGTCGGCACACCACCACCAGCACATAGTCGTACGTCCGGTTGTTGGCAGTACAAGGGCGACTACTCAGGTCGCAAAAGTCAATGCACACGGATGAAAATGGGTATTCTGGTACTGGTGCTGGGTGATTAGACTCAGGTTGGAGTCCCTTCCGGCCTTTGCCTTGTCCGCAAATAGGACATGGGTTCACCACTGATGCAACCATAGTGCGGATGTCATCAGGCTTGTAGCCGAAGCACACATATGATCTGTTAAAGATCTGCAGAGTCTTCTCAACCCCTGGATGGGCATATTCATGGCACGCCTTGATTACTTGCTTGACGCAAGCAAAAGGCACGCAGATACGGCCCTCTGTGCGCACCTTACCGTGATGCAGAGTATAGGACTTACCTTGAATTTCAACATACTTATTGACCCTCAGCTCATCCCAGTGGGGCTGAAAGTGTGGGTCATTCTCATAGTGGCTAGTCCAATCCTCGTACAAGACTTGGACTGCTGGGGGAACCTTGATGGCTTCTATATCACTGATCATACAAGTGACCAGACCAGGTGTATGCCAACTCATGCTAGAGGCTGTCTGGGCCAATGTCAATGTGGACACCCAAGCCTTATGCTGAGTTTTGGCTTTACAATTGAGCTCTTTCTTTGCAGATCGGGAATATTGGCGCCCTGTGAATCTCACTGCCTTCATCACTTCGGGCTCAGGGCTTCCGGAGAGATCCAGATGTGACACCGCATGAACAAAACGTTCAATCAGCGTGTCATATGTGGCTCCATCTGCCCCAACATACCGTGGTTCCGCGTCCACGTGGGACACAGACCGAAGTGCTTGAAGAGCAGCCACTTTGGCGAACTCAAACTGTTGCAGCATAGTCTGTTCCTCCGAAAAGGCTGCAGGCTGTGCCGTTTTGAGGTAGTCCCGTACGGTCTGCCACTCTTCACGCTCCGCTTTTTCCCAGCCCTCCAAGTCCTCATTGCCACCATGAAAATTGGTGTCCTGGGACTCTCCGGCCGGATAAGCGAACCTAGAGAGGGCATCTGCAACCTGGTTCTCCTTACCTTCACGGTAAGTGATGATCAAGTTGAATCTGCTCAAGAACTCATGCCAACGCCCCCGCCGTCCAAGCGGTCCGGAAATGGTACATAGGTCCTCTTTGTACCACTTCACGATTGCCGAATGATCTGTCTGGATCTCCACCTCTGAGTTGGCGACCCAAGACTGAAACTTCAGCAAGCAACACACAATGGCATAGGTTTCCTTCTCCCTTGGAGTCCAGGCAAACTGCCCTGTGTTCTTTGTACACCCATCTACGCCAGCTCGGTTGCCTTGCAGCTTCCGGGAGTAAAAAGCAACAGGATGCCAGTTGTCATCCTCTTGTTTCTGCTCCAGCACACCACCAACTGCATAATTAGATGCGTCAGTGATGATACGCCATGGCAACCCTGGCTTGGGTAAGTACAAGCGCGTCTGATCATCTGACGCCTTCTTCAGAAGCTCAAAGTTTTGCTTCATTTCATCCGTCCAGTTGATACGAGCTTCTTTTGGCGATAGCTTGATCTTCTTACGCTTTTTGGGCACTCCTGTAGCGGTTTTAGGCTCATTGGGATCCTTAGGCTCATACTGGTACTTGCCCTTCAAGGCATTCATCAAGGGTGCTGCCAACTCGGCGAATCCCTTGATATATACCTGATACCAGCCCATGAGACCCAAGAAGCCTTTCATATGCTTGGCTGTGACAATGGATTCCCATTTCCACTCCTTGACGGCCGAAATTTTTGTTGGAGATGGAAACCTACAGCCGTCCTTCAGTATGTGGCCCACATACTGGACTACCCGCTTGAACAGGTGGACTTTAGAAGGCTTAACAGTCAGTTGAGCCTCCTCTAGTGCATCAAAAAGTTTGCACAAGTCCTCGTAATGTGCCTCGAAGTACTTCCGGAGCGTTTTTGGTTCCTGCTTTTGCTCAATTGTGAGCTTGCCCGGGTCTATAACTTTCGAACCCGTTGATGACAAGATGTCA
Source organism: Eutreptiella sp. 'Long Island Sound 2002' (assembly GCA_964036045.1). Taxonomy (NCBI): domain Eukaryota; phylum Euglenozoa; class Euglenophyceae; order Eutreptiales; family Eutreptiaceae; genus Eutreptiella; species Eutreptiella sp. 'Long Island Sound 2002'. Next base: position 45,681,735 of record OZ038386.1, read on the forward strand.
TCAATATATGGGCGTGACTGCGGACAATTTCTTGTCACATACTGGACCATTTGTTGATAGGCAGCGGGCCCCACCTTGACACCCATGGGAAGAACATTCCATTCGAAAATTCCGAACGGAGTGCAAAAAGCAGTGAGATGTTTGCTTTCTTCCTCGAGGTGCATCTGATAGAAGCCGTCTTCCAAATCAATGATAGTAAAAATGAAATTGCCTTGTTGGTTGGCAATTTGGTCCTCGATGACAGGCAAGGGGAAACTGTTGCCTTTCAAGCAGGAATTTAGGTGGCGGTAATCAATAACCAAACGCCACTCGTTTTTCCCTGGTTTAGGGACCAGAAACGCTCTAGCCACCCACTGTGGCTGCCTTTTGGCATCTCGAAGCATGCCTCGGTCTTTGAACTTCACAATCTTCTCCCATAACGCCTTTTCGCGTTCACCCACTGCCCGTATAGGCTTATCAGCCCTTGGGCCTGCATGCTCAGGCAAAAGCTCCAATTTGAGCGTAGAATGTGGGCCTCTGGCCTTCTTTGCCTTTTCAGTAACATCCTGGGTGCGTATGGGTCTAAAGACCGTGGCTTCATATCGGTTCATGAACTTCTCCTTCAGTTCTTCACAACCAGCCCAGTCTTCATCAGATTGGATTGCTGAACGGACGTATCGTCTATAACATCAGATTGGATTGCTGAACGGACGTATCGTCTATAACCTTGCGGCGGACTGTGTCTGGTGGTCTCTGCGGGCCCTAGAGTATTCCTATCCTGCCTAGTAGGGTTAATTACCGGGGGGTGAGTTACCGTGTGTCGCTTCTGCTGGACTGTGGACTCGTCTGATGATGAAAAAATCGGTCCCGGAGATAGTTCCGACTCTGACTGACTGGTATCTCCTTGTTGGGACTTCTTTTGAGCCTTATGAGCCTGTCTGACTGCCCTACGCCGTGCTTGGCGACTTATCTGCCTGTCTGGCTCATCCGAACTGTCACTGTCGTTGTGACAGTCGTGCAGAAGCGACTCTACCGATGGCTTGGGGTGTGGGTGTGATGTTGTGGTTTCGCCTTGGTTCGCGACCGCTCCTTCTGTATCGGAAGAGGACGTGAACGGCGACTCGGACTGTGACTCCTCTGGAGTCCACCCTAACGCATCTACTAATACCACCCGATAATCCCTATGTGCTGAGCATACTTTACCATACTTATCGACGAATAGTGGCTCACCTCTAGGCACCTCTATCCAATCTACCACTACCTCGCTCAGGGACCACCACCAATCCCTATCCTTACACGTAGGTACTATGGCTATGCCTTGGCCTTGTTCGAATTTCAATTTTTGGACCGTTTGCTCCCACAACTCATCCGGCGGATGTAGCCAGAGGTTTTCCCCTGACCAAGGCTGTGAGAGCCCGTCCTTGGTCTTATCCCAAAATTTGGGAAACCTGGCCAGGCGTTTACTACTAAACACGTCCGTGAAATCCTTGAAATGACCATCTGCCACCAGTGACTTGGCCCACCGCTCGATGCGGTAAACTACGTCCTGTCGTACAGCCAAATCATCCCTATCCTCACGCCACTTTTGGCGGGCTTTACGTCTGGCTGACGCTCTGATTTGTATCACGGTGCCTCGGCCCTTTTGGACCATAGTTGAGGACTTTGGGACGCCTGGGCTCTTTGATAGCGCATTTGTCTTCAAAACTTCGCTGGTGGAGACATCCAAACTGGGCCATGGTCCCGTTTCGGACTCAGATTGCTCCGAATCCGCCCACAGATCCAAGTCTGTAAACACCAGACCATCACACGCTACCGCCCTCAACTCGGTATGCTCCTGGGCTGATTTTATACGAGCCTCACCCCAACCCGAAAGGGCTGGCCGAGGGATGGGCTCCGTGGCTAGGCTGGATGGCGCATCCAGTCCGGTAAGCGTGCTACCTGTGGTTTCAACCTCTACCAACTCCGGTCCAGTACCGGTAAACTCCGCATGTACGTCTGCGAGTAACGTGGAGGACCCAATATCCATATCATCACCCTTAACCGCTTCCGGCCGCCTTACCGGAATCAGGGCCTGGGTCTCCTGTACAGGTACCGGAGGATAACTATCCGTACCCACTAGACTGCCTCCGTCGGCTGAATCTACCCTACTGGGGATTCCTGGTCTATGAGGGAAGGCTGATACTAAGCATTTCGTCAAGCTACATACCAACCCCAACGCCTGGTGCACTGCAGAACCAATCTCTGGAGATTCCGGAGATCCCTGACTAGAGGGAACGTTGTATGCGGCCAATAAGCTGGAAATATAAGCGCATAACAGGAGGCATTTCTCCCGCGCGCAAGTGAATGATTGCTTAGTTTGCGTAACGCCTGAAATATGTGCTCCTTCGGGCTGGGAGGGGGGGTGTGGCTTACCCGGGGAGGGGATTACCTGATTACCTGGTATGTCTGTGGAACCGAAACCTCGCGAACCGCGTTCTGTGACTTGAAGTTCGGTTACCTCTTGAATCTCTGGAGTTAGATGAAGTTCGAGGGTTAATTGAGCGATCTTGTCTCCGATCCTTACCGTATGACCCTCGGAGTTCATATTAGTGAGTAATACGTCTACCTCGCCGGTGTAATCCGTGTCTATGACCCCGGCTCCGGTTCCGAGGAAGAGCTTAGCCGCGTTCCCTGACCTGTCTTGGACTTTGCCGTAAGTAAGTATGGGTGTTGTGAAGGCTAGTCCTGTGGGTACTCGTTTTTGACCCCGTGGCGGAATCTCGACTTCGACTGCGGCGTATAAGTCGTAACCCGCCGAGCCGAGAGTACCTCTGGTAGGTAAAACGGACTCAGGCCTGAGCCGTTTCACCTGAAAGGGATGAGAAGAGATGTGTGTGGAGACTAACTCCATGAGGGAAGGAAACATACATGAAGAAGAGAAAGGTACGGAGGGGGAAAGGGAAGAAGTAATAGGTATAATATCTTGACTGGGTATGGTAGGGGTTTCTGGACGATATGGTTGTATGGGTAGAGAAGCGCGCCGCTTAGAGCGTGTGTAGTTGGCTTTTAGACTGTTGACGCCTAATGCTGCGCGTACTAAGCGTGCTTGCTCCTCCCCGTCGATGTCCGCGGGGAATACTGGGTTGACGGCCCGTCGTACCCCCTTCCTATGCTGTTGAATACCCCTACGTGCCCAATCAGGCACTGACTCGCCTGTGGCACTCTCGTGACAAAACATACACAGACCTGTAGTGCTAAGCTGAGAATCCCCTTGGAACACTAAGTGTGTTGGACGCCAGCACCTGGGCTGCATACACTCGGTCTGAACATAGCTAAGCGTCTCGCTGTTGAAGCTAACCGACGGAGTATCCCCAGATTCTGACGTCTTACCGGCTCTAGTGCGACCATCCTCATACTTAGAAGCCACCAAGCATGGATGCAACGGGACGTTCGAAGGGACCCATTTAAATACCCTTCTGGCTGCTTGGCCATAATGGGCCTCAATTTGGGCTCCGTCTACTCCCACCTCATCGGACAAGCCATGCTGGCCATGCTTGCCATGCTGATATGCTGGCTTCCTATGCTTCAGAAAACTACCTACACTGACTAGGGTCTCCTTTCCGGGCACTACCGCTAACCCATACCTCAAAAGGAATGGAAACCCAATTATCAGCCTAGGTCCTATAGCGGCTACATGTATGAAGACTTGAACACACTTGTATACCTGCAACCCGTCAGGAGTCTCGGCCAATACCCGTACGGTGGCGATGACACCCTTACGGCCTCCTGACAGGGGTTTCCTGCCAACAGTAATGAGCTGCACAGGATTTGGTGCATCCAAAAGAGCCTCTTGTGGAAAAAGCTCTTCTCCAGCTAGGACCTCAATCTGGGCCCCAGTGTCAACCAAGGCCGGATGTTGTTTTTCGGGCAGATTGAGCTTGTCACTGAGCTGGATACCTGCCGGGATCACCAACTCGATCATTTTGTTGGTGGACTTATTTTTAGACTTCACAGGATACCGGAGGACCTCGGTATCAGCCTCGTCCAATCCCACCGGCGAGATATGGACATTGTGCTTGGAAAGCACCGCACACATCTGGACAGCCCGCACTGTAGGCTTGTGACGACCCCGTTTGGTGGTCGTTGACGTGGGGCGTGGCTCCCGGGCGCTCCTGCCACAGCTGGGCTGTGACTTTGGTAGCGTGCCAGGCCCCTACTGCGTTTTGCTTGTGCGTCGGTGTTGGTCACCTCGGCCGGGTGACCGTGACTTGGACCGGTCCTTGTGGGGTTCGTAAGACCGCCGTTGGGATCCATTAGATCCAGGACGCCCGTTCCCGGACCCATCCCGTCGGTCTCTGGACCTCGGACGGTCATTTCCGTCCCTAGGCCTCCCCTTGGAATTGGACCTTTGGTCCCCGCCAGGATGTTTACCTTGTGAAAGGCTCCTGCTGCGGGGTTGCTCCTTTGACCGGCTCCGCTCCCGACACTCTGAAGCCCAATGGCCTTTCTTACCACATTTGCGGCAAATGTCATCTGGTTTGGCTTTCGACCCGGATCTGGAGCGGTGCTCCTGCTTGTGGTCCTTGCCTTTCTTCCTCTCGGGGCAATCCCTATGGTAGTGGCCCCTTTGACCACAAATTCGGCATTTTTCTCTTTCGTGGCGGGATTTCTGCATGTGCTCACTCCTGCCGCTCTGTCTGCCCACTGTAGTGGCAAACGAGGAGGTACTGGTCACGCTGTCTCGTCGGCCAGCAGGACTTTTATGACCTCCGGAGGAGGATCCATGACTCTTTCCGCCACCGCTACGACGGTAATCATCCCGGCTGCGGCTGTGGTGTCTATCTCCGCCAGATCCGCCTTTGTGGTCCCCAAAGGCCCGAACCTTTTTAGTTTCTGCCCCTTGGCAAGAGAGGATATGCTCCTCTTTTCGCTCCTTGTATTCCCTGGTCTGGATAAAGGGCAATACCAACAAGAATATCTCGAGATAATTGAGCTCAACTCCACCATAATCAGCTTGGACAGAATATATCTTGTGATATGCTCTTTGGGCATCCTTATCTTGGGGAACTTGTTTGCAATGGTCCTTGAGAAGCGTGATCATTACCGTGGTTGCCTCACGGATGGTAACCCCATAAGGAATGCCAGCGCCTTCCTCGATCCAATCTGCCATCCAGTCAGTCCATATCCTGGAGGTCAAAACAACGTCTGGAATGGTGCGCTTACGCCACACCGTCTCAGGACGATTAATGTCACCCATGACACGTCCGGCAACGTAGCGCCAGAGCTCATCCGTTGACATATCTTCGCGATGATATGCCTTATAGATTCTGTCCTGCTCGCCCTTGTTGTTGACCGCGGCAATGAGGATATTGGCCTGTTGCTTGTCATCAAACCGGAAGGCATGGTCCTTCCTCCAACGGAGCATTTTCTGCGACCAATCCTCAAGGGTTTTTTGATCCCCGTCCCAAAGGGGAACCTTGGCGGTCTTCTCGAGAGCTTCTCTGATCGTTGGGTCTAGCCAAGAGTTTTTATGCTCCCCAAAGCATCCCTCACTTGCGGCCGCCACCGCGTCCAGTGGGACCCTTTTGAAGTCCTTGAACTTCAGGGGAGGTCTGGCTTCCCGGAAAGTCATGTCACCTGCTATGCCGGTGGGCTGAATCTTGTTCCTTCGAGGCAAGATCTCGTCTTGTTCCGCCCCGAGCCCATCCGCCATTTTGTTGGCTCTGTAGGCCTTACCTGGCGCAAAGTATGCCCCATTCATGTAAGGGGCTATCTGGAACCACCTAACATCACCTCGGACCCCGTGGCATCCCGGCAGTGGACCCCACGGGCCTTTCTTCCACCAAGATGGTGGTGATGGAAGATCCCCGAGATCATCATGCAGGTGTTCAGAATCCCTACGCCTAAGAAGCCTAGACCGGCTGCTTCGGTCACTCTCAAGGCTTTCCCTACGCCTAGTCCGCCAATGCGGTACATCATGCCTAGGCCTATCCCTAGAGCGTGACCTACGAGACCCGTCAGACCTCTCTGACCGTCGGTCGTCGTACCAGGGACCTGTTTCTCCGCCTGTTCGGCGACTTGTGGGCTGCGGGTTGGCCCGAGAGTCACGAGGACCCTCCGAACGACTATTTTGCTGTCGTTCTGGCTCATTTTGAGCCCCTTTTTTCTCCATGTCTCGCAATGTTTCAAGGTACAAATCCAGGTCATGATTTTGCATCTCAAGCTGCTCCCAGATGCGAGTGAGCTGATCGCTATGAGCTCGGATGTCTAGGTCCAGGTCACCCAGTCTCGGACCTCCATTTTCGGGTGACCCCAATTTCCCAAGCAATGAATCTTCAAAGTCCTGAACTCTCGCGCTCACAGACGCAAACTTGTCTGTGGCCATGTCAGCGACATTGTTGATTGCCAGTTGCAGGGCATTATTCATCTCCTTCATTTGGGGGTTCAAGAGTTCAATTTGAACCTGCAGCTCCGGAGTGAATTGTGCCGTACATGTGTGTGATGACGGACCTGCAACTTGAGTGTCTACCCTAGACATTCCGGCGGCGGCTTGGGCTGCAGCCACAGCATTTTCATGTGCCGCAGTTTGGCTTCCCAGTGCCTCCTGGGCACTCCGCATGGCATTTCCGGCATGCAAACGACATGCCTCAGCCATATCCTGGACTTTGCGAATTTCTGCCTCCAAGTGAGGCACCGAGCCACCACTCCCTGGCGGAGGAGGGGCCGATGGGCCACTACTTTGGCTGGTGTTCAGCTTGTCCAAAGCGGCATGAGTTTCCCTGGTGCATTTTGCAGCCAATTCTTCGAAAAATTTGATTCTCTGGTCAACTAGACCAGAGGTGCCCTGGATTGTCAGGACTGCCGCCTCGGACCGACCCACCGCGTCCTCAATTTCGGGACGAGGCCTATCCAGCATGGTCTCGGTTGCCAGCTGGATTCTTTGTGCCCCTTGGGCCTCAACTTGAGCCCTGTTAGCCTCACTTTGGGCCCTGTTGGCCTCATTTTGGGCCTCGAGGATGCACTGTTGTGCAGATTGCAGAATTACTGCAAATTCTGAGGTTTGACCCGCATTTTCCGACGTTTTCGCCACAATCGGTGGAAAAGACTTCTCGGAGTCCGATGCTAGCGCCTCTACTCGTACCCTAGTGACTGAAGACTCGTGACATATCTCCTCGACGCGACGTTTTACCTCTAAAACCTCACGCCTGACATCACCCTGGACTTTTTGGACTGCCCTTTCGACCTCACCCACCTGGTTCTGGGCACTCGCGCGCGCTTCGTTTGCTTGTTCGGCGGCGGCTCGTGCCGCCAACGCCTCAGTTCGCGCGGCTTGCGCCTCGCGGATGGCGTCGTTGACGAGCTGCTCGAGTTCGTCGTTGCGCCGCCTTGCCCGCGCCGCGTCCTCCTTGGCTTGCTGCGCCGCCGCCGCGGTTTGCTGCAGCTCCTGCTGGAGCCGCGTCACCGCGGTGTCGTTGGTCTCGGTGGCGCGGGCGGCGGTCGCCTCGGCGCGTCGGGCTGCGGCTGCGGCCTCCTCGATGTTTTCGTTCGCGCGGGCGGCGGTCGCCTCGGCGCGTCGTGCTGCCGCTGCAGCCTCCTCGGCGTTGGTGGCGGCGGCTTGGGCGCTTGCGGCGGCTCGGTTGGCCGCTTGCGTCGCCCCCGCGGCCTCGGCGGCGGCGGCGGACGCCTTCGCCCGGGCACCCTCGGCGGTTGCCGTCGCGGCGTCGGCCTTTTGGGCGCCTCCGTCGGCGGCTCGTCGTACTGACTCAATCTCCACCTGGAGAGAGTCCAGCACGGCCCGCGTTCCACGCAGGACTTCGCCCGCCTGCACGGCGGAGCGCACGTCGTTGGCGATGGACTTCACCTCGTGCTGCAACGCGGTCACGGCGACGGAGCTGGCTGCGGGGTGTTGCGGGGCCGGACGTTCGTCAAAGGTGATCTCGAGGGCCTCCACGCGGTTTTGCAGCCCACCGATGGCTGCACTGTGGGCCGCGGTGTCCTGTTGCCGCGCCCGGGCCTGGGCGTCGGCGCTTTTGCGCGCCGCCGTTGCCCTTGCGCTCGCGCCCGCGGCCTTGGCTGCCGCTTGCTCGGCCGCCGTGGCAGCCCGGGTCGCCTCGTCGTGCGCCCCGGCTGCTGTTTTCTCTGTTTCGGTCACCCGGTTTACCGCGCGCTCTGTTGTTTCTTCTAACTCACGCACACGACGAGCGGACCGAGAGACTTGACCCCTAAGGCGTGTGAAGGCGACACCTAAACCATTGACGTCTGCCCTAATACCGCCTAAGACTCCGTCCTCATTTTGAGGTTTTTCCACCGAAAATACGGCACTAGATGCCATGGGATCCTCTTGCTCACGGCCTTCAGATGGTCCCAATGGATCTGGGGAGGGGCCATCTTGAGCCTTCCCAATGTGCCGAATGACCCTCTTCACAAGGGCTTTAAATGCCTGAGGTGGCATAAAAGAGCTCACCTCAGGGGTCCCATCCTCTGTCCTAAGGCGCTTACCGGCCCTAGTGGCTATACCACTATAGACCTCTATGTCATCCTTGGTCCCCTTACCCTTATCTTGACCGTAACTTATCCTACGGGACAAGGGAGGAGAGGAAGGAGAGGACCGAGACCTTCCCTTGTGTCTTGGGGCTGAGGCGGACTGGGGGGAGTGCTTCCCAAGCTTCCGTAAGATTGGGGGGGAAACTTTGGGGTGGCGAATTGATTCGATGCCACCGGCATCCTCCAGTCCAGCCCCAAGAAGGGAACCAGAACTGCTACCATGTAATACGGTTGGTGGTGACCGTATTATTTCCTCGGTATCCATTTCAGAAAAATAAAACAATCCAAAAATATTTGACTATTTATGGAAGCACTTTTCCTTTATAGGAACCAAGGGCACAGGATCAATGTTTTACCACCAAAAAGAAAACCTCTTGCAGAGTTTTATGAAAAAAATGTGCCCTATGCTTGTGGATGGGGGTGGGGATTCCTCGAAGACCTTCAGCCCCAAGACACAAGGCAAATGCACAATGCAAATGAATGACGTGTTGGTCGTGGGTTGGGAGTCCTTGAGTGCTGAGTTACCTTGAACCTTGAACTCACAACCTCGATGAACTTGAGTAGAGTTGATCACGACCTCACGACCTCATGATGCAACGTGGACAATGGAGGTCCTATGAAAAGACATCCACAACAATAAGAGAACGAAATGAATGAGGAGAGAGTGGGGAAAGCACACGACCCATACACGGTTTACACCACCAAACCATTGGAGCTTGACAAAGGTTGAGGGGTGTACATCACCATGGAAAAACTGATTGGACATGACATCATGAAAATCTCAATATCTTCATACCCGTGAGTGGGGAAGAGAGCACAACACACACACAATGCACATGCAACATGGAGCAATTGCTCCTAGAAAGGCGGCTCTCAACTCACTATAGGCTTGGTGATATCTTGAGTTCAAATACATGCTTGCAAACGCATCGTAATGAAAATGGCTCAAGTTTATGTCCAAATGACAACATTATTTGAAATTGATCACCAAGCATGAGTGGAGTTGAAATGAACTACCAACAATAAATGTTGCCCATAATCCAATGTTAATGTTGTGCAAAGCATATGTGTCAACTCCTAAAAGACTAAGAGATATGACCTTGCCATTATGGTGCACGATGGACAAAACGGTGAAAATGTCCATTTGCTTGGTATTGTATCTCCAAGCCTAAGGGGAGTGGGGATGGTTCATGAAACATGGGAGTCAAGCATAGTCCCATGTTGATGCACAATCAATTGCCTATCCCAACTCGACATGGGTTTGGAGATATAAAAATGGATTGAAAAATCGAAATCAAGGAATGAATTCTTTGGCGTAGTTGGGGTATGCAACACCCATCCCATTCTCTTGAATCCCAATTGAGGCGTTCACAAGCCTCAATCACTTATGAGGAGAGGAGAACCATCCTTTACCTCATCATAGTCATGTATGGCCATGTTGACCTTGGAATGAACCTTTTCATGGAGAATGGAGTCGGCATTAGTTCGGAATGATTAGGCATGAACCAAGTCAACAACAAGACCAACATAACACATATTGTTCGAAGATGTTTCATCATTGAATTGGACGCTCAATTTGGTCCAAGGCGGTTTCGACCCAAACCGGCCGGGACCTGTCGGAATCCCTAGCAAATCTCGATCTTTTTGATATAAAAAAATGATCGAGATCTGTCCTATTGAAAAAGCTTTTGAAATCCCCAAAACTTGAAGACGCCACCGCTGACGGCGCCCGGCGATCCCGATCGCCGCGTCCGGCATTCCAAATCTCAGATTTTAAAAAATTCTGAGATTCTTTGATCAAAATTACCCTCCGAAGCCCGATTTCATTACACATAGTAGGCAGGGGAGCAGTATGGGTCAGCGTAGAGTGGATGGGTCAGCGAAGAGTGAGTACGCAGGAGGAGCTCTGAGGCGAGCCTGCCAAAGCCAGCGGCGATTTGCCCACATCTCTGGGTGACAGCACCCAGAATCTGACAGAATGTGGTACGGATTACTTCTGCAAGGGCGAGACAAAGTATTTCTGCAACGTGCAGTGCGTTCTGCAGCAAGCGACAAGCGGAGTTGCATGCATGCTCAGCATATTGGACTGTACAATCTGGATACTGCACACAGAACACGCTGCAGATTATGTGTGTGCTATGCATACTGCACTTTTGCAGGGGCAGGGACAAAAGCCACATTGCAGGGCGTCATACTGTACCGAATACTGCAATGTTTTCGTATAGATTCCGCACTGTAAATACCCCCCATCCCGCCGTTCCCCTCGTATTAAACGCGCCAATTTCTTTTGTCTAAAATACACAGCTGCAGTGGTTTGAAGTGGGCGTCCGAAAAATGTGCATCTAGGAAGTTGGGTCTGAAAATTAAAGCCTGCCCTCTTTTGAAACTCTGCAGAGTTGCGGAGGGTGTAAAGGGTAGTGGGAGGGAGCATACATGAGAAACGAACACGCGCACACTTCGCACAACATGGCACAGGCACTGAGGCACACGCGCACGTGCGCGCGTAAAGCGGACAAATAGAGCAGCAAAGCGATTGTCTGGTTGTATTTGTCTCACCAGGCCGCAAACAACACAAATATTGCGCGACATTACATCACAGTCATATCTCATTCCACTCCATCACGTGATACACGTACCGAGGACATGATGTGCCGAGTGCTGTGTACAAGGTTCATGATCTGCATCATGTAGTGCACCCTGCACAGCGTGTGCACTGCACATGGCATGGTGTGGGGGAGCGACGTTGAAGTTGGTTTCAGTGGTCACATTATAGTGCTCACTCTTCTGTTTGCAGGGTTTGATACCTGGCCACAATGTGGACAAAAAGAGGCTGAGCACTTTGCAGCTCACAGGCTTTCAATTCCCCCTTGGTCCTCGATTAAGCGTATGCAGCACAGAATCGGAGCAGGTTGTGTTGAGCCCCACGACCAACCAAGCATGCCCCTGCACCTGTGCGCTCTTTGTCTTTCTGCTTTGTGTCAATATATCTCGATGCTGCCGTGGCTTTATCCCCCTAATGCTCCTGTGTCGCAGTGCTTTCAATCTGCAGCTTTCTGCACCATTTGGTACATCCAGGTACAGCTAGTTCTCCACCCCCGTCACGCAAAGACAGACACACACACAGACACACACGGAGACAATACATTTCCTTGCTGTTGGCAAGCCTGGCAATGGCCTGGAGGGCTCTAGCCTACAAGCAGCCGGCTACCAGAGAGCACAAATTAGCATGGTAAACGTTGAAGAATGAGGGTCAGAGGAGCCGGACACGCAGGGTTGGGAGGGCAGGAACCAAAGAGGTTATGACCAAGGTGAGGCCCAGGTGTAGGTATGTGGATCTGCTGCCACTGACCAACACTGGTCTCTCTCCCTAATATGAGGTGTTTTGTTTGACCGCTTCACTTGCTGGCACTGTTACCCAGTGATAGTTTTACCTCGTGGCACCCTCTACACACGCCCTGTCGTGCCCTGCCTACCCACAGTGATGTGTGTGCGCCCCCCCAATGTCGTCTCACGCTTTGCATGCACGTGCGTGCCCACCCACGGCAGCACCCATGCCACTGTAACAATCTGTGGTTTGCAGTGGCTCCACATTGACCACGATACGTGCGATATGTCGGTTGCACATGTTGCATGTTGGTCACACATGCTGCAATTGCTGCATTTCCCCTTGGACATGGCCACAGCTGCCATGGTTGCAATGGTCGCCATCAAAACACTAAGGCCAGAAGCGGTGGCATGGGTGCCATGGCTGCTCTTGTAGACGGACATACTACAGCCATGGCAACCACAGCAGGTAATGGGTGGAAGTGAAGCCTCTCGCAGGGATATGGCACTGCTCAGCCACTAGCCAAGGCGGAGCAACAGCATCTGGTGGCGTTCTGAAGCCACATTGGAGTGCACTGTGCTTAGGTGTCCTGGCAGTGCTGTGCATGCTGTGCCCCCCCAGGCCCCGTGGGTAGGCCCTGGTCATGGGGGGACGGAACAAGGCCCGTGGGGCGCCGAACAGGCAAACCCGCAAGAGTTCCAATGGAAAGTCCGTGTGTTTTGCATTTGCATTGGAGGTTCAGAGAAAGGTCTGGGCCATCCAGGGCACTCCCGGGGCCCTGTTTGCCCCGCACCTACGCACCCAAAGTGGGCCAAAGTGGGTTTGGATTTACGGCCTCTCTATGAGCGCTTGACGTTGGAGGGAACCGGAAAACCCCCACGATTTGAATGGATTTGCCTCTCTGGAGGAGGAAGCCCTGGCCCTACGTGGTAATCCCCACCTGCAAGTAGCCCACGATGTAGAGAAGGGAAAGGGGGAAACCCAGAGGTCGAGGGGTAGGGGGAGGGCCCACAACCCACAAACCAAGGGCAAGGAAAGCAGCTCAAGCCCCCTAGGGACTGAACTGAACCCTAGGCTACGCTGACAGGGGTTTTCACATGGGATTTGGGCATGGGGACAGCAGAGCTTGAGTGTGGGCTCCCTCTCCCAGGGCGAGAGCCGTCCCCAAGACAACAGGGCACGGGTTCGGCCAAGCCAACGTTGGTTCCCCCTTCCTCCACGCTTCCGTGGTCGGGGGAATGGGTTCCACTTGCCTTGCATCTTTGAGCTCCCGGCTCCATCTTGGGGCCTGTCCCCCGAGGTCTGTAAACACCGTCGGAAATTCCATGCAGCTTATGGAAGTCTCCATCCGGGGTTATGGAGGGTGGGACTCCTGAGGGGAGGGGAGGATGCGCCTTTGCAGCAGCTGACAGTGCACCACGTGCTGGGCTCCGAGGTGAAGGAGGCCCACACTGAGGTCCTGGTGCACGGATGGTGCCCGGTTTCCTTTGGGCAGTTGGGGGATGCGCATGTTCGGCTCCCTCATGAAGGGATTTGCGGACGGCTTAAAGAGTGGACCTGCTGGAAGGCACCCGAGGCCATCAGGTCTCTCGGGTGTCTCATCTGCTCAGCCCTGTCGAAGCCACATTTGCTTGCGATTGAGATTGTAAAAGCTCCGGAAAAGATTCAGAGGGCCCCAGAAATGACACTGTAGGCGTATTTAGCCAAGGTTTTACCTGCTCAAGGGATGTGAGGGCACCAGGGCCAGTGGCACTGAGAACCCTGATCAATCAAGTGCCTGCAGTACCTGCGAGAGTGAAGTCCAGTACCACTGTTGTTGAGTGAACACAGTCGGGGCACTCAAATGTGAAGGCGCATGATGCCCGAGGAAGAGTCTGGGAGCGTGCCCCAGGGTCCGCCGTGAACTATTTCCAGTGGTTTTTGAGGCAGTCTGGTCGGGTTTGGTTCTTTGGGGGCACTGTCATTGGGCTCGGCTGTCATTGGGCTCGGTTGGTGGCCACCAACGGTCGGTGGCATTAGCGACGATCCTCTGCGCTGTCTGCTAAGTGGAGTGCATCCGATGCAATTCCAGCAGGTTGTCAGGAGGGAGGACCCTGTGGGCGGAGGCCCGGCCCTGTACGATTTGTTGTGTCTTGGTTTTTGGTTCCACATCGAAAACCATCCTTCTCCATGATTGCCTCATTCTCGACATCTTCTTTGCCCCATTCTGTTGCCACATTCTCCAACAGCAAAGAACACCGCGTCTCAACCCGCCTCTGCGGGCGGAACCTTTGCACTCCGCGAGACAAAGGAAGCGCGTTTCCCAATATACTCCCGTCGAATTTGAGGATGATATGTATGCCGCACCGCACATGCACAGGCTGTCGACTGACATGATGCGGCCTGTTGTCACGGTATGCAGTACTGTTGGTGAGAGAAAGGCTGAGAGGATTTATCAGAGTTCGGTTGAGTGTGGTGGGTGCCAGATGCGTGGCTACAACGTATCCCAGGGCATGCTGACAATGCTTGCCAGGGCGGCTTGATCATGTAATTATTGGAGAAAAATTTCTGGTGGCGCCTTTGGTGCGACGCTCATACCAGGCCCTTGGCGTAGCTCCGTCCTGCAGTAGGCAGGTCAGGGATCTGGGGTGGCCGAGAGCGACTTTCCGTCTGTCCGTCCGTCATGTATTGCAAGGGTGCGATGGTGGAATTCATGCTCTGCAAGCCGAATCTGCATTCAAGCCTGTTGCTCTGCAATCAGGCCTTTGCCTAGTACAGAGTCCACCCAGCCCCCCCCCACCGTCTGCCTTTTTCGGAAAGTGGGGGCCCCTTTCAGCTGGACCCCCCCCCCCGTGGGGCGTACTGCCTCACTCAGAGTGGGTGCCTGCCTTTTTCATGTAACCCCCTCCCCCCGGCCCCCATCCGTGCCTAAGAAGAGGCTTGTCTGCAATATGCAGAGGGCAATTATAGAGGGCGCAGCATGCGGTGTCAGCGTCTGTAGTGGAATATTCAAAATGCACAGTACGCAGTGGGCAGAGTACGCGCAGCGCACGTAGCGTGCCGAGTACCGAGTGTGCCGTGAGTAGATTGTACCGTGCAATGCACAGAGTGTGCGGTGTCCAGAGCGTGCAATGAGCGCCCCGCCTTCGCATGGTGTGCAGTGCACGTGATGGGAAAGAATCAGAGCTAGGCCCTGGTGGTTCCGAGTCACCCTGAAGTTGAGTGGGTGGTGCGTTGCAATGTAAATCCTCATGGGCACAGGTGCGGCAAATTTCTGCATAAATTTCGAAAAATGCAAAACACATGGCGAAATGCCATGTTGGGGCGTAGAGGGTGTATAGGGTGCCATATGCATTCCAACTGTCTGCACACTGCAAACCATGCGCAGCATACACATTGCACCCAAAGCTGTGCACAGTGCATACTCTGCATCCGGCACATTTGGTACACTGGCACCCCTCGGCAACAGTCATCCTGGGTCATTGTGAGTCGGGGGGGGGGCGCAAAAAAATTCGCGGTATCACCGTTTTTTCGTACCCCCCCCCCCTAGGGGGGGTACGGCCCGAAAAAAAATATCCCACCCCTATGTGTAAAAAAGTTTCGCAACCCCAATTTTTTTCTAAAGAACACCACTAGTTGCTTTTTCATATTGTGTAAGCGTAGCCTACATAAAGCTTTGAGGCCCCCAAACATTCCCTATTTTGCCGGTACAAATTTGGTACCCCTACATATCCCTGTCAACCCAAAGTTCAGCCACCACAAAGCGAGGGTGCTGGCCGTGGGGCCCCAAGAGTTTTGGCTTGGGGTAAAATTGGTCAAAATGACCCTCCTTTTCTAGGAATAGTAGCAATAGCACAGGTAGCAAACTAGGTGTGGCATAGGTGAGGGTAATAGCACAGGTAGCAAACTAGGTGTGGCACAGGTGAGGGTTTGGGATCCCTCCTTTGCATGCCATATTGCTGCATACCGTTCCCTTGTTGCAGGTTTTTTTTACGACCCCAGTTGAATTGGCAACGTTTCAACTGGTTTTGTGCACAAGCAATGTTGAACCCCAATGTGGGCTTGTTGGACATTGGTGGGGTGCAATGTAGTGGCGTTGTGAGCCCATTCAGCGTGCTGAACCTTCCCGTTTTGGGCGCCACTATGTCATACAGGACTGCTACAACGTTGTTGACAACGGCATTGTCCTCAACATCGATGCCGGTCATGGGGTACACCCTCCTAGAGGCCATTTGTGTTGCTATTGGGGCGGAAACCACTTGGATCACACGAGGTGGCGGGTTGCGTGCTAGTTGCACTGGTACATCATTCCAAGTCCTGAAGTTGTTGGATTTCACCTCCTTTGAAGACACGGAATTGATTCCTTGGGATAAAGCCAAGGAAACTTTGCTGCGCCTTGCAACCACCCCTCCTCCATCAACCGCGCGCATTTGCTTTTTGATGGAGTACGAGGGTTTCTTGATTGGTGTGGGGAGCAGGAATGACCGATGGTTTTATGTTGATGTACAAGGATCTCCCTGGGCTCCAAGTGCTGGTGCACTCTATACCGAGTTTTCCACTCTTGCGGACCTTGTCGAAGTTGTGCTACTTCCCGATGGTTTGGCACGGACGGCCACCTCACCCAATGAAGCCCAAGCATGCCGAATTTGGACAGTTACGGTTAGGGCCAAAATTTTGCCAGGCACAGTTGCCAAGGGCACACTTGGCCGTTGTACTGTTCAGGACATCCGTCGGAAGCTGACTGAGGATTGTGCAGTTATTACTCCAATGCTACAATCTGCACATATCATCGCCACTCCTGCTGATGTGCATGAAGTGTTGCGCACCCTCGGCGTAGTGCAAATGCAACCAGTTGCGCCACCTACATTGCAAGCACCCATGCCCCCAAGTACTTCTTCGGATTCTTCTGCGCAAATAGTGCGGCCTGGCAACAATGTGCAAGAATACCAAAAGGCTTACAATGCTTCTACTGGTGACCATTGGTTTTGCTTGTGCGGGAAAAAGTTGTCCAGATCAGTGCGGCCAACGGCTTTGGATCTCCATTGTGTGAACCGGCTTTGGATCTCCATTGTGTGAACCGGCTTTGGATCTCCATTGTGGGAACCGGCTTTGGATCTCCGTTGTGTGAACCGGCTTTGGATCTCCATTGTGTGAACCGGCTTTGGATCTCCATTGTGGGAACCGGCTTTGGATCTCCATTGTGGGAACCGGCTTGGATCTCCATTGTGTGAACCGGCTTTGGATCTCCATTGTGTGAACCGGCTTTGGATCTCCATTGTGTGAACCGGCTTGGATCACCATTGTGTGAACCGGCTTTGGATCTCCATTGTGTGAACCGGCTTTGGATCTCCATTGTGTGAACCGGCTTTGGATCTCCATTGTGTGAACCAGCTTGGATCTCCATTGTGTGAACCGGCTTTGGATCTCCATTGTGTGAACCGGCTTTGGATCTCCATTGTGTGAACCGGCTTGGATCTCCAATGTGTGAACCGGCTTGGATCTCCATTGTGTGGCCCGGCTTGGATCTCCAAGGCAAGTAATTGTGGGGCAGGTGCCATACCTTGGCACCACGGCTGTGACGTGTCCATGGTTTGATGGTATGAAGTGAAACGGCCGGGTGGAAAGTTGGGCGTCGTGGGGTCCACAACGGACATGGGGCACCCGTTGAACGGCCAGGACGAGCCATCGAAACCACGCGGGGTCCATCACCTAGCACTGTAAGGCAATGGACACGTACACAGTGGCAAGGAAACCGGAACGGCCGGGTGGGAAGATTGACGTCGTGGGGTCCACAGTAGACTTGGAGCACCTACTGAACGGCCATGACGGGCGATTGTACCCACGCGGGGTCCACCGGTTGCTTGCCCGGGTTCTCGCCCCATGCAGTGTGCATGGGGACTCTTACCGCCGACAAGAGGCCAGGGTGGGGCGCTACGACACGATGCGTAGCCGGGAGTACTTGGGGGCCTTTGTGCCCTTAAACATAAATACCACCCGTGTCAGCAATGCATGTTGTTTGCTGGTTCATGACATTGTGCTGCGAAGCATGCCATGGAGAAGGGGCCACCGACGACTACATGTCGCAAATGGCATGTTGGACATGGGCTAGTACCCCAAAGAGCCAAGCAGAGGAATGCCAACGAGTAGCAAAGGCATGTTATGTGGTGGGAACACCGTGATTATGTGTGGTAGGTGCGACATGGGAAGAAAAAGTTTTTTCTGTAGGACCCACTTTTTTTCGTACCCCCCCCCCCCCTAGGGGGGGTCACCCCCGAAAAAAAATATCCCACCCGGTATCAAAAATTTTTTTCTTCCCCCCCCCTGTTGTGAGTCAGGGTGGGCCACACACGCTTCTCAGCCCGCCAACAGGGCAAATAGGGGATGCCACACAGTGACACTTGCTTTTTTCCCTCATTTTCACGTGAGAGTTTGCACTGTGCTTAAATCAAGATTTTGTGGACCGAGTTGGTGGCATGCTCTCCACATTACCCTGCACACTCTGCAAACAGCACAGTGCGTCGGACCTCGGTATACTGCACAATGCACACACTGCATATTGCACATTGTGCTTGCTGCTGCCAAAATGCGGCAGGGACCTGCAAAATACGCCAAGAGGCAATATAAACCTCAACCCTGCCTAAGGTCTGTTTCTGGGTACCTGGGACTGGATCAGCTTCATTGGACCCTGAGATCCACTGAATTGATCAAAACTGACTGAAAATAGGGTATGGCATACTGCTAACAAGATCCCAATCAGAGTATTGAAAAGTAGCTCAAATCATAAATACCTATACGTTGCTCTACACATGCCTGAGCATTTGCACTGAGGTGCGAAGTGGGGAAATCGTGGGGAAAGAGAGACGGGGTTGAGGGGGCAGATACACAGGAGGCACATAGAAAGGGTGGGGCACAGGATGGCACTAGGTGCCACAAGAATCCAAATCAACGAATGTTTGCCCAAGTATAAGACAGGACGAGGATGGGCCTTTGTTGCAACTTTGTGCCCATGTCTGGCACAGCTGTTGGCACGGGCGTCGACCGGGCATCAATCGACTGAAAGGTTGCGACACCAGCCGCAGCAGCAAAGGGCCTCCAGAGACGGAGGGGGGCACAGCTGTCCTTTGCGAATGAGACATTTCCCTTTTCTTTTTCCCACGAAAGGCAGCAAAAATTCTGAGGTCGTAGGATGGCAGTCAATTGATGTCGCTTGGTTGCCAACCGACCTTCGTCAACCGAAGAGTGCGCAGGCGGCAATATGGCCGGCAGTACACACAGGGGGAGCGGTACCGGTGTAGTAAGTGCAACCCGGCGATGACGACAAAGACGGCGAAGAGGGCTCCAAGCCAATCCGTCCTGTGCGCCCAGGGTACCTACGAAACTCTTTTGTTCGGATGCGGTGTACTTCTACGAGGGGCCCTGGCCCTGGCGAAGTGAAAATCCGACGCCGAAAAAAAGTGGTGGACCAAGTTCAGCCATAATTTTCAACAGAGCTAGACAGACCTGGCGTGTAATACCCGGTACAATGCATACACAAATACGTCATGGTGCTACCCCTTGTTGGTGCTGTGTGTGCTGAGGAAAAAGTCAGGGAGATGTTGTAGGAAAGGGGTTGCAACCCGACTGAATTGTGTTTCCGGATTGCCCCTAGCTGCAAACCTGCCCGTGGCAAATGTCCAGGCCACAATGCCCCACCTTTCCACCCTCGCTTGCGTCAGCACATCCCCAAGGGCAGCCCAAGAGTGAGGCGTTTGCCGGTTTCGACTGTTGAGCTTCCTACGAACAGTTCTCGTTCGATCTCTTCTACCTCTGACTGTGACAAGGTCGAGTATTCCATCACGTCTGCTGACACTACTGAAGCTGCTGTGAGTGTCAGCAAATATTCAGACATGCACCCGGTGTGCCTGATCACAGTCTTTGCCTGCACCAGGATAGATTTACTCGGGTTGGGCAGCGAATGACGGAGCCTTTTGTTTTTTTCAATGCAACCATGCCCTACTTCGGGACCTTGTTGCGACACTAAGAATCCACGCTGTTAATGTGCGTTAGTCGCTGGATATGTCGCGATTGCATGTGCGCATGGAGCGGCCCAGGTGGATCGGGGCTCATTGGTTGTTGCGCCGTCACTCCAGGTCACAAGAGCAGATGGCGGCCGCAATTCGGCAGGCCACCTGGTAATCCAGGGGATGAGGCAGATCCTCAGTAATATCCCAACAGAGGACCCTGTGAGGCGTGCTGAGGCCCTCGAAACAATGGCGCAAGATATCAGAAAGCAGGTTTCAGCCCCCCACGGTCCAGGAGAAGTGACGGGCAGAGCCCCGGAATGCTTGCGTGCATCAGCACAGGATCCTTGCTGGTCCCCCTGAATTCTCCCAACCGCCGTTCGTTATCCCCCAAACGTTGTTGACGAGCTTTGACCCGTGTCATTTTGTGCGGTGCAGCAATGCTTTCCAACTCCCTGTCACCAGTAGCGGCTTAATTTGGTGAAGCAGTACAGTGTACTAGGCTGAAGCACATACTGACCCACCCACCCACCCTCATGCCCTCTATGAGATGCAATTGGGGTCACGGTACACCACGCCACATGACACCACACCACACCACACCACACCACACCACACCACACCACACCACACCACACCACACCACACCACACCACACCACACCACACCACACCACACCACACCACACCACACCACACCACACCACACCACACCACACCACACCACACCACACCACACCACACCACACCACACCACACCGCACCGCACCGCACCGCACCGCACCGCACCGCACCACACCACACCACACCACACCACACCACACCACACCACACCACACCACACCACACCACACCACACCACACCACACCACACCACACCACACCACACCACACCACACCACACCACACCACACCACACCACACCCTGAGTACTCCCCAGCTCAGCCCTTGCACTGCCCACTGCTCCCAGGCAGTGAGGCAGTGCGTTGCAGGAGTTCCGCTGCCCACTGCCCCAGGGCAGTGAGGCAGTGCATTGCAGGAGTTGCGCTGCCCACTGCCCCCAGGCAGTGCGGCAGTGTATTGCAGAAGTTGCACTGCCCAATACCCCCAGGCAGTGAGGCAGTGCATTGCAGAAGTTGCACTGCCCACTGCCCCCAGGCAGTGAGGCAGTGCATTGCAGGAGTTGCACTGTCCACTGCCCCCAGGCAGTGGGGCAGAGTAATGCAGGAGCTGCACTGCTCACTGCCCCCAGGCAGTGCGGCAGTGTATTACCGGAGGTCCACTGCCCACTGCCCCCAAGCCAGTGCGGCAGTGCATTGCGGGAGTCGCACTGCCCACTGCCCCCAAGCAGTGCGGCAGTGTATTGCAGGAGTTGCACTGCCCACTGCCCCCAGGCAGTGAGGCAGTGCATTGCAGGAGTTGCACTGCCCACTGCCCCCAGGGCAGTGAGGCAGTGCATTGCAGGAGTTCCACTGCCAACTGCCCCCAGGCAGTGAGGTAGTGCATTGCGGGAGTTTCACTGCCCACTGCCCCAGGGCAGTGAGGCGGTGCATTGCAGGAGTTGCACTGCCCACTGCCCCCAGGCAGTGGGGCGGTGCATTGCAGGAGTTCCACTGCCCACTGCCCCCAGGCAGCGAGGCAGTGCATTGCAGGAATTGCACTGTCCACTGCCCCCAGGGCAGTGAGGCAGTGCATTGCAGGAGTTCCACTGCCCACTGCCCCCAGGCAGTGAGGCAGTGCATTGCAGGAGTTGCACTGCCCACTGCCCCCAGGCAGTGAGGCAGTGCATTGCAGGACTTCCACTTCCCACTGCCCCCAGGGCAGTGAGGCAGTGCATTGCAGGAGTTCCACTGCCCACTGCCCCCAGGCAGTGAGGCCGTGCATTGTAGAAGTTGCACCGCCCACTGCCCCCAGGCAGTGAGGCAGTGCATTGCAGGAGTTGGAGTTGCACTGCCCACTGCCCCCAGGCAGTGCGGCAGTGTATTGCAGGAGTTGCACTGCCCACTGACCCAGGGCAGTGAGGCAGTGCATTGCAGAGGTTGCACTGTCCGCTGCCCCCAGGCAGTGCGGCAGTGCATTGCAAGAGTTCCACTGCCCACTGCCCCAGGGCAGTGAGGTAGTGCATTGCAGGAGTTCCACTGCCCACTGCTCTGGGACAGTGAGGCAGTGCATTGCAGGAGTTGCACTGTCCACTGCCCCCAAGCAGTGGGGCAGTGCATTGCAGGAGTTCCACTGCCCACTGCCCCCAGGCAGTGAGGCAGTGCGTTGCAGGAGGTCCACTGCCCACTGCCCCAGGGCAGTGAGGCAGTGCATTGCAGGAGGTCCACTGCCCGCTGCCCCCAGGCAGTGGGGCAGTGCATTGCAGGAGTTCCACTGCCCACTGCCCCCAGGCAGTGAGGCAGTGCATTTCAGGAGTTGGAGTTGCACTGCCCACTGCCCCCAGGCAGTGAGGCAGTGCATTGCAGGAGTTGCACTGCCCACTGCCCCCAGGCAGTGCGGCAGTGCGTTGCGGGAGTTTCACTGCCCACTGCCCCAGGGCAGTGAGGCGGTGCATTGCAGGCGTTGCACTGTCCACTGCCCCCAGGGCAGTGAGGCAGTGCATTGCAGGAGTTGCACTGCCCACTGCCCCCAGGCAGTGAGGCAGTGCATTGCAGGAGTTCCACTGCCCACTGCCCCCAGGCAGTGAGGCAGTGCATTGCAGGAGTTGCACTGCCCACTGCC
This sequence comes from Eutreptiella sp. 'Long Island Sound 2002', assembly GCA_964036045.1. NCBI lineage: Eukaryota > Euglenozoa > Euglenophyceae > Eutreptiales > Eutreptiaceae > Eutreptiella > Eutreptiella sp. 'Long Island Sound 2002'. The sequence continues at coordinate 45,704,261 of OZ038386.1, forward strand.
CCGGGCAGTGAGGCAGTGCATTGCAGGAGTTCCACTGCCCACTGCCCCCAGGGCAGTGAGGCAGTCCATTGCAGGAGTTGCACTGCCCACTGCCCCCAGGCAGTGAGGCCGTGCATTGTAGAAGTTGCACCGCCCACTGCCCCCAGGCAGTGAGGCAGTGCATTGCAGGAGTTGGAGTTGCACTGCCCACTGCCCCCAGGCAGTGAGGCAGTGCATTGCAGGAGTTGCACTCCCCACTGCCCCCAGGCAGTGCGGCAGTGTATTGCAGGAGTTGCACTGCCCACTGACCCAGGGCAGTGAGGCAGTGCATTGCAGAGGTTGCACTGTCCGCTGCCCCCAGGCAGTGAGGCAGTGCATTGCAAGAGTTCCACTGCCCACTGCCCCAGGCCAGTGAGGTAGTGCATTGCAGGAGTTCCACTGCCCACTGCTCTGGGACATGGAGGCAGTGCATTGCAGGAGTTGCACTGTCCACTGCCCCCAAGCAGTGGGGCAGTGCATTGCAGGAGTTCCACTGCCCACTGCCCCCAGGCAGTGAGGCAGTGCATTGCAGGAGTTCCACTGCCCACTGCCCCCAGGCAGTGAGGCAGTGCATTGCAAGAGTTGCACTTCCCGCTGCCCCCAGGCAGTGCGGCAGTGCGTTGCGGGAGTTTCACTGCCCACTGCCCCAGGGCAGTGAGGCGGTGCATTGCAGGCGTTGCACTGTCCACTGCCCCCAGGGCAGTGAGGCAGTGCATTGCAGGAGTTGCACTGCCCACTGCCCCCAGGCAGTGAGGCAGTGCATTGCAGGAGTTCCACTGCCCACTGCCCCCAGGCAGTGAGGCAGTGCATTGCAGGAGTTGCACTGCCCACTGCCCCGGGCAGTGAGGCAGTGCATTGCAGGAGTTCCACTGCCCACTGCCCCCAGGGCAGTGAGGCAGTCCATTGCAGGAGTTGCACTGCCCACTGCCCCCAGGCAGTGAGGCCGTGCATTGTAGAAGTTGCACCGCCCACTGCCCCCAGGCAGTGAGGCAGTGCATTGCAGGAGTTGGAGTTGCACTGCCCACTGCCCCCAGGCAGTGAGGCAGTGCATTGCAGGAGTTGCACTCCCCACTGCCCCCAGGCAGTGCGGCAGTGTATTGCAGGAGTTGCACTGCCCACTGACCCAGGGCAGTGAGGCAGTGCATTGCAGAGGTTGCACTGTCCGCTGCCCCCAGGCAGTGAGGCAGTGCATTGCAAGAGTTCCACTGCCCACTGCCCCAGGCCAGTGAGGTAGTGCATTGCAGGAGTTCCACTGCCCACTGCTCTGGGACATGGAGGCAGTGCATTGCAGGAGTTGCACTGTCCACTGCCCCCAAGCAGTGGGGCAGTGCATTGCAGGAGTTCCACTGCCCACTGCCCCCAGGCAGTGAGGCAGTGCATTGCAGGAGTTCCACTGCCCACTGCCCCCAGGCAGTGAGGCAGTGCATTGCAAGAGTTGCACTTCCCGCTGCCCCCAGGCAGTGAGGCAGTGCATTGCAGGAGTTCCACTGCCCACTGCCCCCAGGCAGTGAGGCAGTGCGTTGCAGGCGTTCCACTGCCCACTGCCCCCAGGCAGTGAGGCAGTGCATTGCAGGAGGTCCACTGCCCACTGCCCCCAGGTAGTCAGGCAGTGCATTGCAGGAGTTCCACTGCCCACTGCCCCCAGGGCAGTGAGGCAGTGCGTTGCAAGAGTTGCACTGCCCACTGCCCCCAGGCAGTGAGGCGGTGCATTGCAGGAGTTCCACTGCCCACTGCCCCAGGCAGTGAGGCAGTGCATTGCAGGAGTTCCACTGCCCACTGCCCCCAGGCAGTGGGGCAGTGCATTGCAGGAGTTCCACTGCCCACTGCCCCCAGGCAGTGAGGCAGTGCGTTGCAGGCGTTCCACTGCCCACTGCCCCCAGGCGGCGAGGCAGTGCATTGCAGGAGTTGCACTGCCCACTGCCCCCAGGGCAGTGAGGCAGTGCGTTGCAAGAGTTGCACTGCCCACTGCCCCCAGGCAGTGAGGCAGTGCATTGCAGGAGTTGCACTGCCCACGGCCCCAGGCAGTGAGGCAGTGCATTGCAGGAGTTCCACTGCCCACTGCCCCCAGGCAGTGGGGCAGTGCATTGCAGGAGTTCCACTGCCCACTGCCCCCAGGCAGTGAGGCAGTGCGTTGCAGGCGTTCCACTGCCCACTGCCCCCAGGCGGCGAGGCAGTGCATTGCAGGAGTTGCACTGCCCACTGCCCCCAGGCAGTGAGGCAGTGCATTGCAGGAGTTCCACTGCCCACTGCCCCCAGGCAGTGAGGCAGTGCATTGCAGGAGGTCCACTGCCCACTGCCCCAGGGCAGTGAGGCAGTGCGTTGCAAGAGTTGCACCGCCCACTGCCCCCCAGCAGTGGGGCAGTGCATTGCAGGAGTTCCACTGCCCACTGCCCCCAGGCAGTGCGGCGGTGCATTGCAGGAGTTGCACTGCCCACTGCCCCCAGGCAGTGGGGCAGTGCATTGCAGGAGTTCCGCTGCCCACTGCCCCAGGGCAGTGAGGCAGTGCATTGCAGGAGTTGCACTGCCCACTGCCCCCAGGCAGTGCGGCAGTGCATTGCAGGAGTTGCACTGCCCACTGCCCCCGGCAGTGAGGCAGTGTACAGCAGGAGTTCCACTGCCCACTGCCCCCAGGGCAGTGAGGCAGTGCATTGCACGAGTTGCACTGCCCACTGCCCCCAGGCAGTGAGGCCGTGCATTGCAGGAGTTGCACTGCCCACTGCCCCCGGCAGTGAGGCAGTGCATTGCAGGAGTTGCACTGCCCACTGCCCCCAGGCAGTGAGGCCGTGCATTGCAGGAGTTGCACTGCCCACTGCCCCCAGACAGCGAGGCAGTGCATTGCAGGAGTTGCACTGCCCACTGCCCCCGGCAGTGAGGCAGTGCATTGCAGGAGTTCCACTGCCCACTGCCCCCAGGGCAGTGAGGCAGTGCATTGCACGAGTTGCACTGCCCACTGCCCCCAGGCAGTGAGGCCGTGCATTCTAGAAGTTGCACCGCCCACTGCCCCCAGGCAGTGAGGCAGTGCATTGCAGGAGTTGGAGTTGCACTGCCCACTGCCCCCAGGCAGTGAGGCAGTGCATTGCAGGAGTTGCACTGCCCACTGCCCCCAGGCAGTGCGGCAGTGTATTGCAGGAGTTGCACTGCCCACTGACCCAGGGCAGTGAGGCAGTGCATTGCAGAGGTTTCACTGTCCGCTGCCCCCAGGCAGTGAGGCAGTGCATTGCAAGAGTTCCACTGCCCACTGCCCCAGGCCAGTGAGGTAGTGCATTGCAGGAGTTCCACTGCCCACTGCTCTGGGACAGTGAGGCAGTGCATTGCAGGAGTTGCACTGTCCACTGCCCCCAAGCAGTGGGGCAGTGCATTGCAGGAGTTCCACTGCCCACTGCCCCCAGGCAGTGAGGCAGTGCATTGCAGGAGTTCCACTGCCCACTGCCCCCAGGCAGTGAGGCAGTGCATTGCAGGAGTTCCACTGCCCACTGCCCCCAGGCAGTGAGGCAGTGCATTGCAGGAGTTCCACTGCCCACTGCCCCCAGGCGGTGCGGCAGTGTGTTGCAGGAGTTCCACTGCCCACTGCCCCCAGGCAGTGCGGCGGTGCATTGCAGGAGTTGCACTGCCCACTGCCCCCAGGCAGTGAGGCAGTGCATTGCAGGATTTGCACTGCCCACTGCCTCCAGGCAGTTGGGCAGTGCTTTGCAGGAGTTCCACTGCCCACTGCCCCAGGGCAGTGAGGCAGTGCATTGCCGAAGTTGCACTCTCCACTGCCCCCAGGCAGTGAGGCAGTGCATTGCAGGAGTTCCGCTGCCCACTGCCCCCAGGCAGTGAGGCACTGCATTGCAGAAGTTGCACTGCCCACTGCCCCCAGGCAGCGAGGCAGTGCATTGCAGGACTTGCACTGCCCACCGCCCCCCAGGCAGTGCGGCAGTGTATTGCAGGAGTTGCACTGCCCACTGCCCCAGACAGTGAGGCAGTGCATTGCAGGAGGTCCACTGCCCACTGCCCCCAGGCAGTGAGGCAGTGCATTGCAGGAGTTCCACTGCCCACTGCCCCCAGGCGGTGCGGCAGTGCATTGCAGGAGTTCCGCTGCCCACTGCCCCCAGGCGGTGCGGCAGTGTGTTGCAGGAGTTCCACTGCCCACTGCCCCCAGGCAGTGAGGCAATGCATTGCAGGAGTTGCACTGCCCACTGCCCCCAGGCAATGCGGCCGTGTATTGCAGGAGTCGCACTGCCCACTGCCCCCAGGCAGTAAGGCAGTGCATTGCAGGAGGTCCACTGCCCACTGCCCCCAGGCAGTGGGGCAGTGCATTGAAGGAGTTCCACTGCCCACTGCCCCAGGGCAGTGAGGCAGTCCATTGCAGGAGTTGGAGTTGCACTCCCCCCAGGCAGTGAGGCAGTTCATTGCAGGGGTTCCACTGCCAACTGCCCCAGGGCCGTGAGGCAGTGCATTGCAGAAGTTGCACTGCCCACTGCCCCCAGGCAGTGAGGCAGTGCATTGCAGGAGTTCCACTGCCCACTGCCCCCAGGCAGTGAGGCGGTGCATTGCAGGAGTTGCACTGCCCACTGCCCCCAGGCAGTGAGGCAGTGCGTTGCAGGAGTTGCACTGCCCACTGCCCCCAAGGCGGTGAGGCCGTGCATTGCAGGGGGTCCACTGCCCACTGCCCCCAGGCAGTGGGGCAGTGCATTGCAGGAGTTCCACTGCCCACTGCGCCCAGGCAGTGAGGTAGTGCATTGCAGGAGTTGCACTGCCCACTGCCCCCAGGCAGTGAGACGGTGCATTGCAGGAGTTGCACTGCCCACTGCCCCCAGGCAGTGGGGCAGTGCATTGCAGAAATTCCACTGCCCACTGCCCCAGGGCAGTGAGACAGTGCATTGCAGGAGTTGCACTACCCACTGCCCCCAGGCAGTGAGGCAGTGCATTGCAGGAGTTCCACTGCCCACTGCCCCAGGGCAGTGAGGCAGTCCATTGCAGGAGTTGCACTGCCCACTGCCCCCAGGCAGTGCGGCAGTGCATTGCGGGAGTTGCGCCGTCCACTGCCCCCAGGCAGTGAGGCGGTGCATTGCCGGAGGTAGACCTCCCGTGGCTCCTCAGGCGCCCCTACTCATTTATCCCCCCAGTGCCCTACCGCGACCAATGTCAGCTCTCCCCGGCGGCGCTGAGTGACTGGTTGCAGGACCGGGCCTCCATACCGGCGCGGGCCACCTACGAGGCCCGCTGGGAGGAAAATTTCATGCCAGGGGGAGGCCTCCCCCTGGACTGGTTCGACCACGACCAGCAGCGCCACATCACGGCGCACCGAATGGACAACGTCCCGACCGTGGCCGTCCTAGCCCACCGTTCCTCCCACCGGGACACGGTGCTGGATACAACGTGCCTCCTGTGCGGGGCACAGCCCGAGACGGCGCCCCACCTGTGGGCCTGCTCGGCCCAATCGCATGAATGGGGACCAGCCCGCCGGCGCCTCGCAGCGTGGCTCGACCAGAAGGTGGGGCCACGGGCGGCCCCAGTGCGCCAACAGCTGTGGGAACCGGCTGTGCTGGAGCCGTGGGCGGCAGCCCTGCAGACCCCCTCCATGCAGCTGGCCCACCTGGAGTGTACGGGGCCCCACTCGCTGGGCACAGAGTTCCTCCGCCACGTCGTGGAGGAGTCCATACGGATCTGGTACGCCCACGCCAAGGCGCGTGCCACACTGCTGAAGGCCCGCCTGGGCCAGGGCAGCACGATGGCGTGGGCGTTGCAGGAGCTGTGTCTGCACCAGCAAGCGGAATGGGAGGGAGTGCAGCGGGAGCTCCTGGAGTAAGCGCGGTCGCCAGGGGCGAACCGATCAGGTCTTCCCGACTCCCCCTCTCCCCGCCGAGGCCTACACACATACGCACGGCGCGCACACGACACACACAGCCCCGCCCGTTTACCTGTACCCGTGGGTAGACATCCCGGCCTTTTGCCTTTTGGTAACAGCGCCTTCGGCACACCACACCACACCACACCACACCACACCACACCACACCACACCACACCACACCACACCACACCACACCCTGAGTACTCCCCAGCTCTACCCACGGGCTGGGTGCCGGGTGCGAAGCCCCGGACGACAGGGCCCGGGCACTGCCAATAGGCGGTGTACTAACAGTGTCGGGTGCGCGCACGTCCCAGTGCCAAGCGCCATCCCCAGGGACCCCGCGGCCCCCTAGTACCGGCCGCCAGGGCCCCGGGAACGGACCAGCGATCCCTAGAGAGGACGGCTGGTACAGCCTCCCCCTCCATCTCCCCTCAACGCCTTTGCCCCACCCACAGGGCCCTCTGCCCCAACTCCATCCCACACACCCCCATGCAGCTCTCAGTGCCCCCCATGCACTACCTCCCGCAGCCACTCCGTGCCGCCTCCCCTGCCCACTGCCCCCCCCCCCACCCCCTTCTCCTGCCCTTGCCCCTCTCACAGGCTGGCAGCGCCCGTGCGGCGCGCCTCCAGGGCCCCGCATCGGCGGCCGGCCGCGTGAACAACTGGGCCCGGGCGCGCCACCGAGGAGGCTCCAATGCGGGGTCTTCAGGGCAAGCGTCCAGGTGTGCAGGTGGAAAGGGCCCCGGAGGGTGCATGTGAGGGGCCCCCGCCCTAGCAGAGGCGCGGTGCCTGGAAACTGGCCTGGTACCAGGGTCTTAACTGATGATACTCAGAACGCTTTCTCAGAGAGTTTGCAGAGGAGGGCCAGTGGCGCCCCCTGTGGAGTTGTCTTTTCCAACTGACAGCTGGCCTATGTGATGTGTATGTGTATGAAGAAGACAAGAATCTGAATGCCCCCCCATGGGCACCCGTCCGGCTGGACGCCCCGGTAAGGGTATCCAACATCCTTTGAGGTAAGGTATAAGGCCCCCCGGCCACCACCCCGGCGCCAACACCAGAGAGGGCGTCCGGGAGGGGTAACAGCCCCCGATCCCCCAAAGGCAGCCCCAAAGGTGAGCGCACCACTGGAAGGGGCATGTCTGCGGGGTAACCAATTGCGCTGAGTAACTACCTAATGTAATAAATAGTGCCTACCGCCGTAAATAATGCTTAACCGGGTAAATGGCCCTCCCCCGGTGCCAGTTTAGTGCGCAGCCCCCATAGCCGGACCCGACCGGCCGTACTGAGGCGAGCCCAGCAATGGGTATGGCAGGCCAGACTTTAAGTGCTGGTAGCCACGCCTCGGTACACTCCGTGGGCTCATAAGGCCCACGGGGGCCCCAAACACCGTTACGTTCGGGAGTTAAGCCCCGGCGGTGTTTGGGGTTGTTCCTGGTTAAGAGGACTCACGTTGAGTCCCAGATACAGTTACCCCGGGGTTATGACCCCCGGTACTGCCTGCTTACTTGCCTGCTGCTGCTAAGAGGTAGGAGGGAGTACCCACGGGTCCTGCCGGAGGCTCCGAACACCCCCTGGGCTGGGCTCCCCGTCCCCCCCAGGCCGGTGCGCCCGGTTCTCTGAAGAAGATGGCCCCCCCTTGGCCTGGCAGGAGACTCCGAACACCCCCTGGGCAGGACTCCCCGTCCCCCCAGGCCGGTGCGCCCGGTTCTCTGAAGAAGATGGCCCCCCCTTGGCCTGGCAGGAGACTCCGAACACCCCCTGGGCAGGACTCCCCGTCCCCCCCGGGCCGGTGCGCCCGGTTCTCTGAAGAAGATGGCCCCCCATTGGCCTGGCAGGAGGCTCCGAACACCCCCTGGGCAGGACTCCCCGTCCCCCCCGGGCCGGTGCGCCCGGTTCTCTGAAGAAGATGGCCCCCCTTTGGCCTGGCAGGAGACTCCGAACACCCCCTGGGCAGGACTCCCCGTCCCCCCCAGGCCGGTGCGCCCGGTTCTCCGAAGCAGATGGCCCCCCACTGGCCTGGCAGGAGGCTCCGAACACCCCCTGGGCAGGACTCCCCGTCCCCCCCGGGCCGGTGCGCCCGGTTCTCTGAAGAAGATGGCCCCCCCTTGGCCTGGCAGGAGACTCCGAACACCCCCTGGGCAGGACTCCCCGTCCCCCCCGGGCCGGTGCGCCCGGTTCTCTGAAGAAGATGGCCCCCCATTGGCCTGGCAGGAGGCTCCGAACACCCCCTGGGCAGGACTCCCCGTCCCCCCCGGGCCGGTGCGCCCGGTTCTCTGACGAAGATGGCCCCCCATTGGCCTGGCAGGAGACTCCGACCACCCCCTGGGCTGGACTCCCCGTCCCCCCCGGGCCGGTGCGCCCGGTTCTCTGAAGAAGATGGCCCCCCATTGTCCTGGCAGGAGACTCCAAACACCCCCTGGGCAGGACTCCCCGTCCCCCCCGGGCCGGTGCGCCCGGTTCTCTGAAGAAGATGGCCCCCCATTGGCCTGGCAGGAGACTCCGAACACCCCTTGGGCAGGACTCCCCGTCCCCCCCGGGCCGGTGCGCCCGGTTCTCTGAAGAAGATGGCCCCCCATTGGCCTGGCAGGAGGCTCCGAACACCCCCTGGGCAGGACTCCCCGTCCCCCCCGGGCCGGTGCGCCCGGTTCTCTGACGAAGATGGCCCCCCATTGGCCTGGCAGGAGACTCCGACCACCCCCTGGGCTGGACTCCCCGTCCCCCCCAGGCCGGTGCGCCCGGTTCTCTGAAGAAGATGGCCCCCCCTTGGCCTGGCAGGAGACTCCGAACACCCCCTGGGCAGGACTCCCCGTCCCCCCCGGGCCGGTGCGCCCGGTTCTCTGAAGAAGATGGCCCCCCATTGGCCTGGCAGGAGACTCCGAACACCCCTTGGGCAGGACTCCCCGTCCCCCCGGGCCGGTGCGCCCGGTTCTATGAAGAAGATGGCCCCCCCTTGGCCTGGCAGGAGACTCCGAACACCCCCTGGGCAGGACTCCCCGTCCCCCCCGGGCCGGTGCGCCCGGTTCTCCGAAGGAGATGGCCCCCCACTGGCCTGGCAGGAGGCTCCGAACACCCCCTGGGCAGGACTCCCCGTCCCCCCCGGGCCGGTGCGCCCGGTTCTCTGAAGAAGATGGCCCCCCCTTGGCCTGGCAGGAGACTCCGAACACCCCCTGGGCAGGACTCCCCGTCCCCCCCGGGCCGATGCGCCCGGTTCTCTGAAGAAGATGGCCCCCCATTGGCCTGGCAGGAGGCTCCGAACACCCCCTGGGCAGGACTCCCCGTCCCCCCCGGGCCGGTGCGCCCGGTTCTCTGACGAAGATGGCCCCCCTTTGGCCTGGCAGGAGACTCCGAACACCCCCTGGGCAGGACTCCCCGTCCCCCCCGGGCCGGTGCGCCGGGTTCTCTGAAGAAGATGGCCCCCCATTGGCCTGGCAGGAGACTCCGAACACCCCCTGGGCAGGACTCCCCGTCCCCCCCGGGCCGGTGCGCCCGGTTCTCTGAAGAAGATGGCCCCCCATTGGCCTGGCAGGAGGCTCCGAACACCCCTTGGGCAGGACTCCCCGTCCCCCCCAGGCCGGTGCGCCCGGTTCTCCGAAGCAGATGGCCCCCCATTGGCCTTGAAGGATGCCCCGACCACCCCCTGGGCTGGACTCCCCGTCCCCCCCAGGCCGGTGCGCCCGGTTTTTTGAAGGATAATGCCTCCCCATGGGCCCTGCAGGATACTCCGACCACCCCCTGGGCAGGACTCCCCGTCCCCCCCAGGCCGGTGCGCCCGGTTGTTGGAAGAAGATGGCCCCCCATGGGCCTTGCAGGAGGCTCCGACCACCCCCTGGGCTGGACTCCCCGTCCCCCCCTGGCCGGTGCGCCCGGTTATTAGAAGAGGATGGCTCCGCGTGGGCCTTGCAGGAGGCTCCGAACACCCCCTGGGCTGGACTCCCCGTCCCCCCCAGGCCGGTGCGCCCGGTTCTCCGAAGATGACGCCTCCCCATGGGCCCTGAAGAATACTCCGGCCACCCCCTGGGCAGGACCCCCCGTCCCCCCAGGCCGGTGCGCCCGGTTCTTGGAAGATGCTGGCTCCCCATGGGCCTTGCAGGAGGCTCCGACCACCCCCTGGGCTGGACTCCCCGTCCCCCCCCAGGCCGGTGCGCCCGGTTCTCCGAAGATGATGGCCCCCCATAGGCCCTGAAGGATGCCCCGACCACCCCCTGGGGTGGACTCCCCATCCCCCCAGGCTGGTGCGCCGGGTAGTACATCCCCACAGGCCCTGCAGGACACTCCGACCACCCATTGCAAGAGTTGCACTGCCCACTGCCCCCAGGCAGTGAGGCAGTGCATTGCAGGAGTTGCACTGCCCACTGCTCCCAGGCAGTGAGGCAGTGCATTGCAGGAGTTGCGCTGCCCACTGCCCCCAGGCAGTGAGGCAGTGCATTGCAGGAGTTCCACTGCCCACTGCCCCCAGGCAGTGAGGCAGTGCATTGCAGGAGGTCCACTGCCCACTGCCCCCAGGCAGTGGGGCAGTGCATTGCACGAGTTGCACTGTCCACTGCCCCCAGGCAGTGAGGCAGTGCATTGCAGGAGTCGCACTGCCCGCTGCTCCCAGGCAGTGAGGCAATGCGTTGCGGGAGTTGCGCTGCCCCCTGCCCCCAGGCGGTGCGGCAGTGTATTGCAGGAGTTGCACTGCCCAGTGCCCCCAGGCAGTGGGGCAGTGCGTCGCAGGAGTTGCAATGTTCACTGCACCCGGATAGTGCGGCAGTGTATCGCAGGAGTTGCACTGTCCACTGCCCCCAGGCAGTGGGGCGGTGCATTGCAGGAGTTGCACTCTCCACTGCCCCCAGGCAGTGAGGCAGTGCATTGCAGGAGTTGCATTGCCCACTGCCCCCAGGCAGTGCGGCAGTGTTTTGCTGGGGTTCCACTGCCCACTGCCCCCAGGCAGTGCGGCAGTGCATTGCAGGAATTGCGCTGCCCACTGCCCCCAGACAGTGAGGCAGTGAATTGCAGGGGTTCCACTGCCCACTGCCCCCATGCAGTGGGGCAGTGCAATTCAGAAGTTCCACTGCCCACTGCCCCCAGGCAGTGAGGCAGTGCATTGCAGGAGCTCCACTGCCTACTGCCCCCAGGCAGTGAGGCAGTGCGGTGCAGGAGTTGCATTGCCCACTGCCCCCAGGCAGTGCGGCAGTGTTTTGCTGGAGGTCCACTGCCCACTGCCCCCAGGCAGTGCGGCAGTGCATTGCAGGAATTGCGCTGCCCACTGCCCCCAGACAGTGCGGCAGTGAATTGCAGGGGTTCCACTGCCCACTGCCCCCATGCAGTGGGGCAGTGCAATTCAGAAGTTCCACTGCCCACTGCCCCCAGGGCAGTGAGGCAGTGCATTGCAGAAGTTGCACTGTCCACTGCCCCCAGGCAGTGGGGCAGTGCATTGCAGGAGTTGCACTGCCCACTGCCCCCAGGCAGTGACGTAGTGCATTGCAGGAGTTGTGCTGCCCACTGCCCCCAGGCGGTGTGGCAGTGTATTGCAGGAGTTGCACTGCCCACTGCCCCCAGGCAGTGGGGCAGTGCATTGCAGGAGTTGCACTGCCCACTGCCCCCAGGCAGTGGGGCAGTGCATTGCAGGCGTTCCCCTGCCCACTGCCCCCAGGCAGTGAGGCAGTGCATTGCAGGGGTTGCACTGCCCACTGCCCCCAGGCAGTGGGGCAGTGCGTTGCAGAAGTTGCACTTTCCACAGGCCCCAGGCAGTGAGGCAGTGCATTGCAGGAGGTCCACTGCCCACTGCCCCCAGGCAGTGAGGCAGTGCATTGCAGGAGTTGCACTGCCCACTGCCCCCCGGCAGTGAGGCAGTGTATTGCCGGAGGTCCACTGCCCACTGCCCCCAGGCAGTGGGGCAGTGCATCGCAGGAGTTCCGCTGCCCACTGCCCCCAGGCAGTGCGGCAGTGTATTGCGGAAGTTGCACTGCCCACTGCCCCCAGGCAGTGAGGCAGTGCATTGCGGGAATTGCACTGCCCACTGCCCCCAAGGCAGTGAGGCAGTGGATTGCAGGGGTTCCACTGCCCACTGCCCCCCGGCAGTGGGACAGTGCATTGCAGAAGTTGCACTGTCCACTGCCCCCAGGGCAGTGAGGCAGTGCAATGCAGAGGTTGCACTGTCCACTGCTCCCAGGCAGTGGGGCAGTGCATTGCAGGAGGTCCACTGCCCACTGCCCCCAGGCAGTGAGGCGGTGCATTGCAGGAGTTGCACTGCCCACTGCCCCCAGGCAGTGGGGCAGTGCACTGCAGGAGTTGCACTGTCCACTGCCCCCAGGCAGTGAGGCAGTGCATTGCAGGAGTTGCACTGCCCACTGCCCCCAGGCAGTGCGGCAGTGCATTGCAGGAGTTGCGCTGCCCACTGCCCCCAGACAGCGCGGCAGTGTATTGCAGGAGTTGCACTGCCCACTGCCCCCAGGGCAGTGAGGCAGTGCATTGCAGGGGTTCCACTGCCCGCTGCCCCCCGGCAGTCGGGCAGTGCATTGCCGAAGTTGCACTGCCCACTGCCCCCAGGGCAGTGAGGCAGTGCAATGCAAAAGTTGCACTGTCCACTGCCCCCAGGCGGTGGGGCAGTGCATTGCAGGAGTTGCACTGCCCACTGCCCCTAGGCAGTGAGGCAGTGCATTGCAGGAGTTGCACCGCCCACTGCCCCCAGGGCAGTGAGGCGGTGCATTGCAGGAGTTGCGCTGCCCACTGCCCCCAGACAGTGCGGCAGTGTATTGCAGGAGTTGCGCTGCCCACTGCCCCCAGGCAGTGGGGCAGCGCATTGCAGGAGTTCCGCTGCCCACTGCCCCCAGACAGTGCGGCAGTGTATTGCAGGAGTTGCACTGCCCACTGCCCCCAGGCAGTGAGGCAGTGCATTGCAGGAATTGCACTGCCCACTGCCCCCAGGGCAGTGAGGCAGTGCATTGCAGGGGTTCCACTGCCCACTGCCCCCCGGCAGTCGGGCAGTGCATTGCAGGAGTTGCACTGCCCACTGCCCCCAGGCAGTGAGGCAGTGTATTGCAGGAGTTGCACTGCCCACTGCCCCCAGGGCAGTGAGGCAGTGCAATGCAGAGGTTGCACTGTCCACTGCTCCCAGGCAGTGGGGCAGTGCATTGCGGGAGTTGCACTGCCCACTGCCCCCAGGCAGTGGAGCAGTGCACTGCAGGAGTTGCACTGCCCACTTCCCCAGACAGTGCGGCAGTGTATTGCAGGAGTTGCACTGCCCACTGCCCCCATGCAGTCGGGCAGTGCATTGCAGGAGTTGCACTGCCCACTGCCCCCAGGCAGTGAGGCAGTGCATTGCAGGAGGTCCACTGCCCACCGCCCCCAGGCAGTGGGGCAGTGCACTCACGAGTTGCGCTGTCCACTGCCCCCAGGCAGTGAGGCAGTGCATCGCAGGAGTTGCGCTGCCCACTGCCCCCAGGCAGTGAGGCGGTGCATTGCAGGAGTTCCACTGCCCAGTGCCCCCAGGCAGTGAGGCAGTGCATTGCAAGGGTTGCACTGCCCACTGCCCCCAGGCAGTGAGGCAGTGCATTGCAGGAGTTGCACTGCCAACTGCCCCAGGGCATTGAGGCAGTGCATTGCAGGAGTTCCACTGCCCACTGCCCCTAGGCAGTGCGGCAGTGTATTGCCGGAGGTCCACTGCCCACTGCCCCCAGGCAGTGAGGTAGTGCATTGCAGAAGTTGCACTGTCCACTGCCCCCAGGCAGTGAGGCAGTGAATTGCGGAAGTTGCACTGCCCACTGCCCCCAGGCAGTGAGGCAGTGCATTGCAGAAGTTGCACTGTCCACTGCCCCCAGGCAGTGAGGCAGTGCATTGCAGGAATTGCACTGCCCACTGCCCCCAGGGCAGTGAGGCAGTGCATTGCAGGGGTTCCACTGCCCACTGCCCCCCGGCAGTCGGGCAGTGCATTGCAGGAGTTGCACTGCCCACTGCCCCCAGGCAGTGAGGCAGTGTATTGCAGGAGTTGCACTGCCCACTGCCCCCAGGGCAGTGAGGCAGTGCAATGCAGAGGTTGCACTGTCCACTGCTCCCAGGCAGTGGGGCAGTGCATTGCGGGAGTTGCACTGCCCACTGCCCCCAGGCAGTGGAGCAGTGCACTGCAGGAGTTGCACTGCCCACTTCCCCAGACAGTGCGGCAGTGTATTGCAGGAGTTGCACTGCCCACTGCCCCCATGCAGTCGGGCAGTGCATTGCAGGAGTTGCACTGCCCACTGCCCCCAGGCAGTGAGGCAGTGCATTGCAGGAGGTCCACTGCCCACCGCCCCCAGGCAGTGGGGCAGTGCACTCACGAGTTGCGCTGTCCACTGCCCCCAGGCAGTGAGGCAGTGCATCGCAGGAGTTGCGCTGCCCACTGCCCCCAGGCAGTGAGGCGGTGCATTGCAGGAGTTCCACTGCCCAGTGCCCCCAGGCAGTGAGGCAGTGCATTGCAAGGGTTGCACTGCCCACTGCCCCCAGGCAGTGAGGCAGTGCATTGCAGGAGTTGCACTGCCAACTGCCCCAGGGCATTGAGGCAGTGCATTGCAGGAGTTCCACTGCCCACTGCCCCTAGGCAGTGCGGCAGTGTATTGCCGGAGGTCCACTGCCCACTGCCCCCAGGCAGTGAGGTAGTGCATTGCAGAAGTTGCACTGTCCACTGCCCCCAGGCAGTGAGGCAGTGAATTGCGGAAGTTGCACTGCCCACTGCCCCCAGGCAGTGAGGCAGTGCATTGCAGAAGTTGCACTGTCCACTGCCCCCAGGCAGTGAGGCAGTGCATTGCCGGAGTTCCACTGCCCACTGCCCCAGGGCAGTGAGGCAGTGCAATGCAGGAGTTGCACTGCCCACTGCCCCCAGGCAGTGAGGCAGTGCAATGCAGGAGTTGCAATGCCCACTGCCCCCAGGCAGTGAGGCGGTGCGTCGCAGGAGTTGCGCTGCCCACTGCCCCCAGGCAGTCGGGCAGTGCATTGCAGGAGTTGCACTGCCAACTGCCCCAGGGCAGTGAGGCAGTGCATTGCAGAAGTTGCACTGCCCACTGCCCCCAGGCAGTGAGGCAGTGCATTGCAAGAGTTCCACTGCCCACTGCCCCAGGGCAGTGAGGCAGTGCGTTGCAGGATTTGCACTGTCCACTGCCCCCAGGCAGTGAGGCAGTGCATTGCAGGAGTTGCACTGCCGACTGCCCCACGGCAGTGAGGCAGTGCATTGCAGGAGTTGCGCTGCCCCCTGCCCCCAGGCAGTGAGGCAGTGCATTGCGGGAGTTCCAGTGCCCACTGCCCCATGGCAGTGAGGCAGTGCGTTGCAGGATTTGCACTGTCCACTGCCCCCAGGCAGTGGGGCAGTGCATTGCAGGAGTTGCACTGCCCACTGCCCCCAGGCAGTGGGGTAGTGCATTGCAAGAATTCCACTGCCCACTGCCCGAGGGCAGTGAGGCAGTGCATTGCAGAAGCTGCCCTGTCCACTGCCCCCAGGCAGTGGGGCAGTGCATTGCAGGAGTTGCGCTGCCCACTGCCCCCAGGCAGTGAGGCAGTGCATTGCAGGAGTTGCACTGCCCACTGCCCCCAGGCAGTGAGGCAGTGCATTGCAGGAGTTGCACTGTCCACTGCCCCCAGGCAGTGAGGCAGTGCGTTGCAGGAGTTGCGCTGCCCACTGCCCCCAGGCAGTGAGGCAGTGCATTGCAGGAGTTGCACTGCCCACTGCCCCCAGGCAGTGAGGCAGTGCATTGCAGGAGTTGCACTGCCCACTGCCCCCAGGCAGTGAGGCAGTGGATTGCAGGAGGTCCACGGCCCACTGCCCCCAGGCAGTGCGGCAGTGCATTGCAGGAGTTCCACTGCCCACTGCCCCAAAGCGGTGAGGCAGTGCATTGCAGGAGGTCCACTGCCCACTGCCCCCAAGGCAGTGGGGCAGCGCATTGCAGGAGGTCCGCTGCCCGTTGCCCCCGGGCAGTGAGGTAGTGTATTGCAGGAGGTCCACTGCCCACTGCCCCCAGGCAGTGAGGCAGTGTACAGCAGGAGTTCCACTGCCCACTGCCCCCAGGTAGTGAGGCAGTGCATTGCAGAAGTTGCA
This sequence comes from Eutreptiella sp. 'Long Island Sound 2002', assembly GCA_964036045.1. Taxonomy (NCBI): domain Eukaryota; phylum Euglenozoa; class Euglenophyceae; order Eutreptiales; family Eutreptiaceae; genus Eutreptiella; species Eutreptiella sp. 'Long Island Sound 2002'. The sequence continues at coordinate 45,720,151 of OZ038386.1, forward strand.
CTGCCCACTGCACCCAGGCAGTGGGGCAGTGCATTGCGGAAGGTCCACTGCCCACTGCCTCCAGGCAGTGGGGCAGTCTATTGCAGGAGTTCATCTGCCCACTGCCCCCGGGCAGTGAGGCAGTGCATTGCAGGAGAACCACTGCCCCCTGCCCCCAGGCAGTGCAGCAGCGCATTGCCAAAGTTCCACTGCTTACTGCCCCCAGGCAGTGAGACAGTGCGTTGCAGGAGGTCCACTGACAACTGGCCCCAGGCCGTGGCGCAGTGTGTCGCAGGAGTACCACTGCCCACTGCCCCCAGGCAGTGGGGTAGTGCATTGCAAGAGTTGCACTGCCCACCGCCCCCAGGCGGTGGGGTAGTGCATTGCAGAAGTTGCACTGTCCACTGCCCCCAGGCAGTGAGGCAGTGTATTGCGGAAGTTGCACAGCCCACTGCCCCTAGGCAGTGAGGCAGTGCATTGCACAAGTTGCACTGTCCACTGCCCCCGGGCAGTGAGGCAGTGCATTGCCGGAGTTCCACTGCCCACTGCCCCAGGCAGTGAGGCAGTGCATTTCAGGAGTTGCACTGCCCACTGCCCCCAGGCAGTGAGGCAGTGCATTGCCGGAGTTGCACTGCCCACTGCCCCCAGGCAGTGAGGCAGTGCGTTGCAGGAGTTGCACTGCCCACTGCCCCCAGGCAGTCGGGCAGTGCATTGCGGGAGTTCCACTGCCCACTGCCCCAGGGCAGTGAGGCAGTGCATTGCAGAAGCTGCACTGTCCACTGCCCCCAGGCAGTGAGGCAGTGCATTGCGGGAGTTCCACTGCCCACTGCCCCAGGGCAGTGAGGCAGTGCATTGCAGGAGTTGCGCTGCCCACTGCCCCCAGGCAGTGAGGCAGTGCATTGCAGGAGTTCCACTGCCCACTGCCCCCAGGCAGTGAGGCAGTGCATTGCAGGAGTTGCACTGTCCACTGCCCCCAGGCAGTGAGACAGTGCATTGCAGGAGTTGCACTGCCCACTGCCCCAGGGCAGTGAGGCAGTGCATTGCAGAAGTTGCACTGCCCACTGCCCCCAGGCAGTGGGGTAGTGCATTGCAAGAGTTCCACTGCCCACTGCCCCAGGGCAGTGAGGCAGTGCGTTGCAGGAGTTGCACTGTCCACTGCCCCCAGGCAGTGAGGCAGTGCATTGCAGGAGTTGCACTGCCCACTGCCCCAGGGCAGTGAGGCAGTGCATTGCAGAAGTTGCGCTGCCCCCTGCCCCCAGGCAGTGGGGCAGTGCATTGCGGGAGTTCCACTGCCCACTGCCCCCAGGCAGTGAGGCAGTGCATTGCAGGAGTTGCACTGTCCACTGCCCCCAGGCAGTGAGGCAGTGCATTGCAGGAGTTGCACTGTCCACTGCCCCCAGGCAGTGAGGCAGTGCATTGCAGGAGTTGCACTGCCAACTGCCCCAGGGCATTGAGGCAGTGCATTGCAGGAGTTCCACTGCCCACTGCCCCCAGGCAGTGAGGCGGTGCATTGCAGGAGTTCCACTGCCCACTGCCCCCAGGCAGTGAGGCAGTGCATTGCAGGAGTTGCACTGTCTACTGCCCCCAGGCAGTGAGGCAGTGCATTGCAGGAATTGCACTGTCCACTGCCCCCAGGCAGTGAGGCAGTGCATTGCAGGAGTTGCACTGCCAACTACCCCAGGGCATTGAGGCAGTGCATTGCAGAAGTTGCACTGCCCACTGCCCCCAGGCAGTGGGGTAGTGCATTGCAGGAGTTCCACTGCCCACTGCCCCAGGGCAGTGAGGCAGTGCATTGCAGGAGTTGCACTTCCACTGCCCCAGGGCAGTGAGGCAGTGCATTGCAGGAGTTGCACTGCCAACTGCCCCAGAGCAGTGAGGCAGTGCATTGCAGAAGTTGCACTGCCCACTGCCCCCAGGCAGTGGGGTAGTGCATTGCAAGAGTTCCACTGCCCACTGCCCCAGGGCAGTGAGGCAGTGCGTTGCAGGAGTTGCACTGTCCACTGCCCCCAGGCAGTGAGGCAGTGCATTGCAGGAGTTGCACTGCCCACTGCCCCAGGGCAGTGAGGCAGTGCATTGCAGAAGTTGCACTGCCCACTGCCCCCAGGCAGTGGGGCAGTGCATTGCGGGAGTTCCACTGCCCACTGCCCCAGGGCAGTGAGGCAGTGCAATGCAGGAGATGCGCTGCCCGCTGCCCCCAGGCAGTGAGGCAGTGCATTGCAGGAGTTGCACTGTCCGCTGCCCCCGGGCAGTGAGGCAGTGCGTTGCAGGATTTGCACTGTCCACTGCCCCCAGGCAGTGAGGCAGTGCATTGCAGGGGTTCCACTGCCCACTGCCCCCAGGCAGTGAGGCAGTGCATTGCAGGAGGTCCACCGCCCACTGCCCCCAGGCAGTGGGGCAGTGCATTGAAGGAGGTCCACTGCCCACTGCCCCCCGGCAGTGAGGCAGTGTGTTGCAGGAGGTCCACTGCCCACTGCGCCCAGGCAGTGGGGCAGTGCATTGAAGGAGGTCCACTGCCCACTGCGCCCAGGCAGTGAGCAACAGTGCAGCAGGGCACACACAGTGCAGTGTGGTGCAGAGCACCAAGCAGTGCGGCACCACACAGAAGGCACTGGTGGTGCAGCGCGGCACGCAGGGTGCAGTGGGCAAATGAGACCCTGTGTGACTGCGCGCAGGCGTCGGCAAGGCAGTGTCGGCCAAGTGCGAGAGTGCACTGGTCCGGCTATGCCACAACACACTTACACACAACGCGCACACAACACACACAGCCCAGCCCGTTTATCTGTACCCGTGGGTAGACATCCCGGCCTTTGCCTTTTGGTAACAGCGCCTTCGGCACACCACACCACACCACACCACACCACAGTGTAAGCGACAGGACCTTGTACCCTTTGTCCGGGTCATGTCATATCTACAACAAATAAATGATAAACCACAAAACAAATAGAAACATGTACAAATTCTCATCTATTCTCACCAACAGAAATTCCGGATTAATCTTTATCTGCACTCGTGTGCGACCTATAAAATGCGGGATGCGCGGAGGCATACATAATAGCTCACTGCAACTCATTCCCATTACACACAACACACCACGGTGCACGTCCCCAGCCCCCTTTTTCGAGCCAAAATCCTGCTTTGTTGAGTTGCTCTGTGAGTCTCATGGTCTCAGACCTCACGAGCCCCGCCTCCACCGGCATCCCAATGCCGGGTGTTTTGGCCGCGGTCAGGGCAGATTCTCAAGATCACCTGCACGAGAAACAGAATTGCGATGTACCCCTGTTGGCGTACCGCTTTCTTGCCGGATTTCATGTTGTGGACTGCCAAAGTCAGAGCGTTGAACACACCACACTGGTGAGCGAACTGACGTGTCGTGTCGTGGGAACGAAATCAGGCCGTCCTTTGAGATGGTGCAGACACCCGGACCCTGGGGTCGGTGGGATCAGCCATCAAGCCATTTTTGCAGGGTTTTGGCAGGGCATCATATCAAGAGGTGCTTGCCTCATGGTGCTACATCCTTCACAATCTGTCCATGGACGCCCCCGATAGCCGACACTTAGATACTATCTTGTCTCCGGCCTCGGATGTACTCTCTCCCGCCAGCCTAGTAGTCTGACAACCAAGGGGTCGATACTGGGGTCTGTTTGTCGTACTCACTGCGGTCCATCGAATCTGAGTTGAGTGCCGGCTCGTCAGTCAGTGTGGGCGGAACCTCTGCAACATTTACCATGTCAACCAAAGCCATCTACTGAGAGCTTGTGGAACCGATTGAACGACACCCCGTTCCCTGTACCACCTCATCTGCGGGGATCGGGAGGGGGGCGGCAAGCGCTCGCCACATGTAGCCCAGGGCATCACCACGCCCAGTCCAGCCCCAGACCTTGGCAGTCAGGGGAAATTGCTTCGGCTGTGCGTTTGACTTTGGATTTGAGCTTTGTAACTGCACTTTTCGCAGGGGATGCACAAGTCTCACCCCTCCCCTCTGCACACCACCACGATAGTTGCTTCACAGCCGAGACAAGTAGGAATTACTGAGGGGGAGAATGAGCTCTTGTTGTGTGCACCGGTGTCTTATGGCGTACACGGAATATCGACCGCAGTGGTGCATACATTGACACTGTGTAATGCGACCGGGAAAGGAGAGGAAAAAGAGCTTTGAGAATTGTATAGAGCATCTGACCACACCTGTGTGACTTGCTTACCTTTTCCTCCGTTGTATACCGCAGATGAGGGAATTACTTGGAGCATGTCTGCGATCACTCCCAAAGTTTCGAATGAATGCGAGGCTTGGAGAATAGTTGAGAGGAACACCAACAATCGTACAGGGCCGGGCCTCCGCCTACAGGGTCCTCCCTCCTGACAACCTGCAACTGGGACTGCATCGGGCGCATTCCACTTAGCAGACGTCGTCGCTAATGCCAATGTGTGGTCCACAGCGACCGTTGGTGGTCACCAACTGAGCCCAATGACAGTGACCCCAACGCACCAGAAACGACCAGATGACCTTAAAAACCACTGAAAATAGTTCACGGCGGACCCCGGGGCACGCTCCCAGACTCTTCCTCGGGCATCGCATGCCTCGGGCAGGAGTCGAGCTTGGCGAGCACGGGGCCATGTCTCCGACTGTGCTCGCACCTACAACAGTTGTGGTGGACTTCATTCCCGCAGACACTGCACTGAGGGGGTTGGGGAACGGTGAATTGTTTGGACATCTACAACAACGGGGAAGTCGGGTTTTCACTTGTTTTGGGGGAGGGTTTCGAGCCCCCGAAAACTGGGGGGGATTCGGGAAAAGGACTCAATTCACAGGACCAGTATTCAGTCACTATGAACTCTGGCGCCAAAGGCGCCGAAAATTGTTTTGAGCATTGAAAATGGTCAATTTTTTTTCATCAAATACATGGCAAATGATGACTTTTCTGAACCCCCTCGACGCGCTGATTCCAAAAATTCATTTTCATTTTGTTGCCGGATTTGGGTTTGGGTCACCTCCGTTTAGGGGCCCCGTCAATTGAGCCTTTTTTTGGGGAGGGGGGGTCTAGCCAGAGGGCTGTATCGACACCCTCCTCCCCCCCAGAGAGCCCGCCCACCCAAGCGGCTTCGATTCTTGTTGTCTAACCCCGGACAGACACCCATCTTCCGATGCCTCAAAGACTGATCGCCTTCGGTGCAGTGCGTGCTCACCGCCTCCTCCACAAGCCCTCCCCCAACCACGCCGTTGCCTGGCCTCTGTGCTCTCACAAGACTTTACTGCCAAATTCAGCCCTCCCTTGCCCCTTGATCACCCGATCTTGTTTCAGGAAAAAGCTGATCTGAAGCCTTGTCCTGATGATTCTGCTGCTTCGCCCAAAGAGGTCCCGTCCTCTGCCGTGTGTCCATGCGTCTCTCTGTCCTTTGTCGTCCCAGTAGCACTCAGGGGTCAACCTTCAAAACCCCTCAACAACAATTGTCAAACCTCATCAATCAACAACCCTCAGCACCCCGAAAAATCCAACGACCCCAATTGTCAACCTTCGACAACTCTTCTTAAATCCTCAACAGCTCTGGTCAGCCCTCGAAAACCACTGAAAACCCCTCAACAACCCCTCATCAAGCGTTGCTAGGGGCTTGGGTGGGCTAATTGTAGGTTGGGGCTGCCACCATAGACCCAACCACTCAGGCCAACTTTCTCATGGTTACAATTTGAACCTGCCTATCAAATGGCTATTGTGACTTGTGTTAAACTATATTGCTTACTTCGATTAATTTTGAAGTAATAGCTATTCACCTTAGAACACTTTGGTGTCCCCAATAACTTTTGACACCAAAGGATGCATGTCATAGAGGTCCTTGGAGATTGTTTAAGACTTGCAGTGCAGCCTTACCGAAATTGAAAATGCAAGTCAAATGAATATTGTACCTTTAGAAAACAACCTTTTTTCTGGGATTTGAACCTACGGCCAAGGTTGTTTGGTTTTGTCATTTCAAAGTTTGGCCGGAACTGGCCAAGCTTTGCTTGCCATGTAGAAAACTGCTTCATCAAGCCTTTAAAGTGTCCAACTATTCATTACAATTATTGAAAGAAGAACCAAAAGATGTGTTGTTTTTCAGACTTAGAACGACGAACAACGTTTGGTTTCGCCATTAGGTCTGGCAGAATCGGCCAGAATGCTATGGCAAGGATTCTTGGGGAATGGTGTGGAAGGGCTATATGCCAATTGCGCTATGACGCTGCACATCATCTTGCATAGATTCCTAACAAATTTGGTTGCTCACCGTAGAAAATCTGATTTGAATCTGCTGCCGCGTCGGCGGGCCTGTGGCACGCCGCCAACTGCAGAAAACCGAGGGTTTTTAAATTTTCTGATGGAAAACAAGGGAAAAAAGACGGCGCAACTTAAGAGGTGAGGAAACCAAGTAGCTTTGATCACCCGGAGTCCCGCCGGATGGGTGTTGCGCTCCGACAACTCTTTGACTCCCATCCTCAAAGCTTCAAAGCTTTGAAACTTTGGATCCGGATTGTACCATCAACTCTTGATGGACCCAATCAACGTGTGTCACGCCCCTACAGCCACCATATGAACCCAACACCAAGGTCCCAACAAGAGGTGGGTGAGAAATCCTTGGTGTCATGGTGTCACCAAGGAGATGGTAATAAATATGGTTACGTAACTTGAGGAACGGGCCAAAAGAGCCCACCTCTGAAGGCAAAAAGGTCTTGCACAAGTATGAACGTTCAATTCTCCCCCTTTGAGGCACTTTTAGGGAGCAACATACAACAAAGATAGGCCAAAGCAAATGAAAATTTGACAAATATCCCCCTTTTGGCACAAGAAAACCCATTTTTTGGGGTCAAAAGAGGAGAGCAGTGGTTTTTAGGCCAAAAAAAGGTCAAAATGGCCTCAACGCCAGCTACCCCGGCCAAGGTCGCCCCACCCAAGCCTTTGGGGGGAGTGCTAAGCAAGTTTATACTTGCGGTGTTACGTGCTCCAAGTCTTGTGGAGGGAGCTCTCCAAACTGTTGGCAGTAGATGCTGAGCGGTGGGGCACGTAGGCTGCTCCATTTGTGTCTGATGTGAGATATTCAAAGGGGCAGGGGGTCCCGCAGAAGCCTCAACAGCCCGCAACAACCCACGACAACCCGCAATGACAGCCGCAACCGCAGCAATGACACAACCCTTGACCACCCTTAACTCTCAATACCTCTGGTCAGCCCTTAGCAACCCTCAACATCCGTCAACAATCCTCAAGAACCCTCCAAAATCCACAACAACCCACTTGGCCACAGTTGACAAATCTGACCAACCCTCAACAACCTCAGCCCACTACCAGGGGGGGAAAAATTTTAAGAGGTTTTTTTTTTGAAATGACCCAAATTAAGGGGGTAAAAAATTGGTATTGCTCCTTAGAAATGAAGGAAATTTTTGGTATGAGGCTCCTTGCTGCTGCTTCCTAGTGGATGTTCATTGTGGATTCCGGGTGGGCTCTGGATGGTTGCTGTCATTTCCTGGTGGGCTCTGAATGGTTACTGTTAGAGAACACAGTGTCAATCGACACCGCGTCTCATCTCTATGTTACGCATTCGCACTGCATGCAGCACACAGGAAACCCTCCCTGTAGCCCATGTTCGATGTACACAGCATGCCACAGAGAATCCTTAAAATTGAAGGAAAAATTTGGTACGAGGGAGGGCTTCGAAATTTGTCCAAATCAATTTTTTCACCGCCTAATTTCCCCCCCCCCTGGTAGTGCACAGACGCAACAAGGTCAGAATTACTCGGCCAAATCACTACGTTGCGCGTTGGATCACACATGTGCAGGCCACCCACATCCAATCATGTCCACAAGCCCTGTTGAGGGTCGTTGTTTGTGGGTTGTCCTCAATGACTTTTGCAAGCTTTGGCAACCCTGAGCAATTCTTGTCATTCTTGTGGGCTCGCTTCCCACCCACCACCTGTGACGTGACGGGCGATGCGGTGCCCATCCCCACGGAGAGAGCGGGCTGCGACATCAAAATTCCTGCCCATGAGCACTGCACTTCCCAGGGAAGAGGGGGGCACCAAGACTCCTGCTCCTCTCCGTCCCTTCCTGTCTACCTACCTCGCTCTTGCCGGTTAGTGAGAGGCCCAGGTTCAAAGTTGGCGCATTGCTTACCGTGTGCCCTAAAGGGGACCCAAGGGGCAGTACGATGCCCACTGAGAACAAGAACTTGGCCCCAGGACCGTGAGGGATCACAGCCTTGAGCCTGTGTCCCTGGAAAGTGGTCCACACAATGCTCGCATCTCAACCTCAGCCCCTACCTCAACAACCCTCAGCAACACCAGACGTCCACCTGCTAGATGCCAGTGCATGTCTGCGCCGGGAAACGTTCACCTGCCAGATGTGAAGGGCTTTGCCGTTGGGGTTGGATCGGTTGGATGCATACTGTTTGTGTGGGCCATGTGTGGGCACACAGAGATCATGGGGCGCGCAGGTGCAAAATGCATGGGCTGCATAAGGCATTTTGGACCCCATTTGCCAAAATTCCTCATCTTGCAATTGGAGGATTCCGATGTTCACATATTTGCTTGTGCAACCGTGGCAGCAATCTGCTGCCACGGTTGCCACGTTCATTGCGGCGGGGGTGAACCAAACGAAGATCCTCAGATCAGAGCCTCCACAAGAATATTGAAATTTTTCAGGGTTGTGCACCCTGACAAGCCCAGGGACGCCTCTCCACCCTCAACAGCGCCTGTCAACAGGGTTTGTTGAAGCTTGCTGAGGGTTGGGAGCAGGTTTTCCCGGTTTATGTCGATTTGACCTCAGCAGCTGGGCCCTGATACAGCCCAATGAGATATTCGCCGCTCTTATCCCTGTGCTGTGCCGAGCTGCGCTGCATCATGTTGCGCTGCAAAAGCCACCGCTCGACCCTGCCTTCCCTGCTTTGCCCATGCCATTGCAGTTGCATAATGTCTTGCGCCTTCTCCGTCAGAAACAGGATTCGTCACTTGCTCCGTGGCCTCTCCTCGCAGCCCCGTACCACGTCCACAGGTCTGTTCTGCTGCACACCCCCAAATACACGTGGCAGACCAGTGCATGTTCCGGGCCGACCAGTGTCTTGTGGTTGACAAAGATGTGATCATTTTTGATGGGAGAGGGCTCAGCAGACCACGTCCACAGGGAATATTTTTTCGGGGGTAAGGGGGGTCTGGTTGGGTCCAGCAAATGGCTGCTCGTGAAAAGTTGTTTTTCCTGAGCCAGATTTTGAGTCAAGTTCTGTTTTTTTGGGCGGCTGGCTGGGGCTCTGGAACCACCCCCACCCCCATTGCTCTCCTCTGTGTAAACAGGGACTGTAACCGAGTGCCATTATGACTTCAGCAGCAAATGCAGACATACAGAGCAGTAAAGCATCAGTATTAGAATGCACATGCTTGCTTCGGGAGGGTTGAGGAGGTTTCCTTCACTACTCTATCCAAACCGTCAGAACCCCCAACATTCCTCAAGAACCTTTCGACAACATTTCACCAACTCTTGATATTTCACAGCCCTCCACCACCCTTTGAAGGGCATGAAATCTTGACGAACCCTAACCAACCCTTCAACGACACTTCGGCAACAATTCGCAATCCTTGATGATAATTCACAACCCCCACCAGCCCTCCTCGACCCACCTCGCCAACGCTGCAGCCAGTATCATTCATAACCCTTCACGCTCAATGGAACCTCTAAACCTCCCCAAAATTATTCATGACTGTGTCACAACTCTGCGTCACAACACAAACCATTAGCCCTCGTCAACCCTCAGCAACGTTTCAGCAAGCGTTCACAGCCATTGGACCACTTTATTGACCCTATGTAACAACCCGTTTTAGCCCTCAGCATCAACAATCTACTGTTCCCAGCCACAACCCTCCACAATCAGGCACAATCCTTTTGCCGTTGGGAGTTGTGACGGTTTTAGGAGCGTGTGTGAGGGTTCAATGGGTGCAAATGGTTGTGAAGGATTGTGACAGGTTGTTGACCTGGGGGGTCACTGAGGCTGAGTAAGTATGCCGGTTCTACAAGCCACCGGGGAACAGTATTTTCATTCGGTGAGAGGGCGACAGTTATCCCTCTGCTTACAAGTGCTGCTTCTGCCCCCTGGCGTCCTCCGTTGCCAGCGCTGACATTCTTCACAAGGTTACGAAAGGTTGTAAAGGGTTTGTGGGGTATGCATGGTGATGATGAGATTTCATGAACCGTGGATGCACAAGTGTGCAAAAGAGAAGTCGTGACCAAGTGGTGACCACATGTGTGCTTTGCAAGGCTATCACCTGAGACAACCTAAGGCCGATGGCGGTCCACAGAGGGTGGTGGACGGCAGTAGGGTGCCGCAGACTGTATAACGGGTTATCCCTGGGGGCGGGGGGCAGGGGGAGGGGGGTGGTCCTTGTAAGTGATCCCCCTTCCACAGCATTGTCATAGTTGATGAGCCGAGGGAAGCCGAGCCCTGGTCGACCCAACCCCCCAACTTTCTGGGGGATGTTCGGGAAGATGGGGGGAGGGGTCCCCAGGATATATGACTAAAAGTGATCACCTCGTTACATAAGCCGGGGAAAAAACTTTTGGCAGGCCCGGTCGGGAAATTGGCTTGGCGGCACCAATTGACAGAGGACAAGTGGAATGTGCATTGACGGTAAATTGCTTGCAGTCTTCCTTTCGGTTACATCTCAGAGGCAGGTGGATACCAGTGACGAAAACAAGAGCTTCGCACGTAGTCTGTGGCAAAAGCCTGCACAGGGCTGATACCACGTGGTGCCTACGCTGGGTAGCCCTGGAACTGTCTGCCTGTGTGTGTGTGTGTGTTTTGTGTGCCTCACCTTGTGACAACATGTTACGATCATTGATTGATTGTCTTGTGTTCTCTTTGGTCTGACGAGGTGTTCATTGGGACTGACAGACCTGTCGCCCGCTGTGCTGCTCGCGTGCTCCGTGTATATCGGCAGTGGGCGTTTGACGTTTGTCTAGTTTCTGCACAAGGGTGTGTGCGTGTGTGTGTATGGGCAGACACGTTTCTCAGGCCCCCTTAGGCTCAAGACCGGGGCGCTGTGGACTGATGTGAGTAGGGGGCGCGTAGCCATGGATATCTGGGTGGTGCCTGCCCACAACCCACAATAGACCTCAGCAGAAAGTGTGGGGCGGAGCACCGAGGATTAGCTGGAGGAATGTCATTTGACCCGCTCCTGGTCGAGGGTGGGTCGCAGGAACAGGCCCGGCTGAGCCCCCCGTGCTTCTCTTCATCACCTCTGCAGCGCTAGGGCTATGGTAGGATTCTCCCGAAGCAGCATCGTTGGGGTATCCTCAATTGGGATTCGGACCAGCAAGTCAGATCTGACCATTCACGAGAGTCGCAGGGTATCACAGCCACAGGTACGCAGTGGCCTTGTTTGCCTCGCTTCCGCCCTTTCGTTTGCCGATGGCCTGTCCCCATTTCCGCAGAGAGAGCCGTTGACCCCTGTTTCCACATCACATGTTCCAGCACCATGGCATCCCTTGTTTGTTGTTGACCCAACCAACGCCCGGCGAGGTCAGCCGAGCTGCATTGCATCCCGCATCAGAGGTGCCCTGCAGTCGTAGGCGTGTTACACAATTTTTTGCAATTTTCGCATCCTTGGGGGCGCACCACAGGCACCACAGGAAGAGCACCCCCATGGGTTGGGCGTGGCCTGGCACCTCGCCCTGCTCATGGTGGAGTTGCCCATAATGTATGGACCCCTGTGGAAGGTTGGCAGTGGCAAGCATGAGGAGTGACATGAGGCAGACAGACGAATGGAAAGAGGCAGAATATGAAGAGATAGCAGAGATGACGGCAGAGGAGCAGGGGGAAGAGCAGCAAAAGGGGCAGACGCGCAGAGGGACATGCACAGAGTGTGCATTTGTCATGCGAAATGTCATGCAAAGCATGCAGCGAGGAGGAGGCAGTGCATCAGGAGAGACACATGCACATGGGCAGTGGGGCTTAAGCACACAGGACTTGCCATTGCAGCGTACTCCAGTAGGGTGGGACTCGCTGTAAGCACAGGCCTAGACCAAGGGACAGGGGATAAGACGGGCGTACCACCATCGTTGAAAACAAAACTTGCTTTTGGGGTCCTGCAAATAGTCCTGGCAGGACGAGCGAAGGGCCCATGGGTGCAGTGTAAGACATTTTCATGAACGTGCGTGCATGTGCCGGTATGGGCGAGTTCGCGGGGGAGGGGGGGGCTGACATCCCCAAAACCGTTCATAACAGGTACACCAGGGGGACTTTGAAGAGACACAGGGTGAGGGGACCCTCCATCCTCAAAATAGGTGGGGCATCCATTTTTGAGGGTTTTTGGGCCTTTCCTAGCGTCCTCTTCTCAGAATTCTCGATTTTGTGTCATTTTTGCCATGTTTTCACCAACATCTGGCCAGGCTGCACAGGGTGGGTCTCACTCAACCTTGCCGCCCTTTTTACTCCAGCATATTGTCAGTTGGGGGTCAAGTCATTCACGGTGGATTTATTGCATTTGATGTGTAGAAGCCATGTACAAAGTGGCTCTCCTCAACTTAACAATATGCTGGCTAACTTGACTGATGACCACCTTGGACACCCCCCCATGTAGCCAGGTGTCGCTAGTAGCGCTACACGGGGGTGTCTGGGGTGGTATCCATCAAATTAGCCAACATATAGCCAACATATCGTTTAGCTGAGGAGAGCCACTTTGCATGTGGCTTCTGCACATCAAATGCAACAAATCCACCCTGATGACTTGACCTTGGCACTCACACCACATTGGAGGTAGGAACGCGTCAGGGAATGAAGCATACTTAGCTTCCGTATACCCCCGGGACACAAGTATATGATCATTGCTCTCCAGAACAGTACCAAATGTTGCCTTGCCACTGCAGTTATGGCATGTTTCTGGGGCTGTTTGGTCAGCTTATCCCTCCCAGGGTGCCGGTTAGCAACTCATTACCTCGACAACCTTGGGCGTTTTGATGAACCTTCACACTGACACTCATCATCATCAGTCAACGCATCATCAGAAATCCTGGACCCCCCAGAGACATTTGAGTCCGAATTTTCGTCAGGCATCTCCTCTAGGGGGGTGCTTATCCTGCGGCGCCTGCGGCACCTGCGGCGCACCCTGCGGCGCGCAATTTGGGTAATTATCTTGGAACAGAGGCAATATAGTATAGTGGTACCCTATACACCCTTTTCCCCGATTTTTGCTACTTTTTCCCCCTTTTTGGGTCTTTTCCCCTCGCAAATGGTGCAGTTGTTGCCCGTCCCCAATATGGAATGGGCCGTGTATGAACTTTGCGTCGTCCGTGCTTTGGGCACTCCTAAGACGGCAAGGGTTAGGTAGCACGGGTATGGTTGCCAGCTAGAACCCGACCCCCCCCCCCCTCTACGGACCCCAAAATGGTTCTGCGGAACACACACACACACACACACACACACACACACACACACACACACACACACACACACACACACACACACACCACAATGGGTTTTGTGGGCTTTGGAGGTAATCTGCTGAACTAAGCTAAACAAAACCCATGGTGGCGTGTAAGAGTGCTTTGAGCGCCAGATCGGGCAAGACGAGGCACTATTCAAATGTCGTTTGTTGCTCATTGAAGATCCCGCCCTCAAGCTCAGCCCTGGCCTGATGTGGCAGTGCCGTAGTCTCTCCTATGTAGAGAACTATGGTGTCAACAAATCAATGTGCACGGACCTTTTTTGTTCCGGTGTATATATTTCCTAGATAGTGTACACTCAAGCTAATTACCCTTACCCTGCGCACCTGCAGCGCACCTGCGGTGCGCCCGCGGCGCGCAGTAAGCGCTCCCTAAGCCCATTTCAGTCCAAATGTCCATGACTGTGTTGTGGGTGCACTGTCACATGGTGGAAACCCACCCTATGCACTAGTCGGCAGTAGGGCTAAATATTGAAGAGTTCAAAAGTTCGCCCCCATTACTCAAAAATATGGCCTCGTTACCCCCCATGACCCATACCTCTCCAATAGCCCTTTTCTTGAAGATTTCAAAAAGGTATAACATGACCCCCCCCCCCCTTAGGTGACAACATTTTCTGAGCAATTTGGCCAAAAGTTGAAAGCCTAGTTCGTAGATGGTTTAGACCCCCCCACAAAATCACTCATGTATGGAATGAAATATGCTCTGCAAGCTTTGTGCATGTCAAATGTATTTGCGAATGTCATAGCACTACTGTATCGAATCCGTTGTTCAATACTCAAAGCTGGACTGATGCTGTGCACGCCTTGCAATCTTTGGGTGGGTATGATGTGTGTTGAAAGCAATCTCCACTTGGACACCTGGCGAACCAGAACACCAAATACCTAAACCCTACGGGCCCAACCGAAACCCTTGGTATCGTACCTGTGGCAGGTTGTCCTTCTGGGCTCGGGTGCCAGGTCCTCCCAGGTCTGCTGTTTGTGTGCCCCCCCTCGACAGAGGCTTGACCATGACCATGAAAGCCAACCGCTTTTTTTTTATCGGCCGCAGGCTTTGGTTCAGACATCTGCATTTTGTATCATGCTGATCCACACTGCCATGCCATGCATGGCATTGCAAATAAAATGTGTAATGTAGCGCAGAGGTAGATGATGAAAGATATAGACCAATTTCGAAAGGCATTTCTGAGGTCCAAAGGCACATGTCTAGTGTGGCTTTTCACGGTTCTTGAAAGTGGTGTTTTTTGGCAGTTTTTTTTTGTGCCATTTTCTGTTCTTGTCTGCTCTTTGACGTGCAAAGCCATAGGGCCAGGGCCAATGGTTCATGGTTGAATTGTTTTTGCACAATGACGGCTTTGCACACCAAGCTGGGTTGCAAGTTTTTGATCACAGGGGAGGTCGCTGCCTAGCATAGGCTCTTTAGAAGATGGAGTGTGCCCACTTGCCAGGGGGTCTGGGGGGTGTCTTGGCCTGGGTGGATGGGTGGATGGGTGGATGGGTGTGTTGCTCAAGGTGTAGCCTCACCCATAAGGTAGAAACTGATCTGCAGGAGGTGGTGCTGGCTGCTGCCAAGATAAGGAAGCTTGCTGGTGCCGTTTAGTGCATGCAACTTCATCGCTCCCACATGCCTCCTGTTCCACCAAATCTGTGGATTGCTGCCTCATGGGGGGGGGCCTTAAGTGTCGGGTCTGACCCCCCCACCCCCCTCTAGACCCCCCAACCCACACCAATTTGCGGCAATAGGGAACAGCTAGTTTGGGCCTTCAGGGAAAGGGTTGGAAAATTGGAGTGCATATGCAAACGATGGAATTCCAGTTGTTGATGTTGCAATCTGCCTTACACTGTTGCTTACTAGGTGCCTTTGCTGGTTCCGTTGTACATTTGCCGGTATACCCCCCTATCCTTCATTTTTGATGAAGGATATAAGAAGATTTTACCCCACTTGTGTAGATGCAAAATGCTCAGACCGAAACGGGACTTCAATAATGCTCCAAAACTTGGAAAAAATGAGGACCCCCCCCCTTTGGACCCCCTGCCCACGCCATGGGGGTTGGGGTCTAGAAGTGACTATTTATGTCCATGAAAACACTGCTTGTTTGTGCTGGATACAATATGACTTCTTTTCTGCCCCCCTACCCTGCTCCCTGTCCGAGTTGATAACATATTGCACTCGCACCTCTTCAGCCGTAGGATAGATACCCATCAAGGACATGATGGGGTAGTGTCCTCGGTACACTCTTTGGGTGGGTACCTCCCTTGGTACATCATCATCCCCCACCCCCCCTTGAACCCTAGGGCGGACACCTTGTCATGGTTTGGCGCAGCTGTCTACTTTGCGGTGGATTTTTGGGCAGTTGACGCTGGATTGCGCTGGATTTCAGAAATGCTACGCTGGATTTGCGCTGGATTTGCAGTTTTTTGAGACATCACGTCAGGCTAAGAATGCTCTGTTGCATGCATGCCCTAGCTGGGTGGTGTGGTGTAGCAGGTTAGGCACCAGTCTTCTAGGTGCAAAGGGGCAGGTTCAATTCCCAATGACAACATTTTTTGCAACTGTCAATGTCAGTGTCAGCGTCCTGTTAATGAACTCTAGTGGTGTCCTCAGTGCATGCATGCATATCATAGAGATGAGACGCGGTGTCAACTGACGCTGTGTTCTCTGTAGGACGTCATTGCCAGTTGCAGAGGCACCCACAACACCCCAAGAGGCACCACCACCGGTGGACTAACTGTGGGATTGGTTTTGGGCTGCAGCTCCCACATCCATCAGGCAGTATCGTTCTGAATTGCACTCAGATGGCTTTGACAATGTCAGGGCCATTACATTGCTTCGCCCTGAGGACTTTCAAAGGTACGGCATGCCTTTTGGGCACCGTGCTCAGTTGATACATCATGCCAAAGAGGCCCTTGGATTGAAATAGAGGACCAGAGATTTCCAAAATTATTTGTACGCATTGACTGATGTTGTCCACTACACTGGCAAGGGTACCTGACATTTGGGAATGGATAGGGATCGTTTTCCACAGTGGGCTTGTTGGGGAAGGGTGACGCTGGATTTGCGCTGGATTGGAAGTATTTGACGCTGGATTTGCGCTGGATCATCCGGCGCAAAGTAGACAGCTGGTTTGGAGGCATGGTGAGGTCTCTCCAGTGCGAACAGGCCAGAAAAGGGGGGCAGTCGACATGGCAGCCGGTGCTATGACCGGCTCTTCAATCCTAAAACCCAGCTGGCTACCTGCGATTCTGTTGTGCTGGGCACAAGGGCGATCAGGTCATGGGCATGGGGGCCTTCTCGGTGGGGAGCTCGTCCCCACACAGATTCCTGCCTAGGGTGTTCTCCTTTGTGTACTATTCCCTGATCTGTGTACAGTGCCCTGCTCGGTGTCCTAGTCGGCAACATGTGTCTTAGTCGATCACATGCTGTACTCACACATCTTCAGCCGTAGGATTGATACCCATCAAGGAACATGATGGGGTAGTGCCCTTGGTGCACCCTCTGGGTGGGGACCTCCCTTGGTACACCATGATCCCGACCTGTGCTCTCAATATCCATTAAGGGACGTGATGGGGGTAGTGTCTGTGGTTCACTGTTTGGTGGGGACCTACTTTGGTGCATCATGCTCCCTACTAGCTGCATCATGCTAGTGGCTGCCCTGTGCTCGTGCTCTGTACTTCAGGTCCCTGGTGCGCCTTCTGGGTGAGCAATGCCCTGCTCTGTGCACAGTACGCAGCTTTGCATGTAGTACACTGCCAAGTTGGTCTAGTAGTTAAAGCCCCTCCTCACACCCATCACTCCTTTTTTCAAGCCCCCTCTGCAGCCCCCCTTTTTTATGCTCTAGTCAGGCAGCTTGGTTTGCAGGGTCCCCACGCGACCATTTGGGTTGGGTTCGAGCCTCAGCCCGTCGCCGTCGTAAGGACACATCCAGTGTCTCTGAGGAAGCCTTATCTGCTGGGGGAACACTGCTCACAACCTATGCCCGGGTGTGATACAAGGTAAGCCCCCTGGGTCGATATGTGTGTATTCTGTGTGGTGGAGACACGGGGGTGGGCACCCTTTTCCGGCAGTCAGCTGCCACCCAGGCCATGGAACAGCAGCTGCTCCTCCTCCTCCTCCCCCAATCCCATACAACCGCCACAGGCCTTTGCTTTGTGCTAATCTGTGTCCATTTAGGTCTAGGCCTTGGTAACAATACCAAAGGGTTATGAGTCCCTGAAAATGGTGCCTACACATTTTGGGTGGAGATTCACAGACGGGAATATAGGTGGTGTTACAAGGTGTACATATTTGCCCTGGCCATCATCAATCATACATGCTTGTCAATGACCGGTCTGAAATAACATGGAGGCGATGAAGAGCTCAAAAAAGGAACTTGTGTTTCTCATCTTCCCAGGTGATGGGCTTTAGCATTTTAGTCCTGTTCACCAAGCCATGCCAATCCCTTGTGCCTCTCTATTTACCAAAGGGAGGTACTCCCATGTGGTGTTTGCAACGCGCCCTTTGGCGCGCATGCGGTGCACTTGTGGAACAAGTTAGTCAGGATGACAGCATTTGTCAAGAGAAAAGGCACAAAGGGGCTGATACGCTATCTGTACATCAAAGAACAGCAAACCGGGTTATCATTTATGTATTATTCTATGCGTGCACAACTTTAATTCCCCCGCTGCCTGAAAATTACCCAAACTGCATGCCACTGGCATGCTACAAGGCGCATCACAGGTACGAGATGAAATTCCCTTTTAAACCATCCCTTGAGACCAAAGGTCCCCAACAGGCCTCTTCAACCCAGAGCCTTCCCAAAGCACCAACCCTCGTTGTAGCAGTGGCGCAGCACAGCTTCATGTAATAGAACCCCTCCTAAGCCATCTCTTCAGGAATCATATCAGGTGGAGTCTCCTTGGTTTCCACAGGGTCCGCAGCGCAGAATGCAACTTTGTCTAGGGCACTGGGTATGGGCCACAGGGTGAGGAAGGGGTGCAGACATCGAGTGCATGCAAACCACGTTCGTCTTCAGGGCGCTGTACATTCGAGGCGTTTCTCCGATGCTTGCAGTGGCTCCGGTGGTGGTCTTCGTGGTGGTGGCCAACACCATGTACAATACAACATGCAGCAAGAGTTGTCACCTGAGGACCGCAGGATCATTCCACGGTAATTGTTTTTTGGTCATGGGTTTGTAGACCAATTTTCCATGAACCCAACCAGCCTGACGTCCGCTCGAAGAAAAAGAGGTCTGCTCAAGATGCCAAAAAGACCGCAAAAAAATGAAAATTGACCCGAACATTTGTTTCGGAAAGATGCAATGATTGTTCTGCTTTTGGTACCCGCAAATTTTCTGCACAGGAGACAAGTGTTTCGGCCTCTGTCAGCCCCCCCCCCGTGGCAACCATGTTTGTGGACAATCGAATTACGCCTCAATAGTGTTTTTTTCCTTCTTTTTGCAGGTTTTGGTGTTTTTGGATGGTAAGAAAATTATTCCCGGCCCGTGGCGCGCCCTGTGGCGCGCGAGTACCCTCCAAACAGAACGTTTTCTTTGTGCGTCACAGGCACGCTGTGGGGCCAGATTTATGTGTTGCACAAAGTGTTGCACAACTGTACGGGAGTATGAGGTGACAACCACCCCCGCCCCCACCCCCACCCCCACCCGCGGTGCGTTATTTTGCAGAGCCACCCCCCACCCCCTCTGTCTTCTGCAAATTCTGCTCAAGGACGTCTCCTTCACTCAACCGAATTTTTGCCCCACGAGCCAGTTTTTGTGCCTGCCTATCCAAATCGGTCAACCGTCGTTCCTTCTCTTCCAAGGCGTTGAGTTTGGCTTTGACCTTGTAACAAGGTCGGAGGAAGGAGGCATGAGCTACTGCACAGTGTAGATTGAGGACTTGGGACGGTGGCAAGAACCGTCCTGGGGAGGCTTGCGCTTGAATGGGGGGGAGGTACCCCGCCCCCCCCTTTGGCGTGAAGATCAGTGCCGCCAGTTGCTTCGGTCCGCCCCCAATGGTTCCAAATCCGGTTTGTACCCGCCAGCCGTTGCCTCCCAACCGCTGTTCTTACCGCCGTTAAGCGCCTTTACAACCGCTCTTGAAACCCCCTTTGGGCCCGTTTCCTCGCAAGCGCATCCCTTGTGCTTCCGAAGGAGGTAAGCGGTGTAAGTTGGCCAGGATGGCTGCAATGCACCAGTAGCGGTGTTGGCGCGGCGATGCGCACACGCCAATGCTACCAGGGCCCTGCCTGCCCGCCGGTCACTCGTCACTCTATGAGGTCACTCTGTGCGGGCCCTCTCATTCTCTACTGTGTGTTAATAATTCCCAGAAAACTGTTATGGGAAATTCACACTTTGTAACTGTCATTCTGCCCAACACTCGACACGCTCACTCTATCCTGCAGATTGTAAAACGGGAAGAAGGCAAAGTGCAGTGAGGCAGCGGGTGACGTGACTGAGTGCAGGGGTACTCACTAAATAGCCCTGGCGGGATGGTCTTCCCATATGTGCCCATCACCCATACAACCGCCAAAGGATGGGTCTGTAGTTTGCGAATCATAGCGAAGGCATCTACTGATCAACCGCTCTACCCACAAAACCCACCCGCCCAAGAGACAGTTTGTATCGCAGTGGACCTCTCTGCGTGCCAACTGGTTTGTTCCCGTCTCTCTGTGTGTATCCCAAGACATAGATTTTCGGTGCCTCTCTTCTGCCACCATGATAGGCACCTTCCCAACTGGTTAGATATTGACCGTCAGTGTGTGTTCGTGGATGCTTGCATTGTTATCATCTTGACTAGCAAAGGCCTCCTGTTCAAGAGAAGTTGATACTTCTGTGGGTTGCGCATAGGCACACCCGATGTCAGCTACACCTCCCATAGGGGCCGTGATTTTTGGGACCCATGGGGTAGCTTGAACCAGGAATTCCTGGATCCTGTGACGGTAGGTGCTGACTGCTGTTCCCAGAAGTCGGGATGGCAGTCCTTTATGTGAGTTTGTGCCCCTGGCCCTGGCCCTGGCCCTGGCCCTGGCCTTGCCCCTGGCCCTGGCCCTGTGCACATGTACATGCACTGCCTGACGAGTTTGTTTGTCTCTGTCTGCTGAGTGGGTGGGTGTGTTTGTGTGTGTGTGTGTGTGTGTGTGAATCCCTCTGTTGTCACTTAGTTGCTACACCGTGGCTTGTGCTGTTGTGTACGCTGTACACTGTACGTGAGTCTATGGCAGGCAGTGGACAGGGCAGGATGGTCAGTTGCGTGCCTTCGAGTGAGTGGAATTCCAATCAGCGCCTGGGGGCTGTTAAACGGGGAATACACTTTTCAGATACTTCTGCTTCCAATATGTGCACGCACTCGTGTGTGGGTGCGACGAAATCGGAGTAAGGAGCGCGGTATGCATGCCACCCGCTGTTGGGGATTGCAGTACCTGCTGGTGCTGATTTCTGGCCCACCTGACGCACCCAAGGATCTAGCATCTGACGCCAGCCCCTGCTCCTGACAGAAAGTTGCCCAGTGGCGTCGTGACCATGTCTCTCATGAAGATATGGGCTGCATTCTGCCACATTCTGTCGCGACAGAGGGTACAAGTGCGGAAGACTCGATGGCCAAATGGCCACAACGACCGTTCTAAATGTGTGGCTGAGTTCCAACCTGCTGTTGACGTTGTTGTTTTCCTCTTGTTCTCTCTCTCTCTCTCTCTCTGTGTGTGTGTGTGTGTGTGTGTGTCTGTGTGCGTGGGTGCCGAAGGCACTGTTACCAAAAGGCAATGGCCGGTATGCTTTGACCATGGGAGCAGCCAGGCGGGTGGGACCTGATACCGAACCGAAAACTAAGTCTTAAACCCTGGTGCAGTTGCCTCACTGCCACACCGCAGGGGCACTACTGCCGCACCACTGGGGGCAGTGCACACAGTGCGCTTCTAGGTAGCGTCACACGGCGGGGGCAGTGGGCAGTGGGGATCCTTCAGTGCACTGCCTCATTGCTGAGGGTGGTGGGCAGTGGGGGGTGTTTCAATTCACTGCTTCTGTGTGCGTGCGTGCATGCGTGTGTGTGTGTGTGTGTGTGTGTGTGTGTGTGTGTGTGTTGAAATCCTCCGTGGATTTATTAAGGTCTGGCGAAGGGCTGTGTCTGCATTGTGATCGCCATATTTGCGCAGTCTTTGACAGACTGAAAGATGTATAGGACAGCTCTGCTGTCCCTGGGGTGT
Source organism: Eutreptiella sp. 'Long Island Sound 2002' (assembly GCA_964036045.1). Taxonomy (NCBI): domain Eukaryota; phylum Euglenozoa; class Euglenophyceae; order Eutreptiales; family Eutreptiaceae; genus Eutreptiella; species Eutreptiella sp. 'Long Island Sound 2002'. Next base: position 45,741,744 of record OZ038386.1, read on the forward strand.
TTTCTCCAACCGCTTTTCTCGCTTTGTTCTTGTTTCGCGGTTCTCAACGTGTGTGTGTGCGCGCGCACGCGCACGCCTGTGTGTCCCTGTGTGTGCGTGTCTGTGTGCGTGCGTGCGTTTGTCTCCGTGTGTACGTGTGTGTCTGTCTGTGTGTGCGTGTGTGTGAGTGCGTGAGTGAGTTTGTGTGTGTGTGTGTGCGCGCGCGTGTGTGAGTGTGTGAGTGAGTTTGTGTGTGTGTGTGTGTGTGAGTGTCTATTTTTTTTTCGAAAGGCCCCTAGTCGCCGATGGTCATGAATTTTCTTTGACTGTCAGTGGCCTGATGAGAATCTACTGACGGCCAGTGCCTGAGTTGCTTCTGCAGTGCCACGATTTGGTCGCTTTGCATCATCAGCGTGTGTGGGGGGGGGGGGGCTTCAGGACTTGTGTCTGGGTCTTCGCGCGCGCGTGTGTGGCATCGCCTTGTGTCAATCGTGAGTGCTTTAGCACTTTGCAGCAGTGGACCCCCCCCCAGCCCCCCGAGCTCCAGCCTGCTTTACCGTCTTAGTGGTACCCTCCGTAGTACAGTAACGCACATAGGATCCTACTGCGAGTGCATAAAATAGCCATTTCACCCCTAAAAATAGCCCATCCCTACCATTTAGCCCCCCACTACCATGAAAGTTGAAAACTTTCCCCTTCATTTTCCTCATTTTCCTCATTCACAGTCAGTTTTGGGGTGAACAATGGCCCACATCACTAAGTTTGTCCCTAGGTCGTCTATTTTTAGCAATCTGAGTGATGATGCCATGCCCTATTTTTAGTCCTTCCAACCCCTTACTACGCCCCAAAACCTACCCCTACCCACAGTGGGGTCACCAGGCCCGGGTCCTTGACGCCGACCCCCCCCCCCCCCCCCCTGGAAATTGGGAGGAAAGTGGCGGACCATTTTTGCTTGCAAATTTTGCTTGATGTGGCAAAGGGTGAAAAATTGTGACAGTGTATTGGGTCTTATCAGATTTGTGCCCTCCTTAACACGAGGGGATGGGCGCAGGTGCAGGTACGGGTGGGTGAAGGGAGGAGATGTAGCTGCGGCTGGCCCTCTGCGTTTGCCGCACCGTGCATACAGGGGAAGCCAAGGGGGTCAGTGTGCAGAGTAACCTGCTCATATTACCTTCCGACTCCCCTCCCGGCTCCCCTCCCACGCCCCTCACCGGGGAGCGCCTGTAATGGCGCCTCAAGTCAAGAAGATGACATCGTTTTCAGAAAGTCAAGAGCCTGTCTAGGTCCAAGACGCACCTTTGCAAGAAGGGAAGGAGAAGGGTTAACGGAATAGCCATTGATGTCCAGGCCGCTGGTGCGGAGGGGGTGTGGGTGGGGGTGTCCAACATTGATCACGCGACAGTTTTGCATTGCAGGGAACAACTTCCTGCCGCTGTCCCCTGGTCTGGAACCGCCGTCAATTCCGACCCCATTCGCCTTTTTGGGGATGTTCCACAACGCTGGAGACAACCAAAGCTCCGCGGATCGTCCTGGACAGCAATGGCAAGTCGGTGCCAGCGACGGTGCCATTGGCAACTCTCGATGCGCATTGCAAGCTGTCAGTTCGCGGTGCGGATGATGCGCCAATGGCAATCGGTTGCAGACGAACTGCCATCAATTGCGGCCCAAACGTTGTCGGTTACACACCAAATGCACCTAGACAGCCCTTGTCGGTTACACATGTGTCGTCAGCCGCACACCAACAATGTTGCCGCCCACCCGCAAGTAACCAGTGCTGCATATATGTTAACCTTGTTTCCCAGAGTAAGACCAGAGATCGGACCAGTACTCATCTCGGGTCACCCGGGACCTCTGACCGTCTGAGTTCCATGGAGTGGGCAAAGCGTCTTGGTCTTCCAAAGAGCTGTGAGGCGCAGCCTTGCAGCAGTAGCTGCACGCTCCTCTCACAGGGCCATCGTGCAGTCCATGAATCAAGCGATCAATCTTTTGTCCCAGTCCTGGCCCTGGTGCTGGTGTGCCCGTCCCTAGGGCTGAGACATCGTTTGGATTCATTTGTCATTGTTCACCCCCTGCCCTCTGCTTCGTGCATACACCGTGTCCACATAGCAATTTCCTGTTTTTCACTCCATTTGTGAATCATGGATTATGCAAGTTTTCATGGGAATACACATAAAGCAAAAAATTACCAAAGGTCAAAATTAGCAAAAGGTGCCCATTTTTTTGGTTCATTTTTTTTTGGTAATATTTTGGTGGCGTAGCAAAGGGGGCGTCATCCTTCCCTGCCACGATGCAACGCAAAGCACCGGGAAACCCATGTGAGTCGCACCATCCCATGAGCGGACAATGGAGTCCACTGGTAGGTCTTTAATGGCCCCTGCCAATAAAGCATATTTACGCTTTTGTAGCGTAGGCATGTGAGACACGGAAATTTCAGCAATAGCCGTGTCGTTGCAATTGCGTGCAAATATATCCTCAACCCATGCATCCCAACCTCGGCAGACACGTGCTTTAACCGTGGTGGTAATAAACTGATCTGCGGGGGAACAAATGATAAAGATCTTGGGGCCCAGGAATCGGGGGGAAACCACAATTTCCAAAACAGCCTTAATTTTTTTTTTAAATTTTTTTGGGGTACTATTTTTTTTGGGTAATATTTGCCTTTGGTAATTTTTGCTTGGACTGTAATTAAACTATTGATATGCAACCTTCAGTTTTGCCACAGAGCAGCAAGGGGGGCGATGCATTGTGTGTGCGCGTGAGTCAAGGACAGCCAGATCAGATCAGATCTTCATTGTACCCCCTGGCAGTTCATATATTTGCGCGTGGCTCTCTCAGCGGCTAGACCGCTCACTACTGTCAGCGCCCGTGAATAGGGCTTAGGGCCTGGCGCAGCCAACATGGCTTCATCATGCCCTGTTTCAGGGCTAGATCTCACGTGCGTGAGGATCACAATTTGATTTTCGTTTTTGATGACTGTAAATGGGGCTGAGGACGGACCAGAGCACAGATCCGGGGCGTACTGGGGTCAGACTGCCACCTGTACCTCTTTCCCCTCCCCCGCAGCTTGTGCTCGGCTGCTGTGGGCGGCTGGGGCGCAGGTAAACCCGCCTTGTAACTCCTCAGGTAATCAGCAAATTGGAGCTTGACCCTCCTTGATGTGTTTTCCCTCTGAAGTGCCAGAACGTGCAGGCTTAAGGGCTGCACGCTGGACATCATGAGTACATTCTTGGGCTTGAATATGTTCAAGACCACGAAAGTGTCAGAGGGACTGGCGGGAAGGGACTACGTCTCCTTGTCCAAAGCCCTCCTGCGGCTCCCTGTGGACTCCGTGGCTCCCTGGGAACTCCGATCCCTGGCAGCCCTGCTCGGTTGAAAGAAAAATTCTTACTCCCCATTTTCCTTTTCTGGCGAACCTCTTCACTCCAAGTCCCGATCTCATCGGAGTCATTGGACCAGAGATCAGGGATGGATGGAAATGATGGCAGAGGTTGCAAAAAAGTTCGCAGCCAAATTTCTCCCAAATGTTTGAAAACGGATTCAGATGCGTTGACCACGACAAAAGAAGCCACAAAAAGATATCAAAAGCTGACAGCTCGTTGCGTCCCGAGTAAGACTGCCCAGATATACGGCTTGATTACATCCAATGCGCTACCTTGTGGACAGCCGTGCTGGGTCCTGCTGTTGATGTGAGTCTGTTGTACCATTGAATTGCATTGCTGCCTGGGTAACCATGCCATGGACATGATGGCGCTTTGGTTTGCAGGCGGATGACTTGATGGGGGCGTGAGAGTGGGTTGGGCTGGGCGACCTGCAGTGAAGCCCGTTTTCGGTTGCTTTTCTTGCCCAAGCTCTTGATCTGCGGACATGATCATAGACAAACATTGGGTTGCTTTTTTTTTTTATTTTTTTAATTTCACCGTTTCAAACAGTCTATTTGTGGGATCTGTCCACTCGGTGAAATCTGGAGATTAGTCCAAAGATTTGTGCACGACGTGCACACTTTGCACACACACCCTCCGAATGAAGGGCGGGGGACACACTGCATGCGCTCGCACGGCTGGTGGAACCGTTGTGCCTTGGACTTTGCGAAGTGGTGCACAGAGGCTGTTTGAGGCGGAAGGACGTGCATTCCTTCAGGGCATTTAGGTATACCGTTCCCTGCGCTCATTCTCGTGGCCTTCGTCAAGGTCCGGGCCTCTCTCTGGCTTCTCCTCACACGGGTGACTCACCACCTCTGACAACTGGCCCGTGCTCTATTTGGAACTTGCTGCACCAGAAATTCTTCTTGCGGTCCGAGTGCGTATTTCTTCTCAACCTGTGATGCTCAATAGCAACCACATCAGGGCTGAAGCGTGTGAGTCTGCTTTGCAGGGGCAAAAACTGCTCCTGCTTCGACACTCATGCATGATGACTTTGCTTGGTCAGTAGTGATTGGAGGCTGCACCCAATTTCACAAGTGCTCACAAGTGCTGCCAGGCCCCCCCAGACCGTGACCGGCAACCCGTACTTCTTCCACTTCGTATGGCAGTGAAAGGGCTGCTCCAAGACACCACCTGCCCCAGGGCGTGATGTTCGCTGGTCGTGCAGGCCTACCTGGGCCCATCTGACGCAGGACCAGGGGGCGCTCATGCGAGCACCAGCCTTGTATCACACACAGGCTCAAGGAATTTAGGCCCAGAATATGGCGCCAACAGTTCCCGGATCAGGTAAATACATGTTTGACTTGTAATTCAATGCTCGCCACCCCAACCCCAACCCCCTGTAACATTTCATGTAAAGCTGTAACGATCCACAGAATATGGTCCGCAAAAGAGCGCCTCAGAAGTTCTCTCTCAAATTCAGCAATGTATTAACCAAGCTCTGGGGAAGTTGCAATCTAGAGGTGCGGATCAGCCTTTCTCTTTGCATGTATGTCCGTCCGCCTTAGATATTTCAATTTGAAACACCAGCTCTGAAAACAAAACACTGTCAAAACCCCCTGGAAAGGTAGGGGGGGTAGTGGACATACCCCACACAAAGGTCGGACAAGGGTCGGACAAGGGTCGGACTAGGGTCGGGCAAGGGTTGGATAAAGGTCGGACAAGGGTCGGACAAGGGTATGGGGTTTGTTTCGCCCATGTTTGTGGGGTAACTGTTGACAACCCCCTTGTGTTTCAGACAGCCTGATTTTCCTGCGCATGAGACTTTCAGGTATCTTTCTTGATTTTGCTTTGGCAGCTTTTGCTGCAGTGCCTTCCATCAAATTCCACAATCGTCTGCAACATCTTTGTTGTGGGCCTTCTGTAGCAATGGATCTTCTGTGTTCAGGGAGCCCAGCCGGCCATGGCCCAGCCGCAAATTTCGGAACCGAAAAACATTTTTCGGTTCCAAATCAAAATTCTGAAAGTTTTGTCCTTTTGAGGAAACAGAACGAGGAGAAAAATTTTTGCAGACGCGCATGTGCCCTACCTTTTTCAACTTTGTTTCACCCCAGCCTGGCTTGGGAAGGGTACAGGCACTACCCCTCAACACTCCCTGATTCAGAATGGCCACAACTCGGTCAAGGCGTGTTGGAATGGACAAAACTTGGATGATCGGATGTGCATTCGCAACCTCTACGTTTTTGTCCCGCGGAAAAACACGCCAAACAGGCATGTAGTCCTAGGAAGTTGCGTCCCCAGTGCCGTTTCCTAGCCCAGTAACTGACGATAGCCTTGTACACAGCCCTGAAGCAAAGAAAAGTGGTCAGTGGGTCACCCTGCCAGCTTGCCCTAGGGATTGGAACAAAGCGACCCTTTTCACAGGGGGCTTGTGACACCCAGCCTCGGGAGTGCTTGGACTTAGTGTCTGGGCCTCACCGTGCGAGGATCTACGGCAACCGGTCGATGTGAGGACCACCCTGTCATCACCCTATGTTCAAGGCATCCCCCTCGGTGGTCACAAGTGGACTCCGTATGTCCCATGTAGCTGCCGTGGCTTATATGTATATACCCTCGGAGGGCAGGTGGCGTACAAGCGTTTCACCCGTCTATTGTGAAGGTGGCATTTGCCATCTCTCCAAGCATCATGAGCTCGAAGTTACCCACCAAACAGGGTCCACGCGGCAGTGGACCCTGGTGGCAGAAGGTGGAAGTACTTCGGGTATTGTCGTCATGCAATGTGCTTCATGTTGACAGTGATGAATTGCATAGTGTTTCCTTACTTTACTTGTTGTTGCTGAGGTTGTGCAATCACGCTGAATACCTGAGAGTCTGGACTGACTCATTTGATGTTGCTCTACTGTGGTGCAGTCCTGCTAGGAGTGTGTAATTTACTTTGCGGATCTCCATGTGTGTACTTCCTCCTCTCTCAGTTTCCTATTCAGGGACAGAAGCTGATGTGTGTGCCCTGTACATCTGTGTGTACGTGTCATCATATTACTTCGTTTTTTGTGTACACATTGTATCAGCCGTCGCGTTGCAGATCAATGTTGACTTGGCTTGCTCAAGGAAACGGTGTCTGGTGTATTGTGTCTCAATGGGGTGTGCGTTTTATGGGGGTACATGGGTTTATTTTGAGAGCATACAGTGACACAGCTGCGCCAGCTTTACCAAAAAATGCTGTGTCTGTGATGCCCATGTGATGGCGGCGGACACCAAGAACATGCTGAATTTTGCCTACACATTGTTTTGTGGTGCCCTCTTGCCAGAATGTTGGTCTGGTTGTGCTTTGTGCAGGTTTTTGGTGTATCCTTTTGATTTTGTCTAAGCACCTCACCCCATGTTACTGTTGTTTTCCCTGACTTTGGCTGTGCGTGCACACAAGAGTTGCATTAGTAAATAGCTTGGTATGAGAAATGGAAGGTGGGTTGTTATGTAGGTTAGTATGCTGGTTGGCAAGTCAGCTACTGTCACACCCGTTCATAGGGCAGTGTATGCATTGTGGGGCTTTGAGCGGTGTGAACATTGCACATACTGCACTGTTTCCCCTGCAGCATTCGCAATCTCTCTTCCCCTACAGCATTGGCAATGTCTACCGATGGGCTCCCTACGGGCATCAGTGTACATCCAATCAAATGAAGACAGGCTGCCTGCCACTGGTCATCTCCCAATCTGCATGTAGGCAATCTTTTGGCATGACGTTAAAGTGTGGCACGTGTTTCATCCCACGGCCCCTGCTTGTTGCACAAAAAGTATGAGGAATTACCAAGAATCATCCAAAAGCCACCAAGAATCAAGGACTATACAAAAGTATCCTGTAATGAATGGCAAGCATATACAAACTTCCAAGAATTAACATTAAGCATCTAGAAACCTTCAGAATTTTACAGCAAGCACCCCCAAAGCCTCTGGAGTGCAACATTTTCAGGGGCTCAACGAAACGACTGTTTGCAAGAAGGGTTTGTCCAAACCCCCTGTAGTGTGTGCACGGTGTGGGCACGGTGCAAGTACGAGCCGTTTGTTTGGATTGGCTGGTATTGTGCTGAAAGTTTTTGTGATCCGCAAATGTTGGTGGCACATTTGCTACCTCCTCAACAAAATCACAAAACTTTCAGGTACAATGCCCGTGAATAGGACTAGAACTGAGTGTGAAACATCAACACCAATTTTGGTGGCATCTTTGCAAGCTTGGAAGGCATAAAACACCTAATATTGCCACCGCCACAGTTTGCCTTTTTCAATGGTGACACTTCATGCTCTTGACGTTCATATCCCGAATGGTTGAACTTGCATTTTTTTTTGCATTTGAAGATAGCATATGCTCCACCAATATATGGTGGCGATGCTTCATGTTGTCTTGAAGGCTTCATTGTTGGAATGTGCTGGAACTATTGGTGGTGCTTGTATGGATAACACATCACCAAATTTGGTTGCTTAGCAAATTTTGAGACCACTGATTGCTTCCCTCTGCAATGGCCATTGATGTCGCCAAAATCCAATTTTGGTTTGTTTGCATGGGGCCAACATGGGAACCATAAAGATATTCCTACCATTGCATTAAATGCAACACGTGGCACAAGCTTGCAGGGAGGTAGACTGAAAACGATGTCGTCATTGAAAGGGCACCAAGACCCGTTTCACCGACAGGCACACCACTTTCATGGGTGTCATTTGTGGGAAATCAAGGAGTAGGGCCCTTGGCATTAACCTAGGCGACCAAGCCCCGGTGGGGGGGGGGGGACTCCGCAGGTCCTAGGATGCCAACTACCCCCCCCCCCCCCTATGGGCCTCCGGCCAACAGTTAGTTGCCAAAGGTGCCGCCCTCAGGGGGCGCCTTAAGCGCAGTGCGCGCGCAGTGCAACTATTTGGGCGTCTAGCCATACTAGAGACCCATACTTTGTGATACTAGGGGCATCATTGTTGCCCCTAACGTAGGTTTTGATGCTTCTTCCACATTGGGGATATGGCATTTTTGGATTTTCACCCACTTTCACCCATTTCCGCCCCCTTTCACACTTTTTTGCTCATCCCTGGTGTGGGCCCTTGAGTTGGGGTGACGGACTCCCCGGTTTTTGCCTGACCACAGTCAAATGCCCTATGCGAGGCTGCATCACTGCTGATAAGGATGCGTGGTTGTACCACAAGTGGAAACCGGAGTTTGACATGCATTCCCTCCTACAAGCCACTTTGCCCCACGGTCCAGTGGAGGATGAGGTGGACACATATGAGGCCTTGGCACTAGCTGGTCGGGTGAGTGAGCTTTCAAATGCCGCCACTCCGAAGCATTCTGATTTTGTATTTAGTTGACAATTGAACAAAAAAGAAGATATGTGTGTGTCTTTCCGCATTTTGCATGATGTCTTATGTGAGGGGAAGGTAGCTTGCATTTGTCTTTAGCTAGGGCAGTTTGGGTGACCTAAATTTGGGGGCATTTGGAAGGGGTGTGCCTGGGGATTCTTTAGGGAGGACCTACTCTAAAAGTAGCGCGTAGTGCGCGCGCAGTGCAAGGAATCCCTCTCAGTAGTCCATGGGCGCCAAAGGCGCCCGACGCTCCATGGGCACCAAAGCCGCCCAAATGAAAATTTTGTCCACTTTGCACCCTAGCACTATCCTCAAATCCAACCGTGACCCTCACACCCAACCCAACCCTCAACCTAGTCCTCACCTTACTGCTACCGCTACCCCTACCCCTAGCCCCAAGCCTAGCCCTAGCGCTAACCTAGAGAAGGTCACGTAGTTCAGCGGTCATGCACGTGACACCTGAACTAGAGGTGCTCGGTTCGAATCCCGGTGGGGTTGGAACGCAGTGTCCTAGGCGCTAGGGTGTCTGTGACCCCGCGAGCCGGAAGGGATGCTGCGAGGGACAGGTAGGGATCACGGATACGCTGGAGTTCGGTGAGCGCCCGAGCACTTTACCTTTACGTAGCCCTAATCAAGACGGAATATTGGGACCGAGCTGGTGGGGGAGGGAACATCAGCTATGATTAGTGACGGACATCAAGAATGATTCACACATTGATGGCTCTTGACAAAGTGAAATCAGCTTGCAAGTGAACCCCATCACCACGAGGCCCACTTTCAAGGCTTTTTGGACTTCTAAGGGGCCAAAATACCCCAAAATGGGCTCAAAATGGGCTCATTTCACCCGTTTGTGCACCCCAAATGGTCGAGGATGAGGTTTGGAAAAATGCGTTTTTGACCCATTTTTGACCCATTTTTGACCCATTTTTGGTCCCAAAACAGCCCATTTTCAAAGCATTTGGGGATTTTCGGAAGACCAAAATGGGCCACCACAAGCTCCAAACGGTCCAAAAACACTTGTTTTTGCGTCGCACATGGTCTAGGATCATTTTTGAGAAAAGTCATCTTTTTGCCCCTGCTGGACCCTGTTGACCCATTTGGGCACCCACCTGTTTGGGCTTGAGCTTGCAGCTTGCCGCAGCCTAGTGGGCCTAGGTATGGGGGTCTAGGCGTCCAGTTGGGCAATTCTGAGGGGTGGAAACCACAAAAAGTGGGGGGTTGCGGGTGGAGTAGGTGCCCTCGGAATCGCATTTTGAGCCATGTAGCCAAAGATATGGCCTATTCTTGGTTTGTGGCCGTCGGCAGTTGGAGCTTTTGGGGGCCTTTTTGGGCCGCTTCCGCGGCATATCATGGAGTTAGAGGGCCGCAAAGAGCTCGTTGACACGGGGAAGTCAAGCCGCACGTGGAGTGTACCCACCGTTTCCCTTCGCTTGGGGGTTTTGAATGTGTTCTAGGGCTTTTTTGGCCCAAAAATGGCTGTTTTTGGCCCTAAATTGCAGTTTTTGAAACTGAGGTCCGCCACTTGCGAATCCCGTTCCCGGCCGCCACCGTTGAGTTTCTTGCTCAAACTTTGTGTGATTGTACTTCACACCCATAGGTATCATCCACCAAAATTTCACCCGAATCTGAAGCACCACGATGGAGTTCTGATTTTTCCCCATTTCGCGCGTGCTGCTGCTTGCTTGCTGCTTGCTGCTTGCTGCTGCTTGCTGCTGCTGCTGCTAAACCTGGTAGGTCCACCCTAGACACTAAAAAGGGTTATAAAACCAAGACTGGTTCCACCAGCTCGGTGACCTAAACCCTAACCCGAACCCTAACCCTAATCAAGGCTAAATATTGGGACCGAGCTGGTGGGGGAGGGAACATCAGCTATGAATGGTGAGGGACACCAATGAGTCACACATTGAAGGCCGTTGACAGAGTGGAATCAGCTTGCAAGTGATCCCCTTCACCACAAGGCCCACTTTCAAGGCTTTTGTTGGACTTGTGAGGGGCCAAATTGCCCCCAAAATAGGCTCAAAATGGGCTCATTTCACCCGTTGGTGCACCCCAAATGGTCTAGGATGAGTTTTGGAAAAATGCGTTTTGGACCCATTTTCGACCCATTTTTGGTCCCAAAACAGCCCATTTTCAAGGCATTTTGGGATTTTCAAAGGACCAAAATGGGCCACCACAACCTCAAAACAGTCCAAAACACTTGCCTTAGCATCACACATGGTCTAGGATCATTTTTGAGAAAAGTCAATTTTTTGCCCCTATTGGACCCTGATGACCCATTTGGGCACCCACCCGTTTCGGTCTGAGCTAGCAGCTTGCCATAGCCTATCGGGCCTAGGTACGGGGGTCTAGGTGTCCGTTTCGGCAATTCTGAGGGGTGGAAACCACAAAAAGTGGGGGATTGCGGGTGGGTTAGGTGCCCTCGGAATTGCGTTTTGAGCCATGTAGCCAAAAATATGGCCTATTCTTGGTTTTACCTATGAATGGTGAGGGACACCAATGAGTCACACATTGAAGGCCGTTGATTGACAGAGTGGAAGCAGCTTGCAAGTGATCCCCTTCACCACAAAGCCCACTTTCAAGGCTTTGTTGGACTTGTGCCCAAAATGCCCCCAAATAGGCTCAAAATGGGCTCATTTCACCCGTTGGTGCACCCCAAATAGTCTAGGATGAGTTTTGGAAAAATGCGTTTTTGACCCATTTTTTGCCCAATTTTGGTCCCAAAACAGCCCATTTTCAAGGCATTTTGGCATTTTCGGAGGACCAAAATGGGCCACCACAAGCTCAAAACAGTCCAAAGACACTTGCCTTAGCATCACACATGTTCTAGGATCATTTTTGAGAAAAGTCAGTTTTCTGCCCCTACTAGACCCTGATGACCCATTTGGGCACCCACCCGTTTCGGTTTGAGCTTGCAGCTTGCCGCAGCCTAGTGGGCCTAGGTACAAGGGTCTAGGTGTCCGTTTAGGCAATTATGAGGGGCGGAAACCACAAAAAGTGGGGGATTGCGGGTGGATTAGGTGCCCTCGGAATCACTTTTTGAGCCATGTAGCCAAAAATATGGCCTGTTCTTGGTTTGTGGCTGTCGCCAGCTAGTCTACACAAAATTTGGGGCTTTTGGGGGCCTTTTGGGCCGTTTCCGGGACATATGGTGGAGTTAGAGGGCCGCAAAGGGCTCGTTGACACGGGAAAGTCAAGCCGCACATAGAGTGTACCCACCCTTTCCCTTCGTTTGGCGGGTTTGAATGGGTTCTAGGGCTGCTTTGGCCCAAAAATGGCTGTTTTTGGTCCGCCATTTGCGAGAGCTGTTCTTGGCCGCCACCGTTGAGTTTCTTGCTCAAACTTTGTGTGGTTGTCCCTCACACCCGTAGGTATCATCCACCAAAATTTCAACCAAATCTGAAGCACCACGGCGGAATTCTGATTTTTCCCCATTTCGCGCGTGCTGCTGCTTGCTTGCTGCTTGCTGCTTGCTGCTTGCTTGCTTGCTGCTGCTAAACCTGGTAGGTCCACCCTAGACACTAAAAAGGGTTATAAAACCAAGACTGGTTCCACCAGCTCGGTGACCCTAGCCCTAATCAAGACTGAATATTGGGACCGAGCTGGTGGGGGAGGGAACATTAGATATGAATGGTGAGGGACATCAAGAATGATTCACACATTGATGGCTCTTGACAAAGTGAAATGCACCTGAACGCCATCACCACGAGGCCCACTTTCAAGGCTTTTTGGACTTCTCAGGGGCCAAAATGCCCCAAAATGGGCTCAAAATGGGCTCATTTCACCCTTTTGTGCACCCCAAATGGTCTACGATGAGTTTTGGAAAAATGTGTTTGTGACCCATTTTTGACCCATTTTTGGTCCCAAAACAGCCCATTTTCAAGGCATTTTGGGATTTTTGGAGGACCCAAATGGGCCACCACAAGCTCAAAACGGTCCAAAAACACTTGTTTTAGCGTCGCACATGGTCTAGGATCATTTTTGCGGAAAGTCATATTTTTACCCCTTTCGGACCCTGTTGACCCATTTGGGTACCCACCCGTTTGGGCTTGAGCTTGCAGCTTGCCACAGCCTAGTGGGCCTAGTTATTGGGGTCTAGGCGTCCCTTTGGGCAATTCTGAGGGGTGGAAACCACAAAACGTGGGGGGTTGCGGGTGGAGTAGGTGCCCTCGGAATCGCATTTTGAGCCATGTAGCCAAACATATGGCCTATTCTTGGTTTGTGGCCGTCGGCAGTTGGAGCTTCTGGGAGCCTTTTTGGGCCGCTTCCGCGGCATATCATGGAGTTAGAGGGCCGCAAAGAGCTCGTTGACACGGGGAAGTCAAGCCGCACGTGGAGTGTACCCACCGTTTCCCTTCGCTTGGGGGTTTTGAATGTGTTCTAGGGCTTTTTTGGCCCAAAAATGGCTGTTTTTGGCCCTAAACTGCAGTTTTTGAAACTGAGGTCCGCCACTTGCGAATCCCGTTCCCGGCCGCCACCGTTGAGTTTCTTGCTCAAACTTTGTGTGATTGTACTTCACACCCATAGGTATCATCCACCAAAATTTCACCCGAATCTGAAGCACCACGATGGAGTTCTGATTTTTCCCCATTTCGCGCGTGCTGCTGCTTGCTTGCTGCTTGCTGCTTGCTGCTGCTTGCTGCTGCTGCTGCTAAACCTGGTAGGTCCACCCTAGACACTAAAAAGGGTTATAAAACCAAGACTGGTTCCACCAGCTCGGTGACCTAAACCCTAACCCGAACCCTAACCCTAATCAAGGCTAAATATTGGGACCGAGCTGGTGGGGGAGGGAACATCAGCTATGAATGGTGAGGGACACCAATGAGTCACACATTGACGGCCGTTGACAGAGTGGAATCAGCTTGCAAGTGATCCCCTTCACCACAAGGCCCACTTTCAAGGCTTTTGTTGGACTTGTGAGGGGCCAAAATGCCCCCAAAATAGGCTCAAAATGGGCTCATTTCACCCGTTGGTGCACCCCAAATGGTCTAGGATGAGTTTTGGAAAAATGCGTTTTGGACCCATTTTTGACCCATTTTTGGTCCCAAAACAGCCCATTTTCAAGGCATTTTGGGATTTTCAAAGGACCAAAATGGGCCACCACAACCTCAAAACAGTCCAAAACACTTGCCTTAGCATCACACATGGTCTAGGATCATTTTTGAGAAAAGTCAATTTTTTGCCCCTATTGGACCCTGATGACCCATTTGGGCACCCACCCGTTTCGGTCTGAGCTAGCAGCTTGCCATAGCCTATCGGGCCTGGGTACGGGGGTCTAGGTGTCCGTTTCGGCAATTCTGAGGGGTGGAAACCACAAAAAGTGGGGGATTGCGGGTGGGTTAGGTGCCCTCGGAATTGCGTTTTGAGCCATGTAGCCAAAAATATGGCCTATTCTTGGTTTTACCTATGAATGGTGAGGGACACCAATGAGTCACACATTGAAGGCCGTTGACAGAGTGGAAGCAGCTTGCAAGTGATCCCCTTCACCACAAAGCCCACTTTCAAGGCTTTGTTGGACTTGTGCCCAAAATGCCCCCAAATAGGCTCAAAATGGGCTCATTTCACCCGTTGGTGCACCCCAAATAGTCTAGGATGAGTTTTGGAAAAATGCGTTTTTGACCCATTTTTTGCCCAATTTTGGTCCCAAAACAGCCCATTTTCAAGGCATTTTGGCATTTTCGGAGGACCAAAATGGGCCACCACAAGCTCAAAACAGTCCAAAGACACTTGCCTTAGCATCACACATGTTCTAGGATCATTTTTGAGAAAAGTCAGTTTTCTGCCCCTACTAGACCCTGATGACCCATTTGGGCACCCACCCGTTTCGGTTTGAGCTTGCAGCTTGCCGCAGCCTAGTGGGCCTAGGTACAAGGGTCTAGGTGTCCGTTTAGGCAATTCTGAGGGGCGGAAACCACAAAAAGTGGGGGATTGCGGGTGGATTAGGTGCCCTCGGAATCACTTTTTGAGCCATGTAGCCAAAAATATGGCCTGTTCTTGGTTTGTGGCTGTCGCCAGCTAGTCTACACAAAATTTGGGGCTTTTGGGGGCCTTTTGGGCCGTTTCCGGGACATATGGTGGAGTTAGAGGGCCGCAAAGGGCTCGTTGACACGGGAAAGTCAAGCCGCACATAGAGTGTACCCACCCTTTCCCTTCGTTTGGCGGGTTTGAATGGGTTCTAGGGCTGTTTTGGCCCAAAAATGGCTGTTTTTGGTCCGCCATTTGCGAGAGCTGTTCTTGGCCGCCACCGTTGAGTTTCTTGCTCAAACTTTGTGTGGTTGTCCCTCACACCCGTAGGTATCATCCACCAAAATTTCAACCAAATCTGAAGCACCACGGCGGAATTCTGATTTTTCCCCATTTCGCGCGTGCTGCTGCTTGCTTGCTGCTTGCTGCTTGCTGCTTGCTTGCTTGCTGCTGCTAAACCTGGTAGGTCCACCCTAGACACTAAAAAGGGTTATAAAACCAAGACTGGTTCCACCAGCTCGGTGACCCTAGCCCTAATCAAGACTGAATATTGGGACCGAGCTGGTGGGGGAGGGAACATTAGATATGAATGGTGAGGGACATCAAGAATGATTCACACATTGATGGCTCTTGACAAAGTGAAATGCACCTGAACGCCATCACCACGAGGCCCACTTTCAAGGCTTTTTGGACTTCTCAGGGGCCAAAATGCCCCAAAATGGGCTCAAAATGGGCTCATTTCACCCTTTTGTGCACCCCAAATGGTCTACGATGAGTTTTGGAAAAATGTGTTTGTGACCCATTTTTGACCCATTTTTGGTCCCAAAACAGCCCATTTTCAAGGCATTTTGGGATTTTTGGAGGACCCAAATGGGCCACCACAAGCTCAAAACGGTCCAAAAACACTTGTTTTAGCGTCGCACATGGTCTAGGATCATTTTTGCGGAAAGTCATATTTTTACCCCTTTCGGACCCTGTTGACCCATTTGGGTACCCACCTGTTTGGGCTTGAGCTTGCAGCTTGCCACAGCCTAGTGGGCCTAGTTATTGGGGTCTAGGCGTCCCTTTGGGCAATTCTGAGGGGTGGAAACCACAAAACGTGGGGGGTTGCGGGTGGAGTAGGTGCCCTCGGAATCGCATTTTGAGCCATGTAGCCAAACATATGGCCTATTCTTGGTTTGTGGCCGTCGGCAGTTGGAGCTTCTGGGAGCCTTTTTGGGCCGCTTCCGCGGCATATCATGGAGTTAGAGGGCCGCAAAGAGCTCGTTGACACGGGGAAGTCAAGCGGCACGTGGAGTGTACCCACCGTTTCCCTTCGCTTGGGGGTTTTGAATGTGTTCCAGGGCATTTTTGGCCCAAAAATGGCTGTTTTTGGCCCTAAACTGCAGTTTCTGAAACTGAGGTCCGCCACTTGCGAATCCCGTTCCCGGCCGCCACCGTTGAGTTTCTTGCTCAAACTTTGTGTGATTGTACTTCACACCCATAGGTATCATCCACCAAAATTTCACCCGAATCGGAAGCACCACGACGGAGTTCTGATTTTTACCCATTTCGCGCGTGCTGCTTGCTTGCTGCTTGCTGCTGCTGCTTGCTGCTTGCTGCTGCTGCTGCTAAACCTGGTAGGTCCACCCTAGACACTAAAAAGGGTTATAAAACCAAGACTGGTTCCACCAGCTCGCTGACCCTAACCCTAACCCTAATCAAGACTGAATATTGGGACCGAGCTGGTGGGGGAGGGAACATCAGCTATGATTGGTGAGGGACATCAAGAATGATTCACACATTGATGGCTCTTGACAAAATGAAATTAGCTTGCAAGTGAACCCCATCACCACGAGGCCCACTTTCAAGGCTTTTTGGACTTCTAAGGGGCCAAAATGCCCCAAAATGGGTTCAAAATGAGCTCATTTCACCCGTTTGTGCACCCCAAATGGTCTCTGATGAGGTTTGGAAAAATGCGTTTTTGACCCATTTTTGACCCATTTTTGGTCCCAAAACAGCCCATTTTCAAGGCATTTTGGGATTTTCGGAGGACCAAAATGGGCCACCACAAGCTCAAAATAGTCCAAAAACTCTTGTTTTAGCGTCGCACACGGTCCAGGATCATTTTTGAGAAAAGGCATCTTTTTGCCCCTACTGGACCCTGTTAACCCATTTGGGCTCCCACCTTGTTGGGCTTGAGCTTGCAGCTTGCAGCCTACTGGGCCTAGGTATTGGGGTCTAGGCGTCCGTCTGGGCAGTTCTGAGGGGTGGAAACCACAACAAGTGGGGGGTTGTGGGTGGAGAAGGTGCCCTCGGAATCGCATTTTGAGCCATATAGCCAAAGATATGGCCTATTCTTGGTTTGTGGCTGTCGGCATTTGGAGCTTCTGGGGGCCTTTTTGGGCCGTTTCCGGGACATATCATGGTGTTAGAGGGCCGCAAAGAGCTCGTTGACACGGGGAAGTCAAGCCGCACGTGGAGTGTACCCACCGTTTCCCTTCGCTTGGGGGTTTTGAATGTGTTCCAGGGCTTTTTTGGCCCAAAAATGGCTGTTTTTGGCCCTAAACTGCAGTTTTTGAAACTGAGGTCCGCCACTTGCGAATCCCGTTCCCGGCCGCCACCGTTGAGTTTCTTGCTCAAACTTTGTGTGATTGTACTTCACACCCATAGGTATCATCCACCAAAATTTCACCCGAATCGGAAGCACCACGACGGAGTTCTGATTTTTACCCATTTCGCGCGTGCTGCTTGCTTGCTTGCTTGCTGCTTGCTTGCTTGCTTGCTTGCTTGCTTGCTTGCTGCTAAACCTGGTAGGTCCACCCTAGACACTAAAAAGGGTTATAAAACCAAGACTGGTTCCACCAGCTCGGTGACCCTAACCCTAGCTCTAACCCTAGGCTAGGGTCAAAGTTTTTGTTGGGGTCCAAAATAGAGAGCAATGATGTGGCAAAAGTAGCCATGAAAGAACTTTGGGGGATCTTGTTCAGCCTAATTCACATGGCTAGCATGGCTGAACCAATTCGCTGCAAAGGTTAGGGTGATGGTATGGTTAGAGGGAGGGCAAGGGGATGTTGGGGACGTGTGATGGACCAACGCCTGGCCTTGGGGGCATGTACCCCCCAAATCGCCCCACCTGCCCCCCCCCCCCCAACCCCAACCCACCCTCCCGGAACTGGTGGCCGCGGCGGATGGGGTGAATGGCCCGTTGTGGGTCTCTGCCTCATTTGGTTGTTAGCCGCGGCACACCGTCAGCCCGCCCCGCATTGGCAAGCGGAGGCGGTGGGGCGAACTCCATTGTTTGTGGGGGAGCGTGTCCAAAACAGCCCACTTGCCACCACACCGTGTCTGCCACCACTGCATGCCCTGTTGTTCCATCCTCGGTTGGTTCCTCCGCCTCGCTACTGGTTGACACTGGCATGGCATCATGCATGCACTGTGTGCCTGCTCAGCCATCTCCCCTGTCTAGAGGTGCTGAATGATCCGGACCCCCGAATGCGGCTAAGGCTTCGCCGTGAGCAGAGCGTTGGCCGCGGGGGGGCAAGGACCCCGGCGCCTGAGGCAGCGCCCCCCTGACTCTGTGCCTAGAATTGTCCATACCCCCCCTTCTCCTGTAGATGCCCGCGCCTGGTTGTGCTGTTGATACAAAGTGAGAGGTGTGGTGGAGCAGAATGGAGACTAAGGGGGTGGCCCCCCCTTCCGCCCCGCCATCGGTGAGGTGCAAGCCATATGTACATGCGTTGAGGGCTGTAGCGTGGAACAGACGAGTGGGATGTGTCGCCAGAACGTAGAACCCCGTGCCGTGTGGGACGGCGCAGTGCCTTGCGCTGCTGCTGCCCCGAGTGCGGTGTGCACTGGGGATTGCTCCACCTCAGGACGCTGCCCCTTTTTGTGTCCCTCTCCACATCCTTCGTTTCTGGCGGCTCGGTCAGCACCGCGAGGCATGCGGAAGGCGGTCGCCCGTCTCTGCCGGACGCCCGGGCGTCGTCCCCGTAAAGTGGGCCGACCCGGGGGCATGAGTCCCCTAGCCGATGGCGCGCGGCCTTGCCCGCCCCGGTTCCACCTCCGTCCGCGGGAGTCTGGGGACCGTCCCCGTACGACAAGCCCGCTTAGAGCCGTGTGCCCCCTGCCGTGTCGGATGCCGCCCCGTCTGGCTTCAACAAGCGCTTCCCAGCGGCCCGCTACCGGCGGGCCGTGAACAACGTGGGGAAGTGGTGGGAGCGCAAGGCGGCGGCCCTCTCCCCCCTCGCCCCACAATACGTGCTCTACGGGCGCACGGATGCCTGGCTTGGCGTGTCGCTGTCGCCCCCCGTCACGGAGGCGGAGGTGCCGGAGGCCGACCGCCAGCTCCATGCCCGCCTCCTCCGCGCCCTCCGCGTCCTCTGCCGAGCATGCCCGCGACAAGCACAGCGCCCACCTCGGCCGCTGCCAGTATTGGCTGCTCCCTGGTGGCCGCGCCGACCGCTCCACCCGAATCACCATCTCCCCCACCATGTTTCACACGGCCCAGCAGCGGTTCACCCTCTCGGATCCTCGGGGCTGCTAGATGTGGTGCACAACGCCCTATGGGCGCCTCAAGGCCCTAACAGTGGCGCCCCCGAGCCTCCGCCTGCACGGCGCGTCACCCATGCGCTTGGTCCAGCGCATGAAGCTGTGCTTGCCCGCTTGCACCCGCCGGTCAGCCCCCCCGTGCCGCCCTCCTACGAGGAGCTCTACCCGCAGTACGCGCAGCCGGATTGGGTGCCGCCTTACCACGTGCTCTTCCCCGACCGGTGAGGGGTCCGCTGCTTCCGATGTTGTGCTCAGTCAGCCGGCCTGACTTGTAGAGCCCCCCCCCCCTCGCCTACTTTCTGAGTGTCTATTTTTTTTTGATGCCCTTTGATACTGCCATGGACTGCCCCTGCTGGGGTGGATGTTGAAGGGGCACGTGGAAGTCAGACATAGACTCCCCCCACTGCTCAGCAACAGCGAGTGTCTGGATCCTCCGATCAGGAGGAACTGGACCACTCCCTCTCTGCAGAGCATCGGAGAGCTGCGAAGCGGAACTACGAACATTACGACGAGCTGCAGGTGGAGTGGGCGGAAAGCAGCACGAACGACGGGCCAGCAAAACCCGCTCTTGAACGACGGTAACGGGGTTTCACGGGTTGCCCCCGGAACCAGACATCCAAATGCCAGACGAGAGCACAGATGCAGCGGCGGCCAGCCAGAAGATACAGAAGTTCATGGAAGCCCACCAATACAAAGGAGATGAGTCGGAATTCATGGCTAACGAGGCCACACAACTGGCGATCGCGGCCGGGGCGGCCAAAGAGACCATGAACATAGTGTTGGCAGACCGGCAATATTTTAAGGAGAAGGACATAACAGCGCCCTATTTGAACCTGGCAACTGTACTCGAGCAGAAGGAAGTGTCACTCAGCCAAGCGGTATGGGCAGGCGAGGACCCACTGAATGCAGTTATTGCAGTGTGCAGCTCGGCTTTTCGAGAGGGCAAAGAGATGTTTAAACTGCTGGCAGCTCAGTACAAAGAAGTGAATCTGACAATGATCGTTTTCACCTCTCAAGATCGGAAATTGCATGAAGGAGGAGAGTTTCTGATTGCCCAAATGCCAATGGGCATCGATACAATCTCAAAACTTGGAAGAGCGCTGAGTATGAAAAGCGGCACAGGACACATGCATGCATGGATTGTGGATTCAACACATGAAACTAGGCTCAATCCGTTTGCTGGGAAGCCGAAGATGAAGATCATAACACTACTCCCACAAGGAGTAGATCCGATGCGGCTGTTTGCCAAGGTGGGTCAGCAGACCCAGAAAATTGCATTGGCAATCAATAATAAACACTTGGATGCAATGGTGAAAGACCTGGGAATCGACGAGGGCTTGACAGCAATCTGCCCAGGCCCACATCCCACACAGACGAGTTGGGTAATATTCAACCCTGGCAATGTTACTAAGGACGCCCTGGATAAAGTCGAGACGCAGTACTATTCGAAAGAAAACTTTGCAAAGGTACCCTGGGCGGTACAGCAAGGAGCTCTGGGCCCATGTGAAATTATCGCAGAAGTTTGGATAACGAGGAAAATGCAGTCACACCAGACTCTCACAACCTTTTGGGCCACGCTCAATTACCACGTACAACAGATGATGGACCAATTCCAGCAGGCCCCAAAAATACAATATGAGGCCAC
Organism: Eutreptiella sp. 'Long Island Sound 2002'; assembly: GCA_964036045.1. NCBI lineage: Eukaryota > Euglenozoa > Euglenophyceae > Eutreptiales > Eutreptiaceae > Eutreptiella > Eutreptiella sp. 'Long Island Sound 2002'. Next base: position 45,762,558 of record OZ038386.1, read on the forward strand.
GAATAAGCTGCGGCTGGGATTCCCCAAAAAGAGTGATGCAGATATGTTTATTGCTAAGGGGCTGCCGCCCCTTAAAGAGTTAGGCATGGCATTCAAGACGGAGGGGACAAAAGCGGACTTCTGGGACAGAGAAGGATCAACCACGGCCAGCGCACGGTCGGGCAGAAGTTGGGCCACAGCGGGGTCGAAAGCCACATCGACTGGCGATGACCACGTAGCGATGATCGACATGCCTGAATACTTGACGCCAGCGGAGGTACTGGAGGTCGTCAAACAGGTGATGGCCAGCAAGAAGATTCCCGTCGATGACACCAAAATTGAGCTGCAAAGGCTGAAATGGTCAATGGGAAGCATCCGACAACCAAACTGGAGTGTTAAAGCCCCAGGAATAAAAGCTTTAGTAGGTGCCACACTCACATTGACAGCAGAGGCGGGTCATCAAACGATGGCCACAATCAGAGCATACGCCGATTGGGAAAAGGCATATAACACGTGGCAAAACAGAGATAAGAAAAAACCGGAGGCAGCTTCGGCTGCCAATCAAGCGAAACCAACCCCATCCTCCCTCCTACGAAACACGCCAACACCCTCCCCCCAGCCTGTGAATGTAAGCATGATACCCCACCCTCCCCCCCAGACACCCACTAACCTGCCGAATGTATTACATGGTCCCGCACCGGGACAGATGTTTTATGCGCCGAACCAGCAGCTAACTCCACAGAACCTTGAGTATTTGCAAGCTTTGTTGTCGCAAAGCACATTGCAGTCCCCCCAACCCACCCCGTCCGGTCAAAAGCCAATGATGATGCAGCTGGATATAGCGAGTGTGAGAGGGAAGAGAGCCAGGGATGACCCGCAAGATGACGTCCCCACAGCCCTCTGATGAGGCCACGGCCTCCCCGACGCTGCAGAGCCCCAGCCCCCTCCCGCTGGGAGGGGATTTGAACATAGCCACGCTCAACTGCAATGGGCTACTTACAGAGGTACAGGAAGGGTCACGGAAAGTACACAGAATGCAAGTAATACTGAAATTTTTCAAGGCCATGGGAACGCATATTTTTGCAGTACAGGAGCCTCATTTGTCAGAGGATTCACCGGAATTTGTCCACAAAAAAGAGCAAATACAGAAGTATGCGTCCGAGGCAGGATATGACATGTTGATCCAACTCACGTCAAATGGGATGAGGGGGGGTGTAGCACTTTTCTGGGAAACCAAAACCTGGTCCTGTACCTCAGCGATCTCACTATCACCGAGAATATTAAGTGCAAATTTGTGTAGCGACACGGGTCTGCATATTTCAGTGATAGCAGCGCACTTCCATCATAAACCCAGCTTGAGGCTGGGCCAGTTCGAGGAACTAAGGGAACAAATACCGACGCTGGGATTGCATCCTAACGTGGTACTCCTGGCGGATCACAACTCTGTGATCGTGCCAGGAATTGATTCTGAAATTGTGACGGTGCACGACGAACTGCCTCAGGCCATGAGGGCAAGGGAGGCAGAGGTTGAATTTCTGGCCAGTATTAGGGTAGAGGATGCCTGGGATCATGCATTCAAACCAGCCATGCATCAAGAGGAGCCCCACGTGCCAAAAGGATGGACATGGGGCTTCCATACAGACAGGTCGCATAAGGTGGTCAAGGATCCTGAACTGCAGGCTCAGTCAGAGGAAGAGGACACCCAGGAAGAACAGCCAGGGGTTCCTCACAGACGCAGGCTCGGCAAAATACATATGTCGGCAGGTGCACTGAGAGCCCTGTCCAGGATATACACTCGATATTTGGGTTATTCAGACCACAAAGCTGTGATGGTCACTCTGTCCCCCCCGCACTACAGTTCAGTGAAGGCCCGACCGAGGGTGCCAACGTCCTTCCTGAAGGACGAGCACACAATGCACGTCCTGCACAGAACCCTGTCAGCAATCACAGCGACCGAAGAGCGGTGGTGGGAGGATGCGTGTCAGGCAATCAAAAAAACGGCAGTGCAGTACGAGAGGGAGAGGAACCCACGAGGGAGGTATGAAGTAGAGGCACTGGTGTTGGAGTCATCCAGACAACAACTGTCCAGAGAGGCAATGAATTTTCTGGCCTCCAAAGGGCTGACTCCAAAGTCCCACGAGGAGGGATATGCTATGCTATCTGCCTTTGCGGAGCAGGAGGCAACAGACAGAGCAGGAACCAAAGTCTTGGGGCTACTGCGACAGGCGCTGCATGCAGAACCGGCCTCACCTTATGACAAACAGCAACGCAAAATGGAAATATCCAGACTGGTACGTGAATTACAGAACAGACGAAGGTTGACAGCGGTCAGAAACAAGCAGGGAGGGCTGGTAGTGGACCCGCTGAAAGTGGCACGCACACTGCACGAGCACTGGGCGGGAATAATGAAGGCAGGAACGAAATCAGTGGCAGAATGTATGAGCTATTTGGAATCCCTCCCCCTTCCTGCCAATATACGACAAGTAGCACCACTGCTGCTGAGAGAGCTGACGCCTGAACTGACACTCACTGCACTGGAGAATCTGAAAAGAGGATCATCCCCAGGCATGGATGGCCTGCCGGCAGAGATCTTCCAGGCGTTTGAAACAATCATGGTACCCAGAATGTACGAAACACTGTCCAAGTTCATCCGGCAGGGCTTCGTGCCACCGAGCTGGACGACAGGTTTGCTGGCCCCGATTCCTAAGGAGAAGGGAACCATTGCAGTAACAGAATTAAGGCCCCTGTGTTTGCAGAATGTCCTGTACAAGTGGGTGACAGGAACACTGTATTTGATGATTGAAGACATTGTCAGGTTTGTGACCCCCCCCGAACAAAAAGCGTTCATACGGGGCAGATTCATTTTTGATCATATATGGGATGTGAGGGGGGGGTGGACAGCCATGAACGAAGGAATTTGCATTTCGATTGATTTCTCCAAAGCATATGACTCTGTACATCATAATTACTTTGCGGCCTTTTTCCTAATGATTGCGCTACCGCTACCGTTGATTGCGTTGCTGATGTCCATTTTTAAATCACCGTTTATTTTTGCGGTAGGAAAAGGAATGATCCCGGAGGTGCAACTCACCCCGGAGTCAGGGGTCAGGCAGGGAGACCCCCTGTCGCCAGCATTGTTTGTGATGGTATGCTCTGTGTTAGTGAAAACAATCCAGCACATTTCCGCACACATAAAGGTGCTCTTTTATGCCGATGATCTTCTATTATACATTCCCCTGCCCCCCAGGGAAGTATGCGCACTGTTGCCTGCAATCTTTGAGGTCATACATCGGTATGGAGTAGTAGTGGGTTTAACCACGAACCTCAGCAAGTCGGCCTTCCTGATTAAAGGATGCTGGACAGAAGACCAAAAAAAAGCACTACACTCATTTGGAATCCCAATCAAAGACAGAGTTAAATATCTGGGCATCCTCATCAGGCATGTGACCTCGGATGAGGCATATGCACCATTGATTGCCAGGGCCCTGAAGAGAGCGACATTTATGAAGCAATTGCCCCTGAATCTGCCAGAACGAGTGGCGCTACTTCAAGAGTGGGTCCTGCCGCTCTTCATTTTTCCGGCACGAGCATACTTTCCCACAGATGAAGTGGTCAGTAAACTGAATGTGATTTACAGAACAGCCCTGAATATTAGCAGTTGGGGACTGACACTGCCCATGTTGCAGTTACCGCCAACACAAGGAGGAGCGCTGCTCCCCACACCACTCAAGTTTTTGCTATGGCAGCACGCCACACCGTTCGTACTGGCACAGGCGGAGCCACTGAAAGTCCCGCGACTGTCCAAGACGCATTTTCAGGAGTGGGCACACAGATTTGGCGTTTCGCTCTGCCCGGGACATTTACCCTGGCTCCAGCTGGGGCCAATACCCTGGAGCACGTACCCCTTCCTGGGTACATCCTGCAAAGCATTTTCACTGCTCCGCAAACATGCACCAGTGCCGAAACCTTCACCAGAGGTGTTGCAGAGGCTGCCAGCTTGGCACTCGACACTGTTCAGGGATACACGCATGAACACCTATTATTCCCCAGCACTCATCAGGAAAGGGATAACGTTGGTCCCACAGCTGCTGGTGGGAAATGAATATATGGAACGCCTACCACCGACGTGGTACCCTGTGTACCAGGATGTCATCACAGAGCTCTGCACTGCCCCTGCCCCCCCAGAGCAAAAGGAAGAAGAGGCATCGCCCATGTTTTGGCTGGCGTGGAATAAAAGACATATGCTGCGGTACCTCATGAACCTCGTCCCCCCCCCCCCCAGGCAGACAGTAGAAACATGGACTCACTGGTCCAAACTGCGGATGCCGTCTAGGGATGTAACTTTCATGCAAACAGCCCTGTGGCAGAAACTCACAGTTGGAGTGCGGCTGGCATCCTGGCACCCCAACGGCACTGCATGTCCACTGGACGGGGCTCAGGAAACAATGAAACACGCCATGTTATCATGTAAATATCTACCAGCAGCGTTCCACATTGCGAGGCAATGCATTGGACCTGTCTACTTGGATGAAGGTTCAGTGGATGACCCGGAGGTAATACTCTGGGAACAACCGTCACTGTCGGTATCCTCCCCCCTGGGGTTGATGTACTGGGCGGCAGTGAGGGCCAGTTGGCACCTCCGATCGGCCCACAAGTTCCACATCCATGCGCCCCCCCAATGGCAACACTTCCTACGGATATGGGTGGAGATACTCACGGGCTGGATGGAGCACCCTAATCCCTCATTCCCCCACACAGAAACACAGCTCATGATACAAGCTTTGGAGTCCTTGGGACAAGGGGAATGCCTGAGGCACCCCAGGGTGCAACAGGCAGCGGATCGCACGCCGCCACGGCTGGTGAAGCCACAGCGCAAGCGCAGGAAGAAAGAACTACACAAGAAAGAACTGTGCGAGTATTACGAACGGATCATAGCACGATATGCCCAGGCAGGGTGGGAAATCATATATACAGATGGATCCTCGGAAGTGCACACATCAGCAGGGCAGGTGGGAGGGTATGGAGTGTTTTTCGGGGACAGCCGGGACACGGCGGAGTTTATCCCAGTGCACGAAAAACAGACCAATAATCGAGGGGAACTCCGAGCGGCACTGAGAGCGCTGCAGAGTAGAACACGAGGCAAACGAACACTCATATGTTCCGACTCCCTGTTGGTGGTGAATGGAGCATTGGGAAAAGCGCAAAAATGGAAAAGACATCGGTGGGTGGGATCAAACGGACCGGTGAGTCACGTGGATTTGTGGGAAGAGGTCCTCTCACAGTTAGATGTTTGTGGACACGAGGTCCACTGGATCCAAGTGCCTTCGCACATTGGAATCAAAGGCAACCACAAGGCCGATGAGTTGGCGGACGTGGGACGCCGAACATCCCCCCTGCTGTTTGGACACATTTCTGTAAACATGGTGGGCAGGGTGGAGGGAGCGGGAGATGAGGAAGAGGAGTTTGATGAACTGTCACTCTTGGGCAGGGGTGCAGAGGAATCGGAGGAACTCCAAGACCCAGACACCCCTACCACACCATTGGGCCAGGTGTCAGCTGAGCCGGGTACACCAGTGAGAGGGACTCCGCCGATGCACAGGGCTCCAGACAGGGGCACGCCGCTCCTGGATGTGGAAATATGCACACCAGTGCATGTCAACAAAAGAGCGAAGCCCAGCTCCCCCCCCCCCCCCAGAGTTCGAGCCAATTTACAGCATAAAGAGGGGAATGGCACGGTCGACGAGTGTCACGCCCCGCAGAGGCTTGGACCAGTTTACCACTCCCAGAGTGGTGGGACCGAACCGGCAAACCTTCAGGACGCCAGTGCGAGAGTCTCCGATGACTCCGCTGGCCTCGCTCTGCTTGTTAGAGGAGTTGTGCCTAGTCCCAATGGAGGACACCCCCCCAGACCCCCTTGATTTTAATGTCAGCGATGCATCCAGCAGGACACGCAGTCCAGAGGACACAGCATCAACAATATCCTGTGACACGGCAGGGTCCAGGTCTTCCACCCCCCCACGGCCCCCCATGCATTGAATGGTTGTGTGTTGAATGTAAGTAACCTTAACCAAACCTGTACCCACTGGGTTTTTCAACCTAAGGACCACGATAACCGTCCCAAGGGGTACTGGCCGAGTGGGGCCAGCTACCAGCAGGTACACCAAGGGACTGACCGCTGACCAGCATAAACGCCACTCACCCGGTAGAGTCATGACCAGCACGAACACTCTGCAAGGTCAGGAACCAGTGTACATACGGAAGCGAGGCACAATGAACATTGGCGGAAGCACCGGGACAGTCGCCTAGCAAAAACCCGGACCCTGTGCGAACATGCTGATGAACAATGGCTGGAAATGTCTATGGCGGGGACATCCAGTTCAGCCGACCGACCATTTGATGCCCCCTCGCCTAGTGTGCTTGACCGACTGCGTGCTTGTGGGGCTGCACCAGCGGGGGTGTGCGTCCTTGCGTGTGTGTCTCCAGCAGAAAGCTGCCGCGCAATGTGGTTTTGAGTGACGTCGCCCCCCCTTGACTTGGAGGGGCATCCGGGTCGGTATGCTCTCTGAGCCTGGCGAGTGGAACGATGCGTGGACCATGGTGTGTGTCGCGCTTGAGCTCCGCGGTACTGGGTCGGGGTGTATACCGCAGAGTTGGGTCGTGCACTGCATGCGTTTACTCGAGACGAATGGGGGCTGGAGTCAGTGTCAGCGACGGGGGAACCATGGCATGGCAACGGGGACGAGGGGGGAGAAGTCTCCTCCTTGGAGTGTAACTCTGTGTCGGACGTGGATGATGAGCTACATGCTGCAATGTGAACTGCCGTTATGCGCAACCGATGTCGTGCTATTCGGTGCAGGGTGCTGGAGGCCAGGCGCTGCTGGCCGATGTTGGTACACCGGGGGGGCCCGGTGTACCATAAGGACGCTCACTCTTTTTTTTTTTTTTTACTATGGCATCCACTCTCTGATGGTGGAGGTACACCAGAATCTGAGGTACCTCAGTTGGTAGTTGTACTAGGCGCCCATCGTGAGGTCCCAGGTTCAATTCCCTATTTGTGCAATATTTTTGGCTTCGCTTTTTTGGTCTTTTATGTGTCTGCATGTTACCCCCAGTTTGTGTTTGGCTTCTTTTTATTTTGGTCTAGTTTATGTCTGCATGTTACCCCCAGCGGTTACCCTCCAACCGCCATCGGCTACCCACCAACAGCCATCGGTTACCCACCAACCGCCATCAGTTACCCACCAACCGCAATCGTAGGGCGTATTGGACACTCTGAGTTTTTTTTTTTTAATTACGGCACCCCCTGCTGCCCACTGTCAGGAGGGGTCTCGTGCTCAGTCCCGGTCCTCCGTGGCACTGCAGGGGGGCTTGCGGTGCTGTCACTGCCCGTTGAACGCCAGTTGCGGCTTGGCCTAGGACGGTGAAGCGATCAGAGTCATGGGCCCTCAGTTTGGGCTTCATGGCCTGTGTCCTCGGGATGCAGCCCCCGGAATGCTTCCTCTCCATCCATCCATCCATCCACCCTCCCGCCCCCCCCCCCCCCATTGCCCCTCCCAAAACTCCCCTCCCAAGCCCCCCCCCCCCCCCCCGGAGCCTCCGGCCAACAGTTAGTTGGGGGGGGTAGTTGGCGTCCAGAACAGAGGAGTCGCCCCCCCTCCCCGGGACCAAGCTCAATCGCCAACGACAAAGACATCATTGGTAAGCAATCAAGAGCTCAGCAAATAGCTTTTGTTATGCCACGACCAGAGGCGGGGAGGTGCCCCAGATATCGTGGCAAGTGGTATCAATGATTGATGCATTGAATTCATGACCCATTACAGATTGTATGCCTCCACCCCACCACCCCACCCCACCCCAACCTAGATGTGTATGCATGTGGACTGCTTGGAACATTACCTTGGACTGGATCAGTCTGGCATGGGGTGAGGACCATGCTCGCCATGCTAAACCTGACATCATGGCCCACCCTGACCCCGGCAGCTGACCATATGTCTCTTGGTCATGGCATTGATGTTGCTAGCGGTAACAGTTGCTGCTTGCTTACTTGCCTTTTGAGCCTGCATGTCTACATAGTGCCTGAGTCAAGGTATTGCCCAGCGCAGCCATGTTTTGGCTACATAATGCTCTGTTGGAGCCCCAAATTACAATGGTTGTGTTTCGACGGAATGGAACTGATCCGATCTGATTTATTCCGTGTGCGGCCATTTTCAATGTGCATATACATCACAGTGTGGGGACAGAGTCATCAACATGCAAGCAAAACTGTGGACAGTGTGGTAGGGAACAACCACTTGACACACAAGGATGGATGTCATATTCATGTAGTTGTTCTCGTGGTGGTGGGGACAGTGGCTTGAGGCAGGGGGGATGCAGATTCTCCGGAGCAAGGGGTGCTTTTTCACCACTTAGGAGGTGGGTAGTGAGCGAGTGCCCTTGGTTGAAAAAGTGCCAAACGAAAAGGGAAAGGTAGAGAGCATTTCCACACACCCTAACCACTTCCTAAAATGTTATGTTGTTTGAAAAATGCGCACATTTAATCGGCCCTAAGTGATTGCAGCACTGCGGGTTTTGGTGGACGGTTTGTCAGACAAGGTCCCCCCCTTGAAATCACCCCACCCCCCCCCTAGCAATGTCACTTTGACTTTTCTTCTGACAACGGGTAGTTGTGTTGTGCTCTCTTCTTCTTTCTCTGCTAATGCCCCCTGTTAGTGTTGAATCCTCTTCACATTTAGACACAAATGTATGCCTCAGGCACTCATGTTTGGTATCACTCTCTCAGCAAGGGTCCCCACTGTTTGGCAACTGTCATCGGTCCCTCACCCTCTGGACCTGAGTCCCTGCACATTCAACACCAGGGTACAACACAAGGTTGTGGACCATACAGCAGCCAATGTCGGTTGGAGGCAGTGCGGGTTGCATCTCCCCAGTCACCGGGATCTGCTGATGACTGTCCCTCTCTGCAACCAGCACCTACAGCACCAAAGGCACCTACACCTGAACCAGAAGCCAACCGTGGTGTGAAACGGACCCTTCAAACATTCATGGACCGCCTTTGAAGCCGGGGAAATGTCCTAGGTGGTGTGTGTGTGTGTGTGTGTGTGTGTGTGTGATTCCACCACAAAACCGTAGCGCTATCCGCAGCAGTGCATGCAAAACGCCAGTAGTGTCAATGCTCAGTGGGCAACTCAGGGACAGGCTGAGGATTGGAAGATGACATTTCGTTGTATCCACCAAAACTGCATCCCGGGCGGTAACAGGGGCTGGCGGTGGTTAGGGTTCAGGAGACCCTGTCAAAACCACAGTGGTGTCAATGTCGATGTCATGTTTAGCTGCTGGCCTGCAGCCAGCCATGTATCCTGACTTTTTGGAGGTTGGGCTGGCTGGCCATGCGTCTTGAAATTTTGGCTGCTTTGCCGGCCGGCCATGTGCCTTATCTTGTTGGGCCCAGCGTCCTCCGCAACGAGCCTAGCAAGCCGCCGCCAACATTTCCCTCAGCTTGTGGCCGGCCATGTGCCCTACTTTTTGGAGGGTGGGCTGGATGGCCATGTAACCTATCAGCTGTTGTGCCGACCGGCCATGTCCCCTGACTGTTTGCGGCCTGGTGTGGCCTCGGCAATGAGCCTGGCACATTCCCCCTGGCCTGTGGCCGGCCGTGTGCCCTGAATTTTTCGGGGGGCTTCGGCTGGCTTGACATTTTCGCAAGGTCCAGGGTTGCTAGCAATGTGTCCTGAAATTTTCCTGCCAAAATTAAGGAAATGCTATGCCCTATGCGAAAGGCCTCTCAGTACCCATTTCTCAACTGTATCCCCCGACGTGGAACCACTTTCAGAATGCCATGCTTGGAAAATTTGGTACACATGACAGCCGCATCTGCTGCTCCCCCCCCCCCCCCTTTCACGGCACACCAACACCACGGTCCACACTAGGAGAGAGCCCACTGTAGGACATTGAGATGTGTACACTAGTACGGGTCCAAAAGAAGCTTCGGCTGTCCACATTGTCCCCTTTCCCTCACCTGTCCCTGTCCACCTGGTGCTTTGTGTGGCCAGGGGGGCCAGGGAGGCCGACACTTATTGGGGGGACCTCAGGTTAGGTGCCGACCGTGTTCTGCACACCAGCCCCACCATCCCCCCTCAGCCTATGGGCGTCACTGCGACTGCTGGATTTCTTAGAGCTTGTGGCAATGGAGGGCTCCCTGAGATGAACACCCTAACACGAGAGAAGCTTTTGCATGGGCAGCATGGGTATCTGGGGGCTGTAGGCGCATCTGTGTAGCCAGTGATAAGGGCAAAAAGTGCGAGGCTCTCGCATTTGTGTGTGTGGCATGCAATCGCAATTTTTTGGAAGAGTTGCTGCAACAGGTACCCCTGTTGCAGATTCATCCAGTATTGCATCCTGGCTCTTCAGGGATGGATCCTCCAGTTGGAGTTCTGATTCCTCGGACAGTGATGTGTGTGAAACTTGTTGACTTTTGGCAAATGTCTGAAGAACAAGCAGTAGGACTCAATTCAGCACCCTTTCAGCGGAAGTGTTGCACTACTTTCACTGCTGCATGCTTTGCCTTAGAGTAGGGACTGGGGACAGACTGCAGCTCTGACACAAACTATTGTTGGTCCACTTAATTCGCCATTCGAAATCCGTAATTGGAAGCAGGTTGGGGAGGGGCTGGGGGGTTGGGGGGACCCCCCCATCCAAATATCCATTACTGTACCACAAATAGGCATTACTGTACTGTTACATGAAGACATGTGGTGTTCACATAGGTGCAAGAGCAAAGGTGATGAAACAAAAATGTGTACGAATATGACGATGAAGAACTGCCCAACATTGCTGCATGTGCATACCAGGACGCGCATGTGTGGAGCGCTTTATGACCTGCTTGCGGCCCACATATCCATCCCTGATGACCAGGGTGCACTTGTCAGTCTGTCATGGGTGCGTAATCGGCGCAGTGCAACTACAAGAGATAGGGGAGTAGCCCTCTCTTCTTCGCGTGTAGTTAGCCAACCAGCCTTGGTGATGGCTCAGTGTTCCGGCAAAGGGACGAAATGAGCAGCCCATGGTCGTGTGGGCGTGTCGGCTGTGTCCTCTTGTCTTTCTGGGTTTTTCGGCGTTGCCCAGGACTGCGACACAATTTCCGTTGAATGGCGCTGGTCTGCTTTATTCTGCTGGCGCTTGGCTTACGAAGCACAAGTGCAGCAGACATATGGGCAGATCTCAGCGGGTGTCCAATGCAGCAGCTGGCTGCCGCAGAGGTCCGGCGCTACCTCTACCATACCACCCAAGACCGTACTCTCGCTCAAGTGCATGACTTCAGCGATGTGACCAATGCGGGCCTGCCCTCTGACACACGCGACTCGCACCCGCTGAGTGTCTGGCTTCTGACGAAGGAAAAGTTGCAGACGTCGTCTGACTTTGGGGACATTCGAAGGGACATGCCGTCGGCTTTGACCCTCAAACCCCAGGAATACCTCATCCACCAACAGGCAGCCCAGACGCCAGTGTACATCGTCGGAGGGGACAGCCAGGGGCTGCTGTACGGCGCGTACCGATTTGCGGAAATGCGTGGCGTGCGGTTCACGCTGCACGGGGATGTGCTGCCGGACCGGACGGCCCCGGGGGCACAGGCAGGCCCATTTGTGCATCGACAGGGGGCTACAGGGCCCACGTTTGCAGTGCGGGGGCTGCAGCCGTTCCATGACTTCTTTGAGGGCCCGGATTGGTGGGACGTGCAGATGCACAAGCAGGTTTGCCGTGAGTCCCAGACTGGTGGGTGTATCTGTCGTCCTCCCTGCTGTGCTTTGTTGGCGTTGTGGTGTGTGTGTTGGTTCACGAGGATGTTGGGTGTCCAGTCCAGTGGGGCCCCTTCCATGCGCGCCATGGCCTGGGCCGCTCGGGCTAGTGCCGTGACGGGCGGCGTCAGGGGGGGTTCGGCGGGTTGTGGTACCATGACGGTGCCGGTTGGGACGGGAGGTGGGCTTGTGAGCAGACATCTGGGTGTGACCCTGTTATTGTGCCAAAGCCTGTTGGTGCAGAGTCTTCTGACGATGGCCAGTGGCTGAGCATGTGCGCCTGCCACTCCATCCGTACGCCAGGTGGTTTGGGATGGGAGCTCGGTCTCCTCAGTAGCACGCCACGTGCCACCAAGCTTAAACCCTTTTTTTGTGTGTGTCATCAGCACCCCTACAAAATGCATGCAACGTACCCCTGGAATGTGCCTGTGTGCATGCAGCCTGTGCTTAAGGCGGGGCATCACAAGTGGTGTGTGATGCAGCCACACAAATAGGTGAGGCTAGTTGCTGCCAATTAGAAATACAACATGTGTATTTTTCAAAAGCCTGGTTGAATGCTGAGATGGGTGACCATTCCTCTGGCCAGTGGGGCGGTGGGATGCCCTTGAGGGCAGGATGGAAAAGGGTCAACACTGCCTGGCCCTCACAGTGCTGCTCACCAGCGGGCAGTTTTTGGCCAGCCCCCCGCCCCGCCCTGGGAGAGCCAAAATGTTGGGAGGGGTGTAAGGACTGCACTTGAGCTTCCCCCTAGACCCACAGGGCCCCCTAACAGTGGGGCTGTGGGTCTGACCTGGGGGATTCAGGTCTTGAAGCCACCGGTGAGGAAAGCCTGAATCGCTTCTCGAAACCCAAGCATGACGGCACGACGGTTCACAGGGGATCCTCAGTTGATTCTGCCTGCAAAGTGATGGTTGGTAGGTATCTGGTGATCTGGGTCTTTGCATTATGCGGTCTGTGCGCAGTGCATTACACTCATGACGCGATGCATTGTGCCCCCCCCCCCCCAGGGCGTTGCTTTCATTTTCATTCCGGCAGGGGGGGGACTCCTCCCCCCTGGACCCCCTCCCTCCCTCCCTTGGACCCCCTCCCCCCCTCCCCCCTCCGCTCTAATTCACCTGAGAATCAGGGTTCCGGGAACATTTTTTCGTTTGGGCCAATTTTTTCCTCCTTCGCCTTCGGCGCACCTATCGCAGGGTTCTTTGGTCACTCCATTGTGTCCTTTCTTCCCTCTATTGCAGGCACCATGTCCCAGCGTCCCATAAGTGCGTTCTTCAGCACCCCGGTCCAACCGTGTCCCCGCGCAAAACGCAACGACGTTGTAAACACGATCCTCTATTTTCGCTTCCAAGATAGATGGATGGCGAAGAAAAGACAAGAGGCATACAATGTGGCACAGAAAGCATGTTCCACACTTTTTCCAGAACGCTCCATGATGTGTCTGCCCCAAGCAATGACTCGTCATCCAACTCAGATTCTTCTGGTTCTTCTTCCAGTTCAGAAGAGGATGACATTGGTGTTGGTGAGCCCAGCTCAGGTGAGTCCAAATCTGATTGATCTTCGGCAAACAATTTGATAACAATGAGCATTCCACCGTGTTTCCTGTTTGTGTTGCCTGGTGGTGTTTAGGTAAGGGCACAATGTATGGACCCAAAAAGATGATTTGAGTACCTGTGTTCAGACATTATGACAAACGTATATGCTGAATGGGTCAATGTGGTGCATTTTTACAATTCCTGGTTGATATGCTTCATTCCGGTGGGGGGGGGGGGGGCTCGCCCCCCGGACCCCCCCCCCCCCCACATGCCTCACCCCAGCAGACAGAACTGTAGGGACCGTTGGCCAAGAAACCGGACAGTGGCACAGGCGACAGGATACACTCGATACAACAGACGTCACAGGTGACGATCCAGGGCTTTGTAATTCAACGAGGTGCCGTGCAAGGAGCCCTAGACGGCCTGCATCCCCTCTTGGCGACGCCTAGCGATTCGTGTGGGGCTTGTCATTGCTGTCAAGGCGAAGAAGAAAATTGCCGATCTGATTTAACTTGTGCCGAAGGTGTTGGCGGGGCTGAAGATGCCATAGACAAATGTTCCCAGTCGCCTTGTGGACGGGGTTGGCATTGCCCCAAAAGCGGAAGATTGACAACAGACCGGATGCAAAATCAGAGGGATCGGGACAAATCCCAAACATCAAATGGGTGACCGTTGTACAGTTGTCAGGGGATGGATCAGAACAACATGAGGAGGGGTGGAGCGATTGGGCCTCACACACATGGAAACGCGGCGAGGCATGTGGTGGATGACCTGGAGGTGAGTGGGCAGCAAAAACCCCCACAACAACCAGCACAACCCCCAGTGCGCCAACTACTGGGCCCTGCTAACGCGGAAACGACACCACAAGGCACACCGGCTGCAGGGGCCCTCAGAAAGCACTGACCCAACGCAGCACGCGAAGGGAAGGACGGGTGACTGTCGAGGGCCCCGTAAAGAAACCGCAACCCGACGGAATGTCACTCAGGGGCTGTGGTCCGGCAGGAAGTCTTCGGTGGAGAATCACATGCAAAGAAGCGTGACCTTTCGGGCACTGGGGGGAGGCAGGGATGCTTTGGAATGGGAAAGCTGAGGAGGACGGCGGGTGGGGTGCGGACGCCTGCGGAGGTGCGCAACACCCGCCGAAACCACAAAGGTGCGTGCAGAGAGGGGGAGAAACTGGGCCTCACGCACATGGCAACGTGGGGAGACAGGTGGCGGACGACCCAGGCCCTTTTGCTTGGGTCTCCAATCCCCGCCCCCAACCCTCTCCCTGCGGAGCAAACCCGCCGTGCAAACCGGGTGGTCGCCACACCCGTGTACAGTACTATGCAGGCCGGAGGGTTTAGCCGACACCACACGGCGAAGTGAAGGTGAACCGTGGGACCAGTTTGACAGTTGTGCATACTGATATCCGCAATATGTCCGAGAAGTATGTGTCGAGGACTGCCAAACATTGCTGCAGATGTACCAGGACGTGCATGTGTAGAGCGCCTTGTTGACCTGCATGCGGCCCGCGTGGCAGCACCAGCCCCAGGGGTTGGGGGCCGACCCACCACTCCACGCGCCCTGGACCCCACCTCTTCCCTCTGCACGATCCAGGCCCAAAGGTGTCCTGATCTCACTGCCATCGCGCGCTTCAGGTCGCGGAGCAGCTGCCGAAGCTTCGGATGAATTTCATCGGGTTTCACACGTACCCCTACCGCAGCCGACAGAGATCGGGCTCCAACGAGCCGACCGTGTGGGTGGGCCCGAGGGAGGACGTGAACGCGGACGGCACCGTGAGGCGCAGCTACCCCTCCGCCTACGCCAACACCCTCCGAGGTCAGTGGGGGTCCACCCCCATGAACACCTCCCGGTTCTCCTGCGGGGCGGCGCAGCTCTTTGATGCGGAGTGCTACGGCAGCCCAGTGCAGCGGGGGTTCTGCCCGTTCCCTTCGACGCCGGACGGCATGAACGCCGTGTTTGACCGGACGGCCGCCATGCTGAGGGAGGCGTTCACATATGCGCGGCAGGCGGGCGTCAAGACCTGCGTGGGGACGGAGACCCCCGTGTCTGTGCCGCCCACGGCCTCCGCGCAGGTCGCTGACGGCCGGGGTGTGGGGTTGGGGGGGGGTTGACGGTGGTGGTCCGCACATCACCGGGTCCTTTTTTGTACGCCCGGGAAAGTCGGGGGACCGCAGGTTTGCGGCCGGTAACAGCGGCGGTAGTCGGCCGACCGACTACGACAGTTATATGCCAACTGGGGGGGGGGGGGGGTGGCCGTGTCCAGTCCGTTGCCCATACAAAAAAGGTAGCCCCGGACCTCAGAGGTGGCCCCAGAAGCGGTTAGACAGGTGGTTGGGAGCGGTTACTGTCGGTTACAAATGCCGTTGAAGCTCGCACTTGGCGTCAGGGAGACAGTGGCTGGGCATAGACAGGGCGCCCTGGAGCGGGGGGGATGAGGGTCCCCCCCTTCCAATTCATCCCTGGGGTGGGAGGGGGGGGTGGGCTCCTCCCCCGCCCCCGCCCCACTATCTGTCCAAGAGGAAGGGAGAGGATGGGCGTGTGCCCACCACCACTCTTGACCGCGCCTGCAGAGCCTTCCCCCGCAGGTACCACAGCAGCCCCTGCGGTGTGTCCCAGCCCCCGCCCCCATGTGGGAGGGTGGGCGTAAGGGCCACCGCTGACCCTGGGCGACCCAGACGCAGTCGAAGCCAAGACATGCACGCGTGTGCGTCCGCACTCTCTCTCTCTCTCTCTCTCTCTCTCTCTCTCTCTCTCTCTCATACGCGACCGTGTTGGTTCATGGTCTTGACTGGGGGCGCGAGCGCCTGACACGAAGCGGTCGGTTGAGTATCTGTGCTCCTCCACAACAAATTGCGGCCACGGGATGTGGGAAAGGAGGGGCCGGACCTGCACAGGCTCGGGAACTCCGCCCAGGACCGCGCTTTGATAGCCGGCCGCTACAACCCTCGCCCTTGTGCGCTGCCATTCCCGTGTGTCCCACGGGGGGGGGGGGGGGCGGGGTCAGCAGGTGGGGACTTCCGGGGGTACGTACGGGTTTGGCTCTTCAGAGGAAGTGGTCGACATTGGCTGTGGCGAACCCTAGTTTTGGTGCGTGACAGGGGGACGGTTGTCCCTCTGCTCACAGGGGCTGCTTCTGCCCCTCGGCCGTGTGTCCGGGGGGGGGGTGGGTCCAGCCCTCCCAGCCCTCCCAGCCCCAGTGGTGCTCAGTTTTTAGAGGCGGCGAAGAACTTTTTTGGTCGAAACCAATTGGCGCTGAAGGCGCCAGAGAAAAATTTTTATCGGCCGAATGCCCGGAGGAAAATTTGGCCAATATTTTACGGGGACGGGGGGCTGGGTGGGTCCCGGGTGGGTGGGTGGTGTGGGACCCCCCCCCCCCCCCAGCCCCCGGTGGTGCTGAGTTGTTAAAAGGAGCCCTGGAGGGAGGAGGGGAGCTCCACCTCCCTCCTCCTCGATCGATCCAGCCCAGAGATTTTCAGTGCCATTTGCTGGAGACAAGTTCTCTTTGGCCCTCGGTTGCAGAATCCCCTCGGCATTCATTCAGGAAATTTTCCTCCGGCCCTTCAGGCCCGAGACCATAGGAGGACCCCCCCCCCCCTCCGCCCCCCTCCAGGGGCGGGGGTGCATCGCAGCGGGACCAGTCCCCCGCGCGGGAAGGGGGTGGAGCGTTGGAATCGCTCATCACCGTTGCGATGGCCCGCATGCGATGGCCCAAAGTTCGTTTGGTTCGGCCCCCACTCCCGCCGCTGCCCCCTCCCGCAGGCCCACAGCGCCCAGGAGCTGTACGAAGGCGTTTTCACGCGGATTGCCAGGGCCTACCCCATCAACTACTATTGGCTCTGGACCCCCGAGGACTGGGAGTGGCACAGCGTCAACGCCTCCAGCCGCACGTTTACGGAGGCCGTGGCGGACCTCAAGGCGGCCCTGGCCGCCCGGGACGCCGCCAATGCCTCGTTCGAGCTCGCGACCTGCGGATGGGTCGTGGGCCCCCTCCCGGACCGCACCGTCTTCGACAAGGCACTGCCCAAAGGCTACGCGGCGATCGGGTCCATCGACAAGAACTTGGGGAAGGATCCAGTGGACGCCGCGTACGAGGCCATCGCGCAGCACCGGAAATGGGTCTGCACCCCCGCACCACCCTCGACCGCCCCGGCGCGACCCCCTACAGCCGTCCACAGTGCTCTGCAGCGCCACCGCAGGCGTTTGCCACAGGGAGCGCGGAATGAGATTTGCCGGGCCTCTCGTGACAGAGCCCTTACAAAAGGGCAGCCCGAGGACCAGTAATGACTCAGAAAGTTTCTGTGCCCCCCCCCCCCCCCATGCCCCCCCCCGAGAGGGAAGGATAGGGCAAGGAGGAAGAGGAAGGACACAGGGCGGTGAGAGACCGATGGGCACCACCGCCTATGGAGGGAAAAGGTCCAAGGGAAGGGCAGTGAATGGCGGTCGGCCAATGGGCGCCGCCAGCTACGGACGAGAACAACCAGCCTTGAATTAATTGCTGGCCAGGTCGCTGGCCAAATGGCAAATTTACACGTGTATGCGTAAAATTTATGAAAACGCCCACTTTTTGGGCCACTGCGGTGTTTACAGGTGTAAATTGGTGTATATTGCTATGTTTGCACTAGTTCATGATGCAATTGACCTTCTTTGTCTTGCAACTTGTGTGCTTTTTGTCATTTTGTTCACATGGTTGCCATTCTTACATGGTTGTCAAGGCAAGTTTCGCGCGCGTGGTGGGGTAGGGTAATCTATGCATAGGAGAATGGTTAAGAGCGAAACTTGGGAGTAGAAGACGGTTGGTGATAGGGGTGGCCTCCTCCCCAAAATTGGTGGCACAACAACATTGGTATCAACAGGTGGGGTAGGGTAATGAACAATGTATGGAAAGAAGAGAAGACAAATTTTAGAGTAGAAAAACGTTGGTGATAGTGGCGGCCTCCTCCCCAAACGTGGCGGCACAACAAGGTTGCTTTCAAGGGTGTCCTTCCTTTCCCTGCGGTGTCATTGGACCCCCCCCCTCCTTTCTTTTGATCAGTCTTGACATGGGTTCTGACATATGGGTGCGGCTGCTTGGCCCCATTGCGCCCCAAGGTGCCGTTTGGATGCATTTCCCCAACGTTGCTGAGGCCCTCCACTATTTACGTTCAGAGGAGGGAGGGTCTCTATGCATCTAGCACACTCAAGTCACGCGGGCTGCCAAAGCTAACGCCACGCGGGACGGCTATGCCTTCACGTTCCACGAACCATCATTAGTTGTGGTGGCTTCACCTGTGCGCTCGCAGCGCATAGCCGCGGCATCTGCGCCCAATTTGTCATCCTTTGGGTTCACGGCCGTCCCATCAAGAATAAACGCCATCCAAGGTTGTAAAAAAACTAAATAGGGATGTCCAGATCACAATTAGGAATAAACAGCACCCATGCAGAGTTGTAAAGAAATAAACAGTGATAGCCACATCACAATCAAGAATAAACGGCACCCATCCAAGGTTGTAAAAAAAAAATAAACAGGGTTGTCTAGATCACAATCAGGAATAAACAGCACACATCCACAGTTGTAAACAACAGCATCCAACCAGAGTTGTGTCTACGTCACATGCACGAATGGCTAATCGTTTTTTATGAAACATTTGGGGAAGGAGCAGGAAGAAAGAGGCATGAAGCACGAAAAATGGTAGAATTTTTTGCATTTCTCACAAAAAAAAAGGTGAAAAACACAAAAATTCACAACAAAATATACAATCTACTGGCCACTGGCCAAAAAGCTTCGGGCTAATGTTTATTTCTAGGCTGAGAACAACACACCATGACCACACGGGGGGGCCGTCTCCTCGATTCGGGTACGCGACCCCCCCCCCCCTCCCTGCCCTCCGGGCCCACTTAGTTACCAAGGGTCAATGGCTACAGGCCATACATAGGGTCGCGCCGAAGGCGCCCGAAAATTCTGGCCCCTTTGCTGGGGACCCCCGAGAATGCAGGGGTTAGGTAGCATTTCCCCCCACTTGCGGGCCCCCAAGAAGGCAGGGGTGAGGTAGCCAATTTTGATTTTGAGGTAGCCACTTTTGATCAAAGCTTTTGAGCGCCAGATATCGCAAGACGAGGCGCTTTACAAATGTCGTTTGTTGCGAGGTGCTTTCCAGCGGAAGATTAGCAAGACGGGCCGCTATACAAATGTTGTTTGTTGCGAAGTGAAGATCCTGCATTCCGAGCAAAACCCCGGCCCGAGTGCGGCGCCAAATTCTTTCTGGGGCGAACGCACTGCGTTCTTTCTTTCTTTCTTGTTTCTCTTTCCCACGCTTTGTTGCGTGGCCCCTTGAGTTGGGGTTAGGGACTCGCAATCCACGCTTTGTTGCGTGGCCCCTTGAGTTGGGGTTAGGGACTCACAATCCACGCTTCGGTGTGGCCCCTTGAGTCGGGGTTAGGGACTCGCAATAAGTGACGTTTTTCCGCGTTTTTTAGGGAAGTGCGGCAAGGGGCGGTTCCCAGCTGCTCTCCGGTGTGACGGGCCGTGTCGGAGAGAACAGCATATATATACAGCCCTCACCAGGCAGGGGGTGTGGGCGCCTACAACCACTGGTGAGGAGGTAGAGTGGAGGCCTGCGTTGTTGTAGAGTAACCCCTTAGGCCACCGCGTCTCTGCCAGACTGGACTACACCTCTGCTAACCATCTCCCCTAGCCCCCCCCCCCCCCCCCAGCAACTAGCAGCGACTAGCTAGTCCCCAAGAGAAGCCCTCCTCGGCGGCTACCCCCCCCCCCCGAAAAGCCCCCCCCCCCAGGGGCCTTCGGCCCACTTCTACTTGGGGGGGTCGCGTCTAAAAGCAAGGAGACCCCCCCCCCCGTGCATGACCACATGCCAACCCCCCCCCCCGACGGAATTTGCGGAAGAAATTTCCCGAATGACATGTTTATAAAATGATGAGTGCGTCGTGGCCTCCCCGCCCCCGACCCCCCAGGGCCTCTTGGGGTCCCGTAACGGAAGCCCCGTGGGTGCCTGTGTGGGGGGGTCTCTTTCTGAGTCTCTGTTTTTTATTTCGAACGGCACCTCTGGTCTTTGAATGGCCGCAGACGAGCCTCTCTTCCACTTCGCGCGCTGCGGTGCGCCTGCGCTGTGTGAGAAGCAGGTTACTCTTCCGGAAAAGCGCCTCGAATGACCCCCGCCCCCAGCGCAAACCCCTGCCCCTTCCCCGCCCCCACGCCCCGGTACCACGCCACAATGCCCTACACCCCCGCGCACCCCTTCGGAGTCTTTAGCCCCCAGGCCCCTTCACTGCCCCCAAATCTTCACGTCTCCCCATCCCCAGCAAACCTGCACCATTCCCCACAATTTCCGGGACCTTGGACCAATGTCCCGGCGGTGCCGGTGCACTGTCGCAGGCCCCTCCGCCAAAACTGCTCGGTGCAGGGCTGTTTCTGACCCGTGGGCCTTCCGGGGCCCACGTGGGTGACCGTGACCCATCAAAACTCATGGACCACTTTTCACCGCATTTCGCCGTCACAGGGGGGGGGGGGGGGGGGGCTGCGTGTGAGCTTGCAGTGACCGAACATCGCAGGATGGCAGACACCTCTGATGCATCGTACCAACAGGATTGATCTGATGAAATCGGCCCCTAAGATACATCGAGTCTGGAAATTATCTCAGCGAAAGTCAAGTAAGATACATTGGCACTTCGCATTTATCGTATGGTCCTCCAGAATTTTGATCAACCAAAATCCATAAAAATTCCTCCGGACCATACGATAAATCCGAAGCGCCGATTCATCTTACGGACTGTTCATAAGAGAATTCCGTCATTTGACCCCCCCAACCCTTCAACGACCCCCCCCACCCGTTCTCCAACACATGAACCCCCCTCACCGCTCTGTGAAACCCGCAGGTGATCCCGTGGATGGAGGACGACCCAGGGCTCATCGCCCCGCAGCTGTGGGTGAACCGCACTTTGCTTCACATGGGGGACGCCGCGCGCTACGGTGCGAGCGGCGTCATGGGCATTCACTGGCGCACGAAGGAGGTGTCGCCGCAGGTGGAGGCCATGGCCGCGAAAAGCTGGGACCCGGCCCTCGACAGCCTGCGATTCTGGAAGGACTGGGCCGAGGCGCATTTCGGGCTTGCCTCCGACGTCTCTGCCATCGCGGCCGTCTTCAGCCGCATTGACTCCTTCCGAACCCCGCGCCCCATCTCTTGGGGTGGGGGGCCGGGCTGGTTTCAGAGGGACCCACGCAGTTGCCAGCAGCAAGCGGCCTATGAGTTCGTGGACCAGTTGGCACAGCTCCGGGACACGGTCGCCGGGGAATGGAACCGGGAGAGGTTCGATTTCTGGCTGTCCAGCTTCCGCTACATGAGGCGGATGGCGGCGGTGGATTGTGCGTATACGGCGTTCGATCGCGCCATGACGGATGTGCGCAAGGCTGCCTCTCATGAAGAGAAGGTCCTTGTCCACTCTTGCCCCTCTGCCCCTCCCTCAGCCTCTCCCTCTCCCTCAGCCCCTCCCTCTCCCTCTCTCTCTCTCTCTGCCTCTCCCTCTCTCTCTCTGCATCCCCCTCCCCCTCCCCCTCCCCCTCCCCCTCTCCCTCCCCCTCCCCCTGTCCCTCTCCCTCTCCCTCTCCCTCTCCCTCTGCCTCTCCGTCTCCCTCTCCCTCTGCCTCTCTCTGGTGTTCGCTCTGGTGATCTCTCTTCTGCTTTGTTGACTGCCGGTGCAGACTGGTGCTGTCCACTGGTGTAGGGGATCAGGTGGGGCGGGATGCTTCACCCTCTACGTTCGCCCCCTCTCGGGTAGGGCCTGCACCAGTGTGCTCAAAATTTCAGTGCTGGAAGGGGGCGACGGGGCGTGGGACTGAAAACCAGACGAGATCGCCAATGAACTGCGCGGCAGCGTGCGTTTTGACGGCCAAACGGCCCAGGTCGTCGGTGCATATCCCTTTCGAGGTACAGGGGGCCGTGCTTTTCAGGGGCTTTCGACGAGGTACAACGTGCGCATAGATTGGCCGATGAAGACTGACGGCGGAAAGTTGCCACAGAACGATGGCCAGAGAAAAAACGTTCCTGTTTTTTTTGGCAAGTAATAGACCATTTGCCCGGGAGGCGGTGTGATTGGGTGTTGACGACCAGGCCATTCCTCAGCGTGGCGGGGGAGGGGGTCCAGAGGCAGCGGCAGCGGCCTGGGGTCGGAACGGGGGCGGTTACTGGGGCAATGACGGAGGCTGTGTCAGAGGCAGTGCCCTGGGGGGGGGGGGCACACGCAGTGGGAGCGACCATGTGCCAAACCCTAATCCGCTGGACACTGCCTCCAGGTCCGCCTTGCCACGACGGTTGCCGTGCCCCTGCGACGGGCGCTCGTGGCAAACTGTACAGAGATGATCGCGCACCTCCTCCGCACCGTGAGCTCACCGGGGGCTCTGGGCACAGTGGCCACGCAGATGCAGACCAGCCTTCACGAGGTCATCGACGCGTATACTCCGCAGCTGCAGGCGCTCGTGGACGTCCCCGTGCCCGCGCTGCCCGCCCAATACGCGGGCCCTCCTCGACTTCTACTCCCGGTGGTCCGGTCGAGGCTGTCCAAAGGAGAGGCTCTGGAGCTCCGGGTCCTGCTGCTCCTGCCGGGGTCGCCGGGTCACGGCGGCGCAGCCGTGCGGCTGTTCTACCGAGCGCTCGGGTCACAGAGCCCGACCGTTCTCCCGTGTGCCCAAGTGGCCCCGGAGCGCAGTGTGTTCCAGTGCCGCGTTGTGCCGGGGGATTGCGGGGCGTTCGACTACTACGTCGAGGCGAGCGTCTCGCTCCCGGACGCCCCCGGGGGGCCGCTGCGGTACCCGCCCGGGGCCCCTGTGAACCGGCAGTCGGTGGTGGTGGGGCCCGTGTGAGTGGGGGCGCCGCGCGCGCGTTGCGGTGCTCGCGGGCCGCCAACGCATCGGCAAAGCGATGCTTTTGTTTGACGGGGCCCGGCCCGCGTCTCACGTCATCCGGACGAGTGCAAGGCCTTCCTGACGGCGTTTCGTGCACAGAATTGTCACGCGTCCACGAAATAAGAGGGCACGACATTTCCCGGGGAAAGTGCGCCCGAGTGTTGCCCCCCAACCGCAGCGCATTTCGAGGGGGCGGCCGCCTCGTCTGAGCACAGCCACGGCACGACACTTTTCCACGGCTCCACTCGCCACTGGCAGTGCCGCACCGAAGGGCCGGGGCACAGCACGCGACCGCCCGCGGCCTGGACTCGGGGCCTGGGGCCGCCACCGACCCCGTCGCAGATCGCACAAGGGGGAGGAGGTTCTGCAAGAGTGACGCCAGGAGGCATTGCGGCACATTTATAAACCTGCTTCGCCCATGAGTGCCTGCATGGAACAGCGCCCTTCAAAGGCGCGTGCTCCCTTGCACCCTCAAAGGTCTACCCCCCCTCGCCAGTGCGATTTTCCAGCTTCTAAGAAGAGTTGAGGGAGATCATGCGCACGTGCGGCATGTGGTGCGCGGGAATGTATTGGAATTGGAGGAGGCCAAAGGTAGGAGATCATCAGCGGTTAGGAGAATCAGATCAGGAGATCAGAAGGCGGTTGCAGGCGGTTGGCAAGAGCTACTGTCGATTGCGAATGCCGTCGAGAGGCGCTGCTGAGGAACAGGAGAGCGCGGCTGAGTTGCAGGCTCGGCCATGGAAGACAGCACTGTTTGCCTGGTCCACCAGCCACTTTCAAGACCCCCAGCAGGTCCCTTCCCCCCCTCCCCCGGCCCCGCCTCGCCCGTCCGCTCCGTCCCGCCTTGACCGTCGTGGGCCGCCCTATATACGCACATGACTGCGTGCTTCCGCACTTCAGCTCGCATCGACGTTTGTGAAAAGGTATTCGGTCGGGACCTCTCCTTGTCCCTCCCGGGCCCCAACGCCCCCCCCCCCCCCCCGTCGCTACACACACCTCTCAAGTTATATATTCTGCTGGTTGCTGGTTGGTGGCCGAGCGCAGGTTTGTGAAGATGGAGTGTGCGGATCGACAACAGAAGGAAGGTCGAATGGGAGGGTTACCAGACAGTATCAGGCTGGGGCCCCAGGATCCCGTCATCCCGTGGATCATGGGTGAGCGGAGGATTGTCGAGACAACGTGAGGCCATTGGACTCTGCATTCCGTGAGCCCCCCCCCCCCCCCCATCAACCTCACTTTTGGGGTTTGATGGCATTCGTGAAGCATAAGTTGTAGCACATTACGCCGGATGCAGCGCCGTGGGAACGCAACACAAAAAGTAGGACCATGTTCCCAATTGAGCACCCAAATTTCACGTCCCCCCGAAACGCGTTGCCCCTTCAGGCAACGTGTTTCAATGCCTACCTTTTGCACATACCGTCTACAGACTGCAGACCATACTCTACCGACCACAGATCCATGTCGACAGCTTACGTGGAATTATGAGAGGGGCGGGCCCTTCTCAACCCTTTTCGCAGACGCTGCTTCTTACAAGAGGCAAGGCTGTCAACGACCAGCGATACCAAGACATCCGAGGGGCTTTTGGGCGGTCTATATGTTCTTTGGTGCCAGCTTCTGTTTCGGTGCCTTTTGCTGCATGTTGAACGTAGGCCTTGCCAGCACCGCATGCAGCCCCCCCCCCCCACCCCGGTCCCAAGGGGTTGAGTGCTGGTTGGGCTGATGTGACCGAAATGTCTAGTTCTGAAATCAAGATGCACAGGACAGAGATGTTCTCGATTCATGGTGTATGGCGCTGCCCGACGCCTCCTGATATGCACAATGCACGCTGTAGGCCGAAAATTTCAACCTGCCAACACTCGCTTCTGCGCAGTGGCATTTCGTCCTAACCGTCTGATGTACTGTGAGCATTCCAACCTCCAGCCACTCCATTTTGACAAAGGAGGGGCTCATCTATCAAATCAGATGTGTATCATTTTGTCAGATGCGTTCAACACCGGGGAGTTCCGCTCGATTCACAGCCGCATGTTTGTGGCATTTGCTCCTTTGGGTCATTACAAAAGGTGGTGGGCGGCTTGGAGTGGTGTGTGTTGGGTGTATCTATCCTTCATACCCAAGTCACATGCCACATTGTTTGTGAGACAATGTGGCCGTTCAGTGTCCATAGATATGGCTTTCGGGGCGTTCCTTTGGACACACCCACAGCAGTGAGTTTGGTGACGGAAGAGAGGGAACTGGGTGCAGTCGGAGTGTGATTTCACTGAAATGGCGTTGATGCTGGGCTCGCAGATGCTTTGCATCCTTTCGATTCGCATGGACCGTGTTGCAGAATCGTTCTGCCACTGTGTTCTCAAGCGGAGGCACGCCAATTGAACGGTCTGGGAGTGCCTGATGATTCAAATCTAGGGAGGCGTCGTTGTTCTTCGGGAGAAATGTTGCATGCAGGGCTTGCAAGGCAACTATCCCCGACTGGTGACTGGCCCTCTCCCCACCCCTATGCCCTTGGTGACCCCCCTCAGTGACCCCCCTGCCCCCCCGGCCGTGGTCAGCTGCTACCGAAGTTTTCTCATGTTTTCACACAGACAGCACTCAGTCATCTGCACAAGGGTCACTGGTTGCCACCAAAATAGCCCACCAGCCATCAGATGAGGAGTGAAGAACGCGCTGGCCCGTGTGAAAGACGGGGAATGATCCACCAAAAGAGGCCTCATGTGTCGACTGAGAAATGCACAATCACCAACGACCCTTGGTGGTCCTCAGGGACACTTGGGCCGTTGTTGGGTGACCATTTGGTTACAATGGGAGGGTGTACAAACCCATGAGGAGCCATGTACCGCCAACTAGGCCCTCTTGGTGGGGCTTGTTGGCCCCCAAAAGCGTCGTTGTTAGATCAAAACCATGCAAGCCGGCACATGGGAAAACACCCCGTAGCCCCCCCCCCCCCCTACTTTTTGGCCTATTCGCGTATCCTATCCCAAGGGGTTGAATTATTGGTTTAACCCCGTGTAAAATCATTATTTTGTCCAATAAACACATTCCCCAATGAGTTTTTGGTCTAGACACCCTTTGCACTTGAAACCCAATTTTTTTGGGGGGAGAGCCCCCCCCCCCCCTTTAGATTGAAAGTCTTGAATCTTTTGTTTCTTTTCGATTTTGAGCCGAAAAAGTGTTTGTGGATTCTGACTCCATAGGGTTTGTGTGGGCTGAGTGGGATGTGCGCTTATGCAATTTATGTAGTTTTCAGCCTTTTTTGCGGTGTTGGCGTTTTGGGCGACCTTAGTGACTCCGTGGTACCCACCGTGAGGGGGTGCAACTGGGGATGTTGTGGCTGTATATGCAAACTTGGACACAAAAGGACGTTTTTGCAGCCTCTAGTTTTGCCTAAGGCAAGACGTGATTTGATCATTTCCACTAAAACCGGCCTCAATGTGTTGGCTGAAAAATGCAATTTCTCTAGCGACCCTTGGCGGTCTACAGGGACACTTGGGCTGTTGTGGGGTGACCATTTGGGAGTACGTATAAACCCATCAGGAGCCATGTAGCACCAAGTGGGCCCTCTTAGTGGGGCTTATTGGCCCTGGAAAGCATTTGCCTTTCGCTGTTGCTGCAGTGCAAAGGCAAAAGGCAAAGACAAAAATGCATATCATATAAAAGACGTGTCTAATCTTCAGTCGTACCTGATAATGTTCACCAAACCGAAACTTCTGATTCCCACCTCACTCGCGACCTGAACAACAAGCACTGAGGTTAGGAACTACACACATACACAACAACAGTTATGCTAATGCACATGACATGTAAAAACGTGCATGAAGACGAGGTGAGCCTAACCTGCAAAATTTTTATCAGCTGTCGTGAAGCCAAATGCGTAACTGTATTTGTTGTATCTGTAACAAAAACTGACCAGGCTGACGCAAAACTCAACGACAATCAGCCGTGACATGCCATGGACACGCACAAATGCACACGCTTACAATAAAAGCAAGTGAAGTAACACAACACAGTTCACACACAGACGTAAGAAAATGTACCACGGTATAAAAAATAAAAAGGAAAAGAAAAAGAAAAACTTACCGAAACGCAAAAGGCGAAAACGAAAACACTGAGGTACACACACACACACACACAGGGTCATAAAAGACGTAATACAAAAGCGGGCATACAATACCTGCTCACCAACCCACGACAACAATATCCCGAAGACCAGGACCTGTTAATCATGCATCAAGGCCAGGGGGCGGAGCGAAACACACGCACCACCCCGAGCAGAAACATCACCCCAAAAATACTAACCAATCGCAGGGAGGGGTGTCCAGCGAAAGAATCACTCAAACCTATAGAACAAGATGCATCGCGCACCAAAAAAAACAATCGCTGCATCACGCAGCGCGGGCGGGGTACCTCACGCACCACTCAGCGCATCACGCGCACACCCTAAGGTTCGGGGGTTTTGGAGCCTCACGCTCCTTAAACAGTAGGGGGTTTACCGTACATCTAATCATCGCCCATTATGGGCAGCAGTTGCTGTAGGCAGCAGACAGAACAATACGACCCATACAGAAATGTAGAGATAGAAACCTTGAAACACCTACCAACTCACCATGGAAGGTCGCACCCTTAACTATGAAAAATATGAAGTGAAATCCAAAAATGAAATAAGGGTCGTGTCTTTTCCAAAAGGGGGCACGCAAACAACCAGTCCAAAATACATAGAAAAATGATGGACAAAGAAAAGACAACAAAGGACAACCCAAAAGGAAACACTGACAGATAGCACTGACACCAAGCAGGCATGCAACAAGCAACACACCACAAATGTGTGCTCTCTTGCTCACCATACTCTCGGCACTTGATTCTGGCGTTGACGTTGGAACTCACCTGCAAGGCAGGAGTGGAAAACAAAACGCAAAGTAGTAATCATAAAATTTAATAACATACGAAGTGAGACGTAGCGCGTTCAAAAGGGAAGCACAAAGCTTCCACAACAAAAAAATGCATACAATGCACCCATAAAATTCTACCTACATTACTCCTCCAGCCGTGTCCCCGGACGCTTCTTACTGGTGACTCCTGTTCATCGTCAACCCTGAAATTTTGCTGCGGCGGTCTGCATGGCGCCAGTCTCCTTGACGGCTGTTAGCAAACTCTCCACGCGTATTCTCAATGCGGCGTTCTCGTCATCTCCGGCCGCCAGTCTTCGTTCCAACAAAATTATCCTAGCACTCTGTTCGGCGACCTTCCTTTCAGCGGCTTCAAAGCGGCCTTGGTCATCCTGTTGCCGCTGCCGCATACGAGCCGTAAGCACCCGTATTTTGCGATGAAGGCCCTTGCAGGCCTTGTCAGCATGCCTCCGCTCCGGACGCAGCTCCTCAGCGTGCTGGGCGCGTGCCGCCTCAAGCGAGCGGCTGATCATCTCCTGGGCATCCATTAAGTCGTCACCCGGTGCTCCGGAAGCTGTACTGGGCAAATTGCTCTCACAGAGGCCATTGTCTCCGACGCTTGAAGCACTCGTTGACGATGACGCCCGTTGCACGGTAGACATACGGAAGATCCCCAAAACTTTTCGACTGATGGGATTGTAATGATACTTTGCTTGATGATGTATTTTCTTTGTAATCTCCAGAACTCCTTGTGTTTTCAAAATCTTTCAGATTCCAAATTCCTCACAAGCGCAGCGCGATACAAATGAACAAACATTTCTCAAAACTGAATGTCATCCCATCAGTGTGTATACACACAGAAATTTATATGTGTACAATACCTACAAATGCGCTGCCCCACGATTTCTAAATGTCTATCTTATTTTACCTTCAGGCGTGTCTACATGCGCGCGCGATCGCATTAGCGATCTTTACACCTAAACCTATTACAGGCCCGGAGTTAAGTATCTGGCTAAACCCTGGTGTGGTGCCTTCGCCCACACCGGCTGTCCCTCTTGGGTGCATCACTGCACTTGGGAGGAGACCGGTGTACGTTAATGAGCGCATCTGCTTCGGCAGTGACACGTCTGCGTGCATGGGGAACCACGAGTCCCTTGAAGCTGGAGGAGCCCTAGTCGAAGAGGAGTTGAAGTGGAAGTGGCTGAGGTAGGCGCACCGCTGGTTGTGGGATACATTGGTTGTTGCCTTGCAATTGGATTCCATTGGGGTGCCACACCATATTTGGTTTTGAGGTCTCATGCATTCATTCTAAGAGTTGACATTGCATTTGTCATTCATGCATGGTTCATTCATGGTGTGACTCAAACTTGGTGGTGCCCATGATTCCATGGTCAAGGTGAACATATGGTGTCTCCTCTCCCCAAGGTGGATTTGGTGCTTTTCCTCACTCTCCCTCTCTCCCAATTCGTCATACTCCTCAGCAGGTAAATTGAGCATTGAATGCCATGTGACTGTTGTCTTTGATCCTTTGAGACTCTTGGGCTCTTTCACTTTTTTTCAAGTGCCCGTGGCTTGGGAGTCGTCCAATTAAGACATGCCGTGGTTTTGCCGTCTTACGATTAGACTCAAGGATAGGCATTGGTTGAGCTTTCGCCACTCTCTCTCCAAGTGCATGCATGCTCTCTTCGGTCAAGGCTAGGCGAAACTCTCTCCATATGCATGCTCTTTTGGGTCAAGGCTAGGCCAAACTCTGTCCCCGTGCATGCCCTCTCTCATGTTGGATAGGTCAATCTCTCTCAAGGGAATTGGTTGGGGAATATCTCTTCCCGGGCATGGTTAGGTGACTTCTTCTCCATGCATGTACTCTCTCCAGGAAGAGACCAACTCTCCATGCACATGCTCTCTTTGGGTGGGATCATCTCCCCATGCACGTGCTCTCTGTGGGTGGAGGTTAGGTCAAGTGAGTAGCCCGGGAGGCCATTGGCCTATTGTGTGCTTCTTTGCCCAATCTCATGGATCTCATTGTCAATGGTATATTGCTCATTTGCTAATTTGGTTTAGATTAGTTGTTGATCCTAAGAGCTAACCGGGTCATGGTTTGGTGCCTTGGTTGGTGCGTTTACATGCCCCATGAGACCATGTATGTGCATGTGCACTTCCTTCCCTCATGTTGGTGTAGTCAAGACGTCCGGAGACTGAAGTGTGACTCATTTGCTCTTTGGGGATGGCCCGATGGCGGTGTCGGTCATTTCTTCCCACTCCTCCACCCCCGGTGAGACCATTCATGTTGGCGTGTACAAATAGTGTGGATTTTGGTTTACACTTTTGCATGCATGACTCAAGTCCATAGGATGATGCCCGTGCCCATGAGCTCTTCGTCATGCATTGCATGTGGTCCAACCGGAAGAGTAGGTTGACTCTTACTCGTGCTTGTGAATTCTTTGCTTTTTCTAAAGGGTGGACCTACCTTGTGCCCGTTTCGATTCTCATTGGAACCGTGCTCGTCTCGTGTGCACTAGTGGACCCGTCTTGGACCCGTATTGGCTCATTTATGAACCATTGTTGCACCGCGGCTCATTTGTGGGCTTTTGTGGACCATTGGTGAACTTTTGGTTGGATCATTGTTGGACCGTATTGGATTCTTAGGTCATCTCGTCATTGGAGTTTCAGTTGGAATTGTTTGTGTCATTGCCGTGCTCTGAGGGACTTGAGTGGGTTGTGAGCTTGGAAATCTCTGCTGGTTTTATTGGTTGGAAATTTGGTTGGTTAAAAATTGGGAAAAATGGCAGATTCACTTGGTTCAAGTCAGCTCGAGGGTGAATTGTTGGTGCAATGCCCACACACGTGTGGAGTTTGCATAAACAGTCATCCTTATGCTTTGTTACTGGCTGGTTTGGAAGAACGCGAGCGCGTATTACGCATCGATTCAGAGAACATGCAGAATCTCTTTTATTTAAAAGAGACGCTAGTTTTCAACAAGAAAACAGCTTCAATTCAAGAGCGCGATGTGCGCAGACGCTTGACCAGTTCATTTCCAGATACGTGTTCACCGACTTTCCCGTTAGGATCTACTACGACACCTGTTCCTTTCAGTCCACTGACCATTATACTGGAACCTATGTTGTCAGCAAAGGGTCACTGTTCAGGGGACGATCACAGAGTACTTGTTGGGACGTCGAGTTCCGAAGTTGGTCACGATCACTCCAAAAGGTCTTATGAATTACCTGAAACAAAATTTGCAAAGGAGCTTCACGATGAAATTGGCGAGCTGACGGAAGAAGAGCACGAAGAGATGAGCGGCTGGCTGGAAGACTATTGATTGGGGAATCTCAAGGAGAAAATGAAGCACAAAGCTACCGAAGTACGAGAGAAGCGTACGCGTAAGATGCTTAAGGGAAAATCCAAAGTCGAGTTTCACAAGATTCTCCCTGACGATTCTGAGGATGAAATCCTGGAAACGGATGACCCCCTTCTTTCGAAGTTACTCCAGCGTATTGATCGGATGAACGAAAAGATCTCCAAGACGTCCGGGGACATTCCGTGTATGCCAACCTCCAGTCGTTCACCACGTACTAAGAAAAGTCCCTTTGTTACGCGAGAATCATCGGCCTTTGCCACACTTGCAGAATTGTGTGGAGGTATGAATAAACATGAGTGGTCGGATGACAGTGAAGAGGATACGACTCACGCTCTGAAAATGGAAATTCTACCGTTCGATGGGCACAACTTTGAGAAGTCGGCAGAAAAATTTGGAACATACCTGTTGCTCACTGGCAAAGCCAAACCCAGGGATCGGGTGAAAGCTAAACTCATTGTTCAGGGCATCAAAGATCCTGAACTCGAAGAAAGAGTCTCCAAATCGGTCAAAAGGGCCACAAGCTTTGAGGATTTTCTGAGCAAACTGCAAGACCTCTATCCTACGCTCGAGACGGACCTCTCAATTCTGGGTGAGATTTCGAAGGTGTCCCGTTTACCTTATGACCCAAAACCAGAGCAGGTGGTCAAATTATTGGAAACATTGGAACGGCTGTTTGACAAGTTGAACCCAGGGGTTATGACTGAGGAGCGCAAAGTTATGGAGCTTTCCTTGAAGATCAATGATAAACTATTCGTTGAGTAGACCGAGGTCGATAACCTTTTCGCGAGGATGCACTCTTATGATTAACTGAAGGATCTCATGAAGGAGCGCGCACAGCTTTTTGTTGGTTTCAAACATCTTGCCGCGTCGCGTGGTTCTGCTTTCGGGCGCACTGCTTCGAGTCGATACCAAGAAAAGCAGAGAGATAAGGAAAAGGACACCTCTTTCTCTGGTTGACCATCCTCTGGAAGTTCAGCCCACAAGCCGGACATCACTGAAATCCTCTCCCAATGCCACTCGGTGATTGCAGAGCTAAAAGTCTGTGAGAAAGAAGGCAAGGGCGACAAAGGAGGAAAAGGTTCTGGCAAAGGAAAGGGTCGAGGAAGAGGAAAAGGCCAAGGGGGCAGAGGAGGCAAAGGACAGCTGGACCCCAACGCGTTGACTGCCGAATTCAAGGCACTCATTCAGTGTAAGCATTGTAGTAAGACGAACCACTACAGCGATCATTGCTTTGAGATCCAAAGAGAACAGAAGGAGGAAAGAATCAAGACCTTCCTGATCCAATCCGGTCTGAGTGAGGAGGCAGCCCAAAAGGCGGTGGAAGACGCCAAGAAGAAATGGAAGGACCAGAAGCAAAAGGGACCAAAAGCTGGCCCAAGAAATAAAAATGCCTCTGGCCCCGCCGCAGCAAGTGCTGGTGCTGGAGCCCCCTCAGCAGAGACGAGACCGATGCAGGAGGACACTGAGAGTCAAGCCAAGAAGAGGAAGAGAGATCTTGCATTTTCAGAAGTTGAGAAAATTGTTGACCTGCTTCGAGCAGCTGTCAAGGACGGTCTCACGTTGTGACTACCCGTGGTTGTGGAGGAGGAGATGTGTGACGCTGTTTTGGATACTGGTGCAACCGATTGCATTGTGGCTTCATCATTGGCGTTAGATCAAAATCGCAGGGGCTACTGTGCAGTCAAGGTAGGAGATGGGCACTACAGGTACATGTAGGTAGGTAGGTATCTTCGGGAGCTCGGGATGCTTCCTTTGACAATGCAGGAAGAAGGTCTTACCAAGGGGACGTCCTGTCCCTCCCACTGCCCTAGGTCCAGGGGCTACTGTGCAGTCAAGGTGGGAGATGGGCACTACACGTACAGTGAAGGAGAAAAATCCGTGGATGTGTGCATGGGCAATTTTACACTTCCTCATGTTTGTATCGTTATGGAAACTTCGGCTTTTTGGGGTATCCCTAGGGATGAATTTCATCCGTCAAAACGCCAAGACCATTCTTGGTTTGATTATCACTCCATTGAGACTCATTGTCAAAAATTCAGAGACTGGTGAATTATCCTTGGTATCGCTATCTGAAAAGTCCTGTCAGAATGAAGGAGGAAACAGACTGCCACCTGCTCCAGCATCTTTGAGGATCTCCCGGAGAGAAGCCTACAGTTTGTTACCTTCACTGAGGGAGCAAGTCCTCATCGGCCTTGGCGATTTGAGACCCACCGTGGACTTGTACGCCAACCCCAAAAATCACACCGAACCGTTGTCTTGCACTCCCCTCAATCGCTGTTATGCCTACAACTGGCACGACCTTCAGTTCTGCTGTGCCGACCCCCCGTGGTCACACCTCGAGAAGATGGTTACCAAGGCCGCTTCCCCGACCGAGCGCAAGTTGTGGTTATTTGTCCTGATTGGGGCTAAACCGGGGAAGCTGCTGCATGGCGACCTTTTTTGGACGGCATGACTAAGGTACGTGTACCTATTCCAGATGTACCCCTCTACCTCCCAGATGGGGCAACCAGCCCATTACCAGCCCCACGCTGGGGAAGCATTGTGTGTCTCTCATCGATGGCAATGATTGTGATATTTCGTTGGAGGAACTGAATCCCCAAGTGGTGGAGTTTCTCCATCGAGTGAACCGTGGTTTAACCCGTTCTGATCTACTGAAGCGATACGGGCACGATACACCTGCAGCAACAACGAAGGACTAGTCTGAGGTCCAAGAATATTCACCCTCCAACGGAATCAGATGAAGAACAGGACGCTGGCGCACGAGTTGCTGAAGTTGACAAGGTCGACTTTCAGTGGGAAGAGGTCAGTGACGAACCTGCAGAAGTGCAATGGGATGAAGTTAGTGAAGACGGCTATCTGGCAGATCTCAATCTCGCTCAGCCTCTGAAGCACGACCCATTCCCAAGCATCCATGAAGATTATTCAGACTGAATTGAGGATTTACTGAGTGAAGTCGATCTCGAAGATTCAATCATGGGAGGTGTACAAAAATTTACCATCCCGTGTCTGGCCCTACATGCTATGCAAGAGTATGGCGTGACCATGCAAGTCGAGGCGGACAAGGCAAGAATTGCCAACCCAAGTGGATGGCCGGTCTCAAAGGAAGACTTACGCTCTTTCAAGGAGGACATTGAACTCCGAATCTTCCAGATATCCGAGGAACAACAAAGGCTAGAGCTCAAGGACAGATGGAAGAGCCATTACAACGAGTTCAGGAGCAGGAGCGTCGACGGAGACGAAACACATTTGCTCAATCAATATCTGGACGACGACCGCTTTATTTTGGATGGCAATGATGTTTACCTGGACGTCACGGCTCTACTCAGTGAGTGTTACTCCGTATCCAGGGACGAGTATGGGAAAATGAATTTTTGGCAGCCGCACATGATTTCGAGGAGAAGATCAAAAATTTGCCCTCCAAAATTCAGGAAGTCCTACGCCGGAGGAAGGTTGCTTTTGGACCGCTTATAGCTCATGGTTCATGTGAGAAGTTGGTCATCATGGACTTGGGGTCGTTGGATGTACATTCAAATATCACAGTGCGTTCAAGGCCATTTTCAGCTAGGAAGGCCGACAGTGAGGAAATAATGCGTTAGATCAGCAAATGCATTGCAGCCAACCTCGCTGAAAAAAATGAGCAAACAGAGTATCCAAAGCACTGCTCTCCCTGTTTTTTGGTTGACAAACCAGGGAGCAACGCCAAAAGGTTGGTTGTTCACTACGGGAAGCTGAACAAGCTCACTAAGAAACATTCAGAGAGTCTACCAAGTTTGGAACAAGCGCTGAAAAGAGCGGCTCATTGCCGTTACAATTCCAAATTGGATAAGCGCGGTGGTTTCGGGCAAGTGGAGTTAACAAAACGAGCGCAGGATCTTTCAGCATTTATTGCTTCTAATGGTCAAGTGTTCAAATGAAAAGTCATGCCGTTTGGGTTGACGAAAGCTCCGGCAACTTTCCAGAAGCTCATGAACCAGGTGGTGGCCCGTATGAAGCTGAGAACTACGGTGCAAGCACTGCTGAAAAAGGGGGCTGTCATTGAGGTCTATATAGACGATTTCTTATTGGGGACCAATGACGCTGATGATCACTTACGTTTGGTGGAACAGTTTTTGCGCACTTGTGAGGAATGCAATACCCGCGTGAAGTTGGAAAAATGTGAGTTCATGCAGGAGGAAATTGAATATTTGGGTTTCCAAGTTGGTTGGAGATGGTGGAGACCTGTGAAGGATAAAGTTGCCCAAATTTTGAAGGCGACCATCCGTGATGACAAGACCCGTGGCGTCAAAGATATCAGAGCGTTCCTGGGATCATGTAATTTTTACAGGACACACATCCCCACTTTCACGTACAGTAGCCACTTCCTCGCGGACTTGACCAAGAAGATGTACCTTTGAAGAGGACTCCAGAGCATGAAGCTCAGTTTCAGGAGATCAAGAAAAAAATGAGTTCTTTGAGGTTGTTGGGCACACCTGCACCTGACGGTGAGTTCGTGGTCATCATTGATGCGTCTCTGGTGGGAGGCGGTAGTACTCTCCTGCAGTGGCATCCAATTCCAGGAGCAGCTGCAAAAGGAATATCGGATGAATTGCGGACAGTCGGAGTCAATCGTGACGGTTCACTTAAGCACATCTATGACCCGCAGGAATTCCATCTAGTACCCATTGGTCACTGCCCTACGTGCTCATTAGGATCAGGTACCCTTGAATTACCCAAGTGAAACCGTGGTTCAACCGAGTTCAACCGCGCACTTTCATTACGGCTTCCCCACGGTTGAACCCCTATCGTGGTACAGCAACAAATTGCTAAGTAGCAACCTGAAAACCGCTATTTTTCAGCCCTGCAAGAGATGCCACACCCCCTAAAAAGAATGTTTTTGGAAACCTTCTTACCTCATTGGTGCAAAACACTGAAGGCCTATTTCTCTTGGATCATATTTCACGGCCGTGGTGGTGTAGGTGGCAGTGGCGGCGGCTGTATTGGTGAAACCGCACGGCTTCACCATCAACCTTTCGTTAGGCGTGGTGACATACACCCCTGCGCCTTGTTTGGATTCACGTTAGGACTTTTGACCCTTTTTAGTGAACAACAATTACATGCAAGCCTACACTTGATTGTCAGAAGCTTGTTTCCTCATGGATTGCACTAAAATGTAACCAGCTTTCGAGGTGGTTCAACCGCTGGACAGGCGCGCGTTTGCACCGGCCTCACCGGTTCAACCGCTGTTGCACGAAACGCTACACAAGAAACACATCTTCACCTTGGGAAGCCAAACGTGACCAGTTCATTCTGCATCGCCACAGGCAGACGTCCCCATGCAATGCCTGTGTACGGTACGAGCACAATACGCTGTCCAGACCACGCCAGAGGCATGTGGGGCCTAAGAGCGTTAAACATGACCCCATATCGAGGATCCACAATGTGTCCCCATAATAAATCACGCCCCCAACGTATCCATGCAGGACGAGAAGGCCCATTTGCACAAAGTAGGGCACTGGTAAACAGTCCCCCCCCCACAAAATCACCCAGGGCTATTTCCCCCGTAAGGGGACTGTAATCCTTTGGGTGCGTATGTACAAGCATGGGATGATCGCCCACCCCATGGACCACTGCGAGCGCAGTTCAGGTTAGTTGGGGGAGTACACTTCGGATGTGTGTGTTCACGCGCCGGACCAGGTCCGGATCTCTCCTCATTTGCACTGCAACTTGCACACGGTGATGCCCCTGCACCATTACGGCCCCCCACAACTGCCTACGGTACCGTGCTCCATGTCGCTCCCGCCACTGCCACCCCCTCATTCCCTTGAGGCACGTGAAAAGTCTGTCGTTTGGGAGTGGCTCTTCCTTCACGTGAGGCACTGGTGCACCAACCTCTGGGGCTGCCTCTCCGTTATCTTCCTGCTTACATGCGGGCATTTCCTCGTCCTTCGGCGCTCCACCAACCTCCTCAATCTCCTCTTGACCAACCGGGGCTGCAAGCGAGTCCTCCCCACTGTCCTGGTGCTCCTGCACCCCTGGACAAGCAGACTCCACCTTTTCCCCTTTGACCACCTGTTCTTCACTCTCCTTTGGCTCTGGCACCTCCGGCGGACTAGGCACAGGAATGTGCTTCTCAGTGTCCTTTGGCTCTGGAATCACGGGCGGCGTCGGCACAGGAACCCCATTGTCACTGTTTTTTTCCGCTTCAGCTTCCGGCGCGGGAGTGACCTCCTTCTCCTCGAGTGGACTGTACGAGGGGGAGTCCTCCATTGTCTTCTTGCCCTCCTCACTGATCGCTTCCTGTTTCTGGGCACAGCGCTCTTTCAACGCCTCCTCGGCAGCGTGGGGGTTACTGAAGCTTGTGCTGTCCTTGACTGCAATAACTGGCCACGTTGTCCCAGCTGTATCGCCCTCCTCCTTCCACTGCGGGGGAAGGAACACCAATTCTTCCCCCTTTTTGGGCCGGGGGGTCCCCTTCGTGGCTTTCCCCGGGGTACCCACGGCCAGACGTGGTTCGCCATCAGGACCGTCCACAATGACCCATCGAATGGGCGTGTTGGCCGCCCATCCAAACCGCTGTCGCAGCTGTTTGCGCCAACACAACTAGCTCCTTGTTTTCTATACTTTAGGAATTTTGCTTCAAGTCTTGTACTTCGTCGCCATTCACACCCTACCCATCTTTCTTTCTCCCTAGACCACGTCGCAAAAGAATAAATTGAACCAATTTCATAAACTGTTGATAGACCAAGTATATGACGAAGCCAAGGGCTATCGCCTCCAATAATGACAACCGTTCGCACCCAAAACCCTCGGAGCAACATGTAGCCACGGTCAATGATTTGTTGTATTTTTTTTTGTGTCCCTCCAAAGAGGACACGCACAAGATCCGTTTCATGCTCACTTACGAGAGCAAGGTCAAGGTTGCAATTGTAGAGCAAAGTTCGTGCTTTTTGCATGTGGTTTGCAAAACCACATGCAATTTGGCACCATTACCTTGCTCCACATGGAAACCCATCACCACGCACTATAAGTACATAGGGGTGATCATCCCTAAATCTTGGGAAGTGCATTTCTTCTAGCACATCCCTTTGATCACCTATATATTGTATCCAATCATCCACATCCCAACGAACCCCAATTCTTCCATCCTTTATGGTCGTTTTTGGTACTTGTCTCTCACTTAACGTGGACCAAGCTTTATCCATTGTTGCATACGACTGAAAGCAATGTGTCCATGGGACGGTGTTTGCACGGGTTTTCTTCTCTTCGGCATCGGCCCACGAAAAAAGCTTCTTGTACCTAGGGACGGTTGAACCGAGAAATTGGGATAAAGTGCGCGGTTGAACCTGCGGTTGAATGGGTTGCCGTCATGGCACCAAAAAGCGTCCAATGGTACAAACAACAAAGTATTCACATTTGTGACGCGGGCAACACGTTGCAACTCATATGTTCATGCTTTGGGCAACATTAAGCGATTATTTTGCCGTGCAAACGTTGTCATGAAGCACAATCACAATTGTTCATTTGTGATAAGGGTTCAACCGCACCGTTGAACCACGTTGAACCACTTGTAGGCATGTGTGCATTATGCAACATACCTTCGCTTTGGCATCCCAAGGTCCAAAATGAGGCGCACAGCGTCGGATCCTGTGACAGCTTTTTTTGTAGCCCTTTTTGTCTGTTTTGGAGCCCTCTGTGTGTTACCAATTCGGTCAGCAAGTTGTTTGCATAGGCGTTTTGTCGTGCCGTTTGTGCAAAAAAAGGTGAACAAGTCGTCCACCAGCTGTTGGTTCCCCCACCCGCTGTAGTGGTCGTTCACCACTTGCAGCCAGTGGTGGGACACTTTTTAAAAAGGTTTGTCACGCGTCAGTTTCAGGTGGTTATGCAAATATTTTGTTCAGAAAAGCGCGCGCCGCTGGCGCAGCCGCCGCCGCCAGTGCTGGCGGTGGTTCAACCGCGGTTCAACCGCGGTTCAGCGGTTCAACCGCGCCCCTTCCGAGTTCAACCGGGTTAAACCGGGTAAAACCACTGTGTGAGGTACCTGATCCAAATGAGCACGTAGGGTGGGACTGGAAATGGTCCTCAACCCGAGCAAACTACAGCAGGTATGAGCCTGAATTGCTGTCAGGAATTTTGCTTATTTCTGGACAAAGCCGACTGCGTGCCAGCGATTCCGTGGTGTGGTTATGTGATCAGGTGTCCACGGAGATGTTTCTCAAGGGAGCCCCTCCTGAAAACCGAAAGCTCAGGCGTTGGTGGACGTTTCTCGCGCAGCTGAATCTCAATATCTACGGGGTACCGGGTCTGAAAAATGAGTTATGTGATTGGGTATCACATGAGAATTTCGACGAGAAAATTTCTGCAAGCTCTGAGTCTCTCTCTCGAGGGGCTTTTCAGAAGGTGGATATCCATTTGGACCTCACCATGAGCAAAGCTGAATTGCTCAGTTCTCTACCGAAGTGTGACTTTTTGGAGGAGTATGGAGATATTTTGAAAGCCCTTGGTGATGGATCCAATGCACTGGTTGACAAGGAGATATAATGGTTATCTTCAAGTGGGATTTTGCGGAAGGAAGTACAAACTCGCATACCCAAGAAGGCGTTGGGCGCAGCTTTGCAGTGGACTCATGATATTGTCGGTCATCCTGGAGCGGATTGCTGGCTCTGGGCCTTCGAGAAGGTGTTCTACACTCGCGTACCTGACACAGAGTTGACACAGAAAACTGAGGACATGCACAAGACATGCAAGGAGTGTGTCACGAGCAAGCGGAACGCACCCAGCGACCGAGGCTTACTTGGTGTCTTGCCACTTCCACACATGGTCAATGCACTGCTGTATATGGACTTCATTGACAGACCCAAGTGCCATAACTACGATTATGCCTTGATGACTGTGGATGCTCTGAGTGCTGTCTGTCAAGTTGTACCGCGCAAGAAGACTATTGATGGAGAAGGCGTGCTGACGCACATCAAACACCATTGGATTCCTTTCTTTGGCCGAACTGTTCGAATCCACAGTGACAAGGATATTCGCTTCAAGGGTGACTATGGCTGGTACCGCAACGTATTTGCTGCAATGGGCGTGGAAGTTTCTTTCCCACAACCTTACCGCCCCCAATCAAACGGACTATGCGAGCGTATGAATGATGAGTACCAAGAAGAGCTCCGTATCCTGAGGCAGAGTATCAAGACCAGCGCTTGGGTCCAGTTGAATGACTGCGTGGAGTATGTATGAACCACAAGCAGAGGGGAAAATCTGGCTATTCACGAGGAGACGTTTTCGAAGGGAGGCCTGCACTACGCTTGGACCTACCCTTTCCACATGAAGGCAACGTGCAAGTGCAAGATAGGGTCAAAGAACAAAACAAAATTGCAGAAGTAGTGCAAGCCCATTTGAGGAAAGGAAGAGCGAGTCGGTTTGAGGGCGTCAATAAAAGGAGGTAACCTGCAGTTTTCAACGTTGGCGACCACGTGCTGGTGAGTGGAAAGAGGTTCAAGCAATTGGGCGTACCGAAGGGTGCCACGAAGGATGTTATGTGTAATGCTCGTTACCTTGTTACTGGAGTCAGCAGTGGCGGTATTATGGCGCGTTGTAGCTGTACTTGGGGCGGGGAAGTACCTGTTAGCTTTCAGTTCGTGAAGCGCTTCCCATTTGAGCTGGTTGATGACTATGGTGAAGACACGATCGAAGAAGGAGACACAAACATGCTGAATGACGATGAATGAGCAGCGTTGGCAGATGAACAGGACATCGTGGCGAATGAGCGGGATATACCCTTCTACAATCACACTGAGACGGAGAGAATTGGAGCTTATCACGTCCAAAAAGATCCTGAGAGGGCAATATAGGCGAGGCTCGCGCTTTTTGACGAAGTGGGAAGGCTATGGCACAAGTAGGGTTGGGAACCGGTTTCACCAATTCAGCGGAAAAACCGGTTATCGGCAATTAATTAGAATGCATTTTCAAGTTAGATAGAAAACCGATTATTTTGAAATGAATCCAAACCAATTAATCGGAGGGGTGAAGAATAGTCATTAATTCTTGGGGAATGGACCATGAGGGTTTTCGTTTGCAATGAACAAGAAATCATATCAACACACATACTCACATAGTGCGAAAGCAAACTCTTGGAGCAATGTGTACTGGTTTGTATGTTACTTTCTTTCAAAAACCAACAAAATCGTTGGTTTGAAAACCAATAATCGGAAAAGAACCGGGTAATTGCCTTGCTGAGTGGAAATAATCGCATTGAACCGGTCATTTCACCGTCATCCTTAAGCTGACCCTTCGTCACAAAACTGATTTCACTTCTTTTTCAGAACTTTTTTCACAGATTTCACCTCCTTCTAACTTGCCACCTTGGACATAAATTATTATCGTAGAAGTGTTCCCAGCAGCCAAATTGCGCATTAGCACAACCGGGATGGCACCTCTTGGCACCCCATCTTTTTTCAGTGCTTGCACTGATTCCACCAATTTGAATAGTAGTAATCCCAATAACCGATTATTTTTGAAAAAATAATCGCAAAAAACATGTTATTCTTAATAAAAAGAGGTTCCAAACCCTAGGCACAAGCGAGAGCACTTGGGAACCAGTTCTTGCATTCGTGCATGATGATGAAAGGCTGAATCATGTTTTCGTGGCACACGTACCTCGCTTTGACACAGCGCTGAGACAGGCTCGGCGGATCAGCAGCACTTTGAAGAAGAAGGTCAGCGCGGAGCAACCCGACGAAAACACACCGCCACAGACAACAAGGAACAAGGAGGAGTCAGTTCCAAGAAGGTTTCACAGCAGCGCGGAGGCAAACCGCGACGTAGAGCAGAACCTACAGTTGGTCATATGGCAGACGTGAGTAAGTTCCAAGAGACTGAGGAGGAGAGAGTACCTTGAAGTTTGTTTTCATGCCCTTATGCTTCCGCTGGCGTACCAAGTTGAAAACCTGCAGACCTTCACTTCATTCTGCAGAGCAATCATTGAATTTCACAAAATACTCAGAAAAGCACAGTTTAAGGCATGGAAAGTCTTCCACATCTTATTTGGTCTCTATTAGTCCACGTGGATATTTCGGAGTGACTGCCGGCTGTCCGGCGCTCTGAGACGCTCGCGTCGCCAGCA
Source organism: Eutreptiella sp. 'Long Island Sound 2002' (assembly GCA_964036045.1). Taxonomy (NCBI): domain Eukaryota; phylum Euglenozoa; class Euglenophyceae; order Eutreptiales; family Eutreptiaceae; genus Eutreptiella; species Eutreptiella sp. 'Long Island Sound 2002'. The sequence goes on from OZ038386.1 coordinate 45,805,089, forward strand.
AGGTCAGCAGAAGAATCAGACCAGAAAGAAGGGAATTTGAAGAAGTTTCAAGGTCAAATATTGAACAGTTTTAAAAGGCAGATATGGCTGGCATAACACAGTAACAGCAAGTTCTGTAGTTACAACACGTTCTGGAGGGAGTTGAGTTGGAGAGAGCCAAGTATCAAGGTACCTGGGGTTATTCAGGTTCCCAAAATCTTTTGGTTATTTCATGTTTGCAAAGTACTTTGAATATTACTTGGTCCTTGTTTTACTTCGCACACCTATGGTCAACTTGAAGCCACGTTTTAGGAACTACAAGTTGGGGGTTTGGAGGGAGTCATTCCGAGGGCACCAACCTGAGATGAACCAGTGGTTCACATGTTGAGGTGAACACGTAAAGCAACGCGTTAGAAGTCTGGACGCGCCGTTGTACACGTGCAGCGACGAGCTCAGTCCTCATGCCCTGGCAATTGTGTCATGACAGGCTGATTCATGTGGCTGGATTGGGGCATCCTGGTGCATTTATGATGTGAGATCTGGAGCTCAAGTTCATATGCTGGAGTTTCATGGCTGCGAGTGCAGGCCCCCAGCGACACTTGAGACCACCTGACAGCTGAGATACTGGCCTGATATCTCGGGTGCCTACTTCACTGTTTACATGGCTTAATTACTGTGTTTATCTGCCCAGATGGATTGGATTTGGTGACATTGATTGGGTCAAGTGTTTGGATCAGAAGTCGATTTTTGACTACTTCAACCAGGAACGTCGTTCACGACTAGGAGAGCGTACGAGGACAACACTGGAGTATCCAGAGACCGTTTGAAGGACTCATCCTGGTCTACATTTGGTCACTTATGGTTGGTACAACTCTCAATGTTTAGTAACATTGGACCCCATTGACGCCGGATTGAGGTGATATCTGTTGGTCATTTGGAACATGTCAGTCATTTGTGGACAAGGCCTTCACAAACAGCGTGCATTCAGGCTGAGAGGGGGTGTGAAAAGTCCATGAATGAGCAACAATTTCTGAAACCATTGGTTTCATATGGAGCAATGGTATTAATCTTTATTGGAGTTTGGTTGGGACATTGGGGAAAATTTTATCCATGGAGCTTGATCACTTCCAATATGGTTGAAAGGCACTTAATGGCTTAGCTTTAATTCAAAAGAGGGTTTATCTATTATATTTTATGCCATAAGTTGTTGTTTGATATTCCATTGTTTCTTCTTTGAACGCTATTTGTAACATAGCTCACATGGTTGTTGGCCTTTGATTTATCTATTTTTTTTGGGTAGTCTAATTGAGATTGAGCTGTTCAGTAATCTACATCTTTCTCCAACATATGGTTGTTTCACAGAAGATGAGTGTGATTTTCAGTTTCAGCATGAAATTCCGCATCTATAGAGGGGTCATATGACTACTTCAAATTTTTGACCTATTTTGGCCCGTGAGCGCGCCGCCTCCACTATGGGTGATTCCTACTGAGTTCTGAGGTCATCAGGGCAGTTCCTACTGAGTTCTGCAGACATGAATTTTTTTTTTCCTGAGCTACAGAAAATTCCTGGAAGACATTTAAAGTGTTTTTCTATCGTTTTTTATCATGCAGAATCAATTTTTCTTGCGTATGTTTTACTATCTTTGCAGGAGATCTGATTTCTGTGATATACCATTTTAGCCCTGATCTGAAGTCAATATTCACTGTTGCAGCAATTTCCAGAGTGCAGACTGAAGGCGCTTCAAAAATCCTGAGTGGTTCTGAAGCATACATGCACGCATACATGCAAGTGCAAGGCCAAACATCACCCACTGTTTGTCTGTTCATTTCGCAGCCCAATCAAGTTCTTTATTGGTTTTATTGATCCCATTTCTGCTCGTCTTGGAGTCTTGGTCTGGTTTTGTTTGCCATCGAAATCTTTGTGTACCTGAAATGGAGCAAGAACAAACACCAAAGCAAGTTCATCCAGGTGATACTGAGACTATTCAAACAGAGGAACAAGATGCAAAGCGGGAATTTAACAGACATTCTCCTCTCCCCATGGGATAGTGATTATCTTCTCCTCCTTGGACAGGGACATTCTCCTCTCCCCATCGGATAGAGACCCTTTTCTCTCCTTGGAACAGGGACTCCAAGTGCATGCGTGCGCTCATTGGTCATGGTTAGGCACAATCTTCTTTCCATACACATGCTCTCCTGGACTGGGTTATGGGAAGGTCGAGCTCTGCCAGGGCATGAATTGGTGAAGGTCTCTCCTGGGGCAATGGGGAAACGTTCTCTATATATGTGCTGTCTTTGGGACGGGACTCCCTCTCTTCGGGATAGGACATTCCCCCCATGGATATACTCTCACGGGTGTTCGAGTATACATTCTCTTGGGTTTTGGTTGGGGAATGGATGTGCCATGGGATGAGGTTGGGAGCTCTCTGGGGAACCAGGTACATGTGCGCTTAGGGAGGAAACCCCGGAAGATCTCTCGTTGATCCTTGGTTTCAGGATGGTTTGGCATGATGAAATACAATCTTTTCTCTCCCTGTCCATCCATTGAGCATGTGGGATTCCAGGCCTCCCGAGGGTATGAGATCAATTAATTTATTTAACGTCAAGTTCTCCATGGTTGCATGTGCAGGGGCGACGCCAGGGGGAACCAAGGGGCGCCTCTCCACGACCGAGTGCACCTACCTACCTACCTTCATTGATTCGATCCACATCCTGTTCTTGCTCTACTTACTGCCTTGGTTTGGGTTTTCAACATCAAAACCTGCAGGATTTCACCAAAATATCTAGGGCACTAAACAAGGACATCTTTCCGGTAGCAGAGGCAAACCCTGAGTACCTTTCAAACCGACTCTGAGCAGAAGCACAAGAAAAGCACACTGAAAAGCACATTGAACATGTCCACTCAACTGTCCTCCCGAACCTGGCCAATCACAAGTGTACAAGTCCAACTTGGCAGTGTAGCCCACCCAAAGAGTGAACCGCCACTCAGAGCAGCATCTGGGTCTCAGGAAGATCCAGAGCACAGAAGGGCGAATCAAAATCCGCTCAGAACAACCCCTTTAACCATGGAGACCTTAGGCGGCCCATGGTGAGGACAGCCTGCACAGGCTCCGCAGGCGAGTCGAAGCCTCCATCGCCCGGTCGGCCTGTCCGGCCTCTTCTTCTACTGTTCTTGGAGGTGGTCCTGAAGAACAAGAGGACCTACGAAGGAGGATGGACGAGTTTATGCTCCAAGAGGAGTACCACAAGTCCACCGTAGGGGAAGATGGAGAAGTACCTCTTGATGCCCTCGGGTCTCCGCGTCAAACTGAGATGGGTTCCTTCCTTTATTCGGGGCCATCTACAGACATGGCGGACACAGTATCACTACCGAGACGACCAAGAGTACACGAGCACCCGAGAGCATGGCATCCAGACCTGCCGACAACTTCAAGGGCTCCTGAAAAGATTCTGGATCCTCTTCACCCAGAGCCCACCTATGGGGCTCTGGATTGCACGGCCGAACCTTTGGCCAAACTTCTATCCGGATCTGAAGACCCGGATGTGACAGCTCTGTCAGAGGCTGTCAAGGCAAAATTGGGTATCACCGAACCCTTACCCAAGCCAGCACTACTCTCACCTTCACCCGGATTGAGCACGTTGGCTGATGATCTCAAAAGATCAAGGGTGTCCAGGTTGCTACCCAAGGTCGCTTGCCCCAGCCCTTTTCATCCTCGCGCTAGGACAGTCCCAATTGCTGAACTACAGGACGTGCCTGTGACTGAGACTTGGCCCCCTAGTCGCGCGCGCTGGGGCCCTGTCCCAGAACGAATTAAAAAGATAGGTAAAACACGACGGAAAAAATTTTCTGAATAGCTGAAAGTAAAGCTAATTAGCACAAACAACGGTTAGGCCAAAAAGCGCGCTGCGAAACGCGTAAAAACGCGACGAAAAATTTTTCGACGTAAAATAGGTGAAACGTTAGCGCTGTAAACACCGAAAGGTTCGTAGGACCCTAACGCCGTCCCTCACGACGTCTAACTAGCCGTAGGCGCAAAGAAAAACGCGTCCCGAGCAGCGCGTAAAACTCGAAAAAATTGTTTCTAAGCCGCCGCGTCCCTTCGCCCTGCTTCCCTTCCTTTTCTTTCCTTCTCCATGCACCCACCCCCCTTCCCTCGTGCCCCCCCTCACTCCTTTTCGTCAGCTTAGGCGACCGGCCCTGGGGGAAAAGTGGTCAACCCCTTACAAGCAAGACCACCATCTTCGCGGCCGCGTGGCAACACGTAAGTCAGAAATTTCACCTTGGTATTGCTGCTTGCCTGCGTGCGTGAGTTGCGTAGAGTTTGACTTTCTGAGGAGAAATATTCAAATTTTTGGTTTTCAGAAGGTTTTCAAAGGCTCGGAAAAACAGCAGGGGTATTTAGCAAAGGAAAAGAGGACAAAAGGAAAGACAAACGCCAGCAGCGCAAACAACTGCACAGCACAGCCCACCAGCACAACACCGCAAGGCAGCACAGCAACGCACGACACAGCACAGGGCGCAGGACACCACAGGACAACGCACAGCGCAGCAAGACACCACGACACACCAGAGCGGCACCACCACACCGCAGAACGCCCAGGGAGACATCATAGCACCCAGGGACACGCTGCAGCACGAGGCACCAACAACAGCGCAGACACAACCGAAACCGAACAACACGACGCGCAGCGCAGCACAGCACCGCAAACACAGAGAAAAGACACAGACCAACACCACCAACAAAGCAAAACGGACAGCAGGGCGCCACAGCACGGCACCAGCAGACAACCACGGGCCACCAGACCCAGCACCGCACCACAGCACACCAAAGGAAACAGCACAACACACGGCAGCGCACCACAGCACCGGGCGCCAGCAACAGCGCGCACCACAGGAACAGCACAACGCAAGCGCACCAGCACATCGAAGCACAGCACCACACAGAGCGGAGAAAACAGGAAACGCACAGCACAGCAACCAAGGACACACACAGCACAAAGCAGAGCGGCGAACAACAGCACACACCACCACGCAACGACAAAACACACACAGCGCGGGGGGTTACCGCAACACAGAGCGCCGCAAAGCAAAAGGCCCCAGGGCGACGGGGAGCACCAGAGGGCACGGCGCAACGAGCAGCGGCACCAACCGAGCGCAGCAAAACAACACAGCACACAACAGCACAACACCGGGCGACACAATGCGCAGCAGCGCAGCGCGGCACCGCAACCCGGGACACACAGCACAGCACAACACACGGCACAGAACACCGAGCGGAAGCGACAAAAACCGCAAGACACAAAAGCACACACACCAAGACCAAGGAGAAGGGCACCCAGGGACAAACACACACAACAAGCTGCACCCCCACCCGCGAAACACCGCCGCCAGCGGACCCCAGCCAGGAGTGGCGGGGACCGCCCAACACCACCGGCAGCGAACCCCAGCCAGGAGTGGCGGGGAGTAGCACACAGGAAACTCCGCCAGGAGTGGCAAGGGACCAACCACATCACACACCAGCCACAACCCCACCAACACACCAACGCCACACACCACACACCACACACCACCGCCGCCAGCGGACCCCAGCCAGGAGTGGCGGGGACCGCCCACCACCACCGGCAGCGAAACCCAGCCAGGGGTGGCGGGGAGTAGCACACAGGAACCTCCGCCAGGAGTGGCGAGGGACCAACCACACCGCAAACCAGCCAAAACCCCACCAACACACCACAGCCACACACCAGAAACACCACACACCACCGCCACACACCACTGCCGCCAGCGGACCCCAGCCAGGAGTGGCGGGGACCGCCCACCACCACCGGCAGCGAAACCCAGCCAAGAGTGGCGGGGAGTAGCACACAGGAACCTCCGCCAGGAGTGGCGAGGGACCAACCACACCACACACCAGCCACAACCCCACCAACACACCACCGCCACACACCACCGCCGCCAGCAGACCCCATTCAGGAGTGGCGGGGACCGCGCACCACCACCGGCAGCGAAACCCAGCCAAGAGTGGCGGGGAGTAGCACGCAGGAACCTCCGCCAGGAGTGGCGAGGGACCAACCACACCACACACCAGCCACAACCCCACCAACACACCACCGCCACACACCACACACCACACACCACCGCCGCCAGCGGACCCCAGCCAGGAGTGGCGGGGACCGCCCACCACCACCGGCAGCGAAACCCAGCCAGGAGTGGCGGGGAGTAGCACACAGGAACCTCCGCCAGGAGTGGCGAGGGACCAACCACACCACACACCAGCCAAAATCCCTCCAACACACCACCGCCACACACCACACACCACACGCCACACACCACCCACCACCGCCGCCAGCGGACCCCAGCCAGGAGTGGCGGGGACCGCCCACCACCACCGGCAGCGAAACCCAGCCAGGAGTGGCGGGGAGTAGCACACAGGAACCTCGCCAGGAGTGGCGAGGGACCAACCACACCACACACCAGCCACAACCCCACAGACACACACCACCGCCACACACCACCGGCGCCAGCGGACCCCAGCCAGGAGTGGCGGGGACCGCCCACCACCACCGGCAGCGAAACCCAGCCAAGAGTGGCGGGGAGTAGCACACAGGAACCTCCGCCAGGAGTGGCGAGGGACCAACCACACCACACACCAGCCAAAACCCCACCAACACACCACCGCCACACACCACACACCACACACCACCGCCGCCAGCGGACCCCAGCCAGGAGTGGCGGGGACCGCCTACCACCACCGGCAGCGAAACCCAGCCAGGAGTGGCGGGGAGTAGCACACAGGAACCTCCGCCAGGAGTGGCCAGGGACCAACCACGCCACACACCAGCCACAACCCCACCAACACACCACCGCCACACACCACACACCACACACCACACACCACACACCACCGCCGCCAGCGGACCCCAGCCAGGAGTGGCTGGGACCGCCCACCACCACCGGCAGCGAAACCCAGCCAGGAGTGGCGGGGAGTAGCACACAGGAACCTCCGCCAGGAGTGGCGAGGGACCAACCACACCACACACCAGCCACAACCCCACCAACACACCACCGCCACACACCACTGCCGCCAGCAGACCCCAGCCAGGAGTGGCGGGGACCGCCCACCACCACCGGCAGCGAAACCCAGCCAAGAGTGGCGGGGAGTAGCACATAGGAACCTCCGCCAGGAGTGGCGAGGGACCAACCACACCACACACCAGCCAAAACCCCACCAACACACCACCGCCACACACCACACACCACACACCACCGCCGCCAGCGGACACCAGCCAGGAGTGGCGGGGACCGCCCACCACCACCAGCAGCGAAACCCAGCAAGGAGTGGCGGGGAGTAGCACACAGGAACCTCCGCCAGGAGTGGCGAGGGACCAACCACACCACACACCAAGCCACAACCCCACCAACACACCACCGCCACACACCACCGCCACACACCACACACCACACACCACCGCCGCCAGCGGACCCCAGCCAGGAGTGGCGGGGACCGCCCACCACCACCGGCAGCGAAACCCAGCCAGGAGTGGCGGGGAGTAGCACACAGGAACCTCCGCCAGGAGTGGCGAGGGGCGAACCACACCACACACCAGCCACAACCCCACCAACACACCACCGCCACACACCACACACCACACACCACACACCACACACCACCGCCGCCAGCGGACCCCAGCCAGTAGTGGCGGGCACCGCCCACCACCACCGGCAGCGAAACCCAGCCAGGAGTGGCGGGGAGTAGCACACAGGAACCTCCGCCAGGAGTGGCGAGGGACCAACCACACCACACACCAGCCACAGTGCGTGCGCCAGCCCAGAGAAGGCAAAGGGAGGAACAGGCAGGCCCCCCCCCCCGAAAAAAAAAACAGGGGGGGGAGGGGGGGTGGCGCGAAAACAGCCCACAGCCACCAAACCGCCCGCCAACAACACAAAAGGCGGCCAAACCCCCCACCCAGAGGGCACCGAAGACTGGACCCCCAAAGAGGCACAGGGGGACCACCAAAACCGGCAACACCAAGGCAGGAACAGCGGGCCACCGGGAAAAGGGGCACCGAAGCAAGCAGACACACACCACGGAAAAAAAAAAAGCCAGCAGCCCAGCCCAAAAGGGAGGGGATGGGGGGACAGACCACAAGGCCCGGGACAGGGACACACAGCAACCGGGAAAAAAAAAGAAAAACAAAAAAGCGCAAAAAACACACCCCGACAACCCAGCCAAGAAGGGCGGGGCACAGCAGAGACCCGGGCCCAGCACGCACGCCCACACCGCACACCGGAACCGAGAACGGTGGGGGGCAAGCGAAACGCGCACGAAACCACACACGTCCCATAAGCAGGCCGACAGCAAAGCCCAACCACGAACAGCCGGCAAAAGAGGGACAACACCACAAACCGAGCCCAAACACACCCACCCAAGACCCCAACCAGGACTAGCAGGGGTTAACAAAACCCACACCCAACCGCAACCCGGACCCAACCACAAACGCAAGCCAACAGTAGGAAACCCAGTGCCCACAGCCCGGGCACTGAGGCAGCCCTGACGCGTTCCCGTGGGGGGCCGGCCACGGGACGCTGCGGTGGACACGCGCAAGTGAGCAGGCAGGCAAAGCACTCCGCTCACAGGGGCATCAATGCGCTCATGTCATGTGACAAAGCGTTTCAGGATCCTTGCCACTCTGCAACAAGGGAACGAAAGTATGTACAGCAACACATCAGGATATGTACACATGTGGTTAAGACTCGACTGGGGTAAGGACGTCACAGGACAATAGACACTCCATCCCAACTCGTATCCCAATCCCAGGTCCGACCCTCTCAGTGGCTGGTGGGGGCGGGGGCTCAAACACAACCCATGCCCTGCTCAGTCCGGACCCTGAAACCCTGCCATTGGGGGAGGTGTTTCGCCCAGCCACAGGCGAGTTCCTGGGAACCAAGGGAGTCCAAAGCCAACCGACAGTGGCATCCCATGCTCCCTTCATGGCGAGTCCGAACTCCCATCTGAGCCAGAGATATGGCCCCGCCATTATCACCCAGGAGTTGGTAGCTGAAAATGGGCTGTTTCAGCCCAAACTGAAATCAACTCAAAACTCCCCAAAATTGACCCCTCGTCCAGACCCGTCAGAGGTAGAGACGAGGCAACTGACCCTATGCCCTTCGAGTAGAAACTCCTTGGAACCCCCACCCAACCTGGTTCCCACTGAGGTCCCGGCATCAGGGCACCACGGGTTCGTCAAGTGGGGTCATGATGCCAAAATCACCAAAATTGGCGTCATTCCCACGCGTGGCTCGCCCGGCCAAGGTAAGGCCAATGGCTCACAGGGTAGGAGGCAGGACCTAGGACTTCCCTCTGAGTGTACAACTTGAAATTGGGTCCAGGCTCCCTATGGGCAGAGAGAAATGGGGCCGCCAATTGACCACACGGAAGGGGGAAATTGGGGTCCCAAAATGGGGTCATTTTGGCTGCTCGAAATGAGCTAAAATTTGGGGTGCTCCCAATAGTATATCTCCACGCCGGCTTGGAGATCGGATTTGCCATTCCATACGCGATCCACCGGGAGTCGGACGGAGACTCGCATGCCCTTGGCTCTCAAAGATCTCTCTGCCACACGGCGTGGTGACGATCCCAATTGGGTCCACAAATGCCAAAATGGTAAAAATTGCCCACACTCACTTTGGGCTAGCGCCTGAACGAAGGTGGCTCCGCCTCGCCCACGTGGTGTGTGGACCATGGGGACCATTACCCATAACACCCATGTCATATATGGTCCATTGGTCCATGCGTCCGGCGTGCACGAGGGTTAGAACTTAGTGCACGGCGGGCAGCAAAAGTGGAAAAATGCTCAAAATGGCCAAAGATGCGCACACTCATGGTTGGGGCAAATGAGGCACATGCCCGACTTGGACCTGAGTGTGCCATGGGATTGGTATCAAGTCATATGTGTCCAACATATCTTTTGGGCGTCGCCCAACTCCTCCGGTATTGGGAACGGCAGGGTCGCCAAGTGAGCCCATGATTTGGGATAGTCCCAAATCGCCAACATGGCGGCCACGGTATGCCAAGCTCAAGAAGAGTTATTCGCCGGGTCCAAGATATGTTGGGGACCGAAGTATGTACCCTCATAACATTGTTGGGTCATGATGTCAATTGAGCGCAACGTTGAGATATACGGTCGCCACTTGACATCATGACGAGCCAAAAACGGCAAAATTGGTACAAAGACACACAAAGGTGCCTTGAAAGGTGCACAATTATATTATAATATCTTCGGATTGGATCGTGCAATCAACTAATCCTTCTACACACAATGACTTGACACCAGTGACCTTCGATTCCACATATGTGCTCCGCTTGGGGCGCTTTGAAAGGTTACGAGCGCTACTTCCCAAGTGGGCACATGAAGATATGGAAAATTGCAAAATACACACCTTGCTCCCAACGCATCGCTTTGGGATCGCCACACAAGCTTCCCTTCACGAAGGTTAGGCTTGCACTTGATCGTGGGGAGTATGGAGAAGGGGCTTGTACAATATGAGGTCCATTGGTGGGTCCATCGCTCTTAGCCACACCCGCCAAATGGGCACGCAATACAACACATGGCACATACCACATATTGCCCAAAAAGGTAGCTCCCCCCACGATATGTCATGCCCCTCCAAGGGCATAACTTTGTGTCAATCGCTCATAGGAACTCAAGGAGAGTTCCTATGCAACACCAACACTCGCGCACTACACTCGAAAGTTATCTTAACGCACGCAATATCATGGCCATAGAGTTACAACGCAAACTCTACCCTCTTGACCATGATCCATTACACTAGCGCGCACGTGTGGAGACGCAAGGCATATGATGCTTCCTAAATTACGTCGGGAGTATTGTGAATACATCCCACGTTTCCTTATTGTCATTCCTCGCAAGCAACACGAGATATGACCTTCACAGGTGGCCTCACGAATCAACTTTGTTTTGCCCATATCTTTAAGACAAATGGAGGGCAATATAAAAGGAAAGTTGATTCGTGCATAGGGAAGCACGTAGGTCCACTCGAAAGAGGTCAAATGAAGTGCGGGGATGTCGAAGTCGAAAATCCGATTTCGACATCCTGAAAAATTCGGATTAAGGTTGCGAGTGTAAGATGTGAAAATTGCGGAAGCATCCATGCAGTTCCTGACGACTTTAGAGCCTTCGTGACGGATTGCGTTAAAATTTCCATTAATTACAGTTAAACTGGCGGTTGCGGTAAAGTCGCGATCCAACCGCCAGCAGTCAAAACAGTGAATATCAGAACGGAAGCGTAAAAATTGACGGAAACAATATGAGAATAAAACCCTGTTGATTCCTGACATTCTGATATGCAAATCTCCGCTGGCGGTGCATCGGTTGCCGATGCGGGACTTTACGGCACGGAACACGCTCCCGCCGGGCTCGCACCGGGCGTCAATGGGCGCCTTCCGTACATGGGGTTAGTGGACCGGAGACCGGTTTTCCCTTCCGTACATGGGGTTAGTGGACCGGAGACCGGTTGTATGCCCTGCCCTAGCCATGGGGTTCTGGGTACCCATTCACCCCCCTCCTTAGAGCAAACCCTGGGGGGGGCTCGATAACACCCACGCATGGCAGCGGGTACCCAGGACCATGTCCTGAAGGGGGGGGTGTCACATCCTCACTTCAGGCTGGCTCAGGTTAGGCTGCCCAAATCTTACAGTAAGATAGGTATGATGCTGTATAGGCTCGTAGCACATGTATAGTATCAGGTATCAAGTCCCGGGTCCTGGCGGCGATTGTTCGGCATCCAAAGGACCCGTTAACCCATACCAGGCGCACCGGGTGCCGGCTGCTACGGTCACCACCACAGTGGCAGTGGCATACACGGCCAACATAGGCGACACACGACGACCGAGGTGGTCCCACAGGTCGAGAGCGACCACAAAGATCCATCAGGCTACCCCAAGCTTCCCAAGGCCCGCCGACTGGGGAGAGTCCCCACGGGTCCTTCCTCGGGCGCACCATGTCCATATCCATACGACGCGAGTCCAGAGTGATACAGCCGAACTCCTTAAGAGATCTTAAGGGGGCTCCTCCTTAAGGGATCGGGCATCAAGGCCGTCTTTTCCCTCGCCCTATCACCACGAAGGCCATACATGAGGGAGTCCTCATGCAGTGTGGGCGGAGGCGTCGACTCCTCAAACCACCAGTTTCCCAGGCAGACTGACCGAGGTCAGGAGCACCGGAGGCCGCCATCCGACTGCAAGTGCGTCTGCGAATCGGTAGGCTCACACTGGGACTGACAGTGGCGGACCGCTGGGAGTGTAGTCAGGCAACTGGGCTTCCCGCCTGGCGCCATCAGGATCTCCACATCACAGCGAATAGGGCAACACGGTATCACAGGCACTCAAACAGAAGAATATGTAATGTGGTACTGGTCCAGGCTGGACCAGGTTGTATGAACATGTACACGGCGACTCAAGGCGCCTTTGTATACGATTCGCATCCCCTCGGAGGGGAAAAACAGTCCACACTCCGGTGATGGGCTGAAGACAGCAACATACAGATGCACATATCCTGGAGGGCAGAAAAGCAAAACAAGCGGGGTAAATAGGCGTGTAAACACACTCTGGACAGACTGCCAAACCACGCCACAGTCAGGATAAGGCAAATGCAGGAGGGCGGACAGGGTGTTCAGGCCATATATAGTCTCGAGACACACGTCGACTGGTCTGGATTCCGCAAATGCCATGGAACCAGACCACACACTCAAAAATTCACAATGCCGATGACAGCGGCATCCGTTGCGCAACGTCGTATGGGCTTCAAGGCCCCAGGAGCTCAGAAATATGAAGGTCAGTCGCCCTACCTGGTTTCCCAAGGATTCAGCAGGGGGGGGAGTGACAAATAAAAGAAGAGAGGGGCCATCCTCCTCTGGATACAGCAGGGGGGGGTATATGGCCACTCTAATGGCAGGTCACCGAAAGATGGAAGAGAGCAAGCAGGTAAGGGACGATCCGTCGACCTCACAAGCGCTGAAAACACATCAGGGGAGAGCTCAGGGCGCTGATCAGGCACCCCTGGCTGCAATCGCCCGGGTGAGTGCTGCCAAGTCCGAAGCATGGATCTTGGTCTTGTGCTTGCGGATGTACTCCATGAAGGGAGTATTGACCCGCGGCACGAACGAGGAGACGGGTTCCCAGGTGTCGTGGGACGGCCCATAGCCTCGCCAACGAACCTTGAACTCCAGACCTCCAGGTGCCGAGGCCTTCGGACGCTGAGCAAGGATCTTCTCGACTGTATAGTCGTCCTGCTCAGCGTAGTCGTCGTCCGAATCGGCCTCATGTGCGGCATAGCTCAGGGACACACGTTGGCCACGGAGGTCGGGTTCCCGCACACGGAGTTGACTCTCGTGGCGCTCCCGGAACTGTCCGTGACCCACCTTGATGCGGTAGGTGTCCTCACCAATCCTGCGGACCACCTCGCCGGGTGTGAACCAGGTCTTGGTGCGGTGGGTGCCCATAGGGCGGGGTCTGATCACCCACACCGGGTCTCCCACCCTGAACTTCTGCGCTGTCGAGCTCGGGGCGGACTTCTGACGCTCAGCATGCTCCTTCTCAAGCTGCTGGCGGATGTCCCGCGCCGTTTGCTCTTGCCGCGCGAAGAACTCCTTGGCATCCATAGCCATGCCATCACCAGACAAGGGAAGTCCCCTACCCAGGGGTCCCTGCCGAAGAGAATCTGGTGAGGGGACAAACCGCCCGGAGTGGGGGTGTCATGATGGGCCTTCAGAGCAGGCCACATCTCCTCAAACAAGTTCCGACGTGGATTGGTGATGTGGATCTTGCGCAGCTTCTCGAACAGCTGCCGTCCAGCCACTTCAGCACGGCCGTTAGACCGGCTGAGATAGGCGACGCTCTTGGCATGACGTATTCCCATGAGGGAACACATAGCCTTGAACCAGCCACCAGTAAACTGGGGCCCTCGGTCACTGCAAATGGTGCGGGGGATGTCAAAGACGGTCAGCCAATGACGAATCATCATGACTGCCACTTCTCTGGCAAGCAACCCCTTTTTGCGCGCCGGAACGGCTACAACGTAGCCGCTGTGGCGGTCCACACAGAGAACCACACAGTCAAAGGTCTCCTTGCCAATGTGCACTTCGGGCATGGAGAAGACGTCCATGGCCACGCTCTCCATGGGCTGGTCAGGAACCGGGGTCCATTGGGGTTCCCCCTTGACGTTCCGGTTGTCGGGATTGCAGGCCTGGCAGACCGAACAACCCTTCCTGACCTTCTTGATGGCGGTGTAGAGAACGATATGGTCGCTCTCGAACCGGCGCTGCATGTCAAGGGCTTGCTTCTTGACCCCTGGGTGCAGCATGTGGTGGTGCCAAGCCTCGCAAAGCTCGAGCACCCGGGACTCCGGTACTAGCAGCTTACCATTCCGGTAGAGCTTGCCATCCTCCTCGGTCAGCCCCTTTGGCCACTTCTGCCCGTCGTCAGGGTCGGTCACAGCCCTATACTCGGCCGCAAAGGCCTCAGACTTGGCGTAATCGTCGGTCCAGTCGTCCTGGAGGCAAGACTCCGGGAAGAGGTGCTTGTCGGACTCAGCTCCCTCAGGGGCGAGTACACTGACCGCTCTGCTCACCCTCGACGCGAGGGGGGCATCCGCAGCCATGACGACGAAGCATTTAGCACCCTCCTCCTCCATCAGGCGCTCCATTTCGATGATCCTCTTGGCTTCAGCGGTCTCAGCCTCATCGCCATGGGCAGAGATATCCTGCATGCCCTTGCTGGCGGGATAGGCCCACCAACTGAGACAGTCCGCCACGGTGTTATCCTTTCCAGGAGTGTAAACAACCGTAAGGTCGAACTTGGCCAAGGTCTCATGCCATCTTGCCCGTCGGGAGGCGGGACCTGAGGGGGTGTCCACGTGCTCTTTGTGCCACGACTGCAGACTCTGATGGTCGGTGCAGACGGTGACGGGATGGAGGGCTATGTACCCAGCCCATTTCCTGAGAGCCATGACGATGGCATACGCCTCCTTTTCACGGGGCGTCCACGTCCGTCTCTGGCCTTCCGCCAGGACTCGGCTCCAGAAGGCCACGGGCACGTGCCTCCCGTCGTCAAGCACTTGCTCCAACACCGCGCCAATGGCGTAGTCGGAAGCGTCGGTGCGCAGGACGAACCCTCGGTCGGGATCCACGAGGTGCAGACCCACTGCGGATAGCAGCGCCTGCTTCATCCCCTCAAAGGCACGGTCGGACTCAGCTGTCCAGACCAGAGCCTTCTTGGACCCCTTCTTGGTCTCCTCTCGGTTGCCCTTGAGCATGGTCGTCATGGGGGCTGCATACTCGGCATACATTTTCATATACCCCGAGTAGTAATTGCAGAACCCCAGATACGCCCGTAGCTCAGAGACCGTCTTGGGCTTTTCCCAGTGCTCAATCGCAGCCACCTTGCCAGGTATGGGCTTTCGCTGCCCGTTCCCAACTACGTGGCCAGCGAAGACCACCTCGCTTACCGCAATGGTGGCCTTGTCACTGCTGCCCGTGAGTTTGTGCCGAACCAGAAGGTCCAGCACTCGAGTGACGTCCCTCTCGTGTGCCTCCAGGAGCTCCTCGTAGCTCATACTGGGGTCCCCGGACGCGATGATCACGTCGTCCACGAAGGGGTCCGCACAGTCGCGCACCGGCTAAAGCAGGTTCTCCAGCATCCGCTGAAAAGCCGCATTGCCGTTGGTAACGCCCATTCCAAGTGGGGTGCTCATGGCTGTGCAGGCACGGGACTCCTCGGCGAGAGGCATCTGATGATAACCATGTTTCAGGTCAATCACCGTGAAGATCCTCCGCCGGTGTTGTTTTTGCAGCATGTCCTCAATGAGGGGCAGCGTATAGCTGTCATGCTGCGTTTGGGCGTTCAGGCCGCGGTAGTCGACCACGAGCCGCCACTCACCGGCCACCTTCTTGGGGACGACGAAGCACGGAGAGGCCCATTCGGAGTGGCACGGTTCGAGCCAACCCCTCTGGATGAAGTCACGGAGGATCTTCTCCATGGCCTCTTTCCTCTCGCCCCTCAGGGCAAATTCCCGGTGCCGATACACACGGGGGTCCTGCTTCAGTTGTCTCTTGGCCTCGCCATACGGTCCACGCACCGGTGGGGGAAACACAGGCTTACCGCTGAAGAAGGTATCACCATACTTCTGTTTCAGCCTGGCCCTCAATGCCTGGATCTTGGGGCAGTCATCGGACTCCGCCTTGGCTTTTCCGGGCACTTGAACCACGGAGCTTACTTGAGGGGTAGCTACTCCGCTCGCTTTCGGCTCAGGTGGTCTTCCCAGGTAGCCCAAAGGGCCATCTCTGGTCTTGCCTCGGAATAGATCGCCGTAGGTGGGTGGGTTACCCCCGATTGGCTCGTCCTGGCTGGATAGGTGGTCCAGCACCCTCTGCACGAAGGTGTTCCCGTCATAGGAACCAGAGACGATCGAGTCCACTTCCCACCAGGCTCTGTCCTGGCCCTTGCCCTCACGCTGGTTTCCCCAGTCGTGAAAGGGCTGATCCATATACCCCTGAACCAGATCCCACTCCTCTTCAGTGAGGGGGTCTTCCGATTCCGATTCTTCGATGTCAACAGGGGGAACCGCAAAGCATTGCCTCCAAGGCTCCGCTGCGATGCGGTTGACACACACGAAGTCGGTGGTGTCGGCCTGATCAAGGCCCCCATCCACATAGTGGAATTCCGTTGGCCATCTCTGGGGTGGCATGGGCTGTCCCTTAGCGTCCTGATAGACACTCTCCCCAGCCGGTAGGACGACCTTGTTTAAGGTCATGTTGGTCAATGAGGCTACCCAATGTCGGGTACTTTCCTCCTCGGTGCATCCCATGGGAACAACCAGCACTGCCTTGGAGCGGTCCTTGCGAATCTTCGCTATCGCTCTTGGAATGTCCCAACGGGGGCAATGGATCCACATCAATCCCTGATGCAGACCCCAGTGCTTCTTCCACGCGGAGTCCTGTGCGCTCCAGTACTTCTCACACACCTGCAGATGGGCGGAGGTTCCTGAAGAGAACGCATCCAGGGCCAGATCCGAAGCTCCCAAGTCCGCGACAACTCGGCTCGCCACTTCCGGCCTTACGCCGTACTCCTGGTTTGCAGGACCAGTTGGCTCAGTGTCCAGCGCGGCCACTTCGAGCTGATTGCGTTCGGGGTGGATCCATTGGCATTCCACATGGTGCTCAGGTGACGAGAGCCACGAGAGCTGGTCGTCCTGGTACAGGGTCATGGAGGCCTGGGCCGGGAGGACTCCGGAGTCCGTCTCCATCATGAAGTCGTACCCGACGATCATGTCCCAGTCCATCTCGGCCTCGTAGAAGCGACCGTGCAGGAGGATTTCCTTGCCGAGGTCTGGGCGGCTCAGCTCACGATGGTTCACGAACTGCAGCCCAATGGCCGCTTCCTTCGTGCCTCCCACCATGTACTGGCTGTTCGCCACCTTCAGCCTGACAGGTTTCCGACTGTCGGTAAGACACTCTGGCGGAAGCAGGCCAGCCTTGACCAAGCTGACTTGAGCTCCCGTGTCGACCAACACGTCGAAAACCTTTTCCACTTCCCCGCATAAGGCACGGACCTTAAGATGCAACTGCCGCTCGCGACCGACACGGCGCACGGCGTGCAAACTCAGGATCTCCGGCCGTTCCAGAAGCTCAACAAGCGACTGGTGCAGGTCGTGGACAATGGGCTCAGGCTGCCCATCTGCAGCATCCAGCTGCGGTCCGGGTGATCATCCGATACTCTCGGATAGATCCTGTAGTACATCAAACACATTCTTGGTCGCGAAGGACGGACGGGTGCAAGGGTTCGTGCCTTCACTTGCCCTCACCCCGCCTCCGCGACTGGGTGCCGGACCGGGCCTCCCGCCCGCAGCAGTCCCTTTGTGCTTATCGACTCCCGACTGGGATGGTTCGGCGCTTCCCACGTCACCATCCTGCGACCGCCCTAGCTGGGGCCCTTGGCTGCAGGGGCTCCGCTAAAGGGCGTCAGTTGTGGAAGAAGGGGTGTTCTCCTACGCATCAACCTCGTTGATGCCCTTCTTCCTTCTTTCGCTGCGAGTAGGCCTCTTGTCCTTGTCCTTGTTCTGGTTGTTCTGGTTGTCCTCCTTGTTCTTGTTGTCCGACCTGGGGACCCAGTTCCGCTTGATCTCCTGGATCTCCTTGGCCAACTCGGTCCCCTGCGACACCAGCTTGGAGAGCTCGTCCCTGTCCACCTCCACCTTTGCTTCCCGGATACCCGCGGGCGCACGCTTCTTCGACCCGTGCGCCTTCTTGTAAGCCTCCGTGTCGGCCTTGTGGACGGGGCATGTTCGGTGGTCATGGTTGAAGCCTCGCTTCCTCCCATAACACACGAAACAGCCCTGAGGGTGAGCTCGTATGAACTCCCCAAAGGACAGCGGAGGGTCGCCAATGCGGCGAGGGTCCCTCTTCTCCTGCTTCCTCCAACCCTGCTGCAGGGGCTTCCAGTTTCCCGGTTTGCTCCCCGCGCTCAGGTTCTTGGCCACGAAGGCACAAACGGCCACCTCGGCGGGCTCATCGTCGTCGTCATCGTCGACGAGAGTCTCATCGCCGCCGGCTCCCGCTGGGTCCATGGCAGCTTCCCCGCCAGGTCCCTTGCCAACGTAGTTGACGTCGCGGTCGCCGGGCCTCAACCCGCGGGTGTGGTGGAGGTTTCGGTACTCCTTGAGTACTTCCTCGCCAACCCACTCCAGGATCTCGTCGCAGCTCATCCGCGCCGGGATGGCCTGCAGACGGATGGTCTGGCTGCTTAACTCACACTCTTCAAGGCGCCAAATCGCGGTCTTCTCGCGATCGCCCGAGACGGTGACGAGGAGAGCGTTCCGCAGGGAGTGCCGTTTGACATCCCGGGCCACGTTCTTCTTCGCCCAAGCCACCACGTTCGTATGATACTCTTTGGGGAGCATCATCTTGACCGTGTGGTTGAACTTGGCCCTCTTGGATTCCTCCTTGGTGACCCTCTTGATCCATGCTTCCGGCAGCATGGAGAGCAGGCGAGCCTGCTCGTCACCCTCGTTCCAATCCTCCACGTTGCGGCGGTGGAGGGTGTATTTCCCTCGGAAGTCCCGCCAATCCCGCAGGCGGATCTCCCGTCCATCATGCTCAAGCTTGATGGACTTCCACCGCTTGGCAGCCACCTGCGGAGCGTCCACCCGCTCCTGCTCGTTGAGCCACTTCTTGGCTTCCTTGAGGGTCTTGATTTTCCCCTCCTTGGTCGCCATGAAGTATAGCTCTCCGAGCACTTCCGGCAGGCGGTACCTGAACCGTCTGAAGACATATCTCTCCGCATCCGCGTGAGGCATGTCTTCAGTGACGGTCAGCCCCCAATCGTCCAGCTTCTCCAAGAAGCGGTCGAGGTTGAGGGGGTTGCCGTCGTACATGGGGGGCTTGATGTCCTTCAAGTCTTCCCACACGGCGGCGTCCGTGGCCTTAGAGACCATGAACGCCGGCCGCGAGGTCGACCGAGGTTCCCATCGGCCTCGCCCACGGACTCCCACGGCCACCACGTCCATCTCCTCCATGGAACCCCTGTGGCTACGCCGCGGTTCCCCCATGTACGCTGAACCAAAATGTTCACGCCGTACTTCTTCCATGTACGCATCCTCATCACGGCGCCGGCGGCTGCGTTCAGCGGCCTCCCGTCGTACACCACGCGGCGGGCTGATGTCGAACTCCTCCAGGTCCAGGTCCAGGTCCTCACCTTCGCCGACATCCCACTCCACGTCTCCTCTGGGGACCTCGTCCCTGAGTCCACCATAACGTCCTCCAGCCATTGGGATCGGCACCGGGGCTGGTGCCGGGCGTCGGGGGCGTACAGGCGTCCGCGGTGGAGCACGGCGGTTGTGGTGGTCCGAGCTGAGCCACTCATCACGCGAATCCTCACTGCCACTGCCGGGCGGCACGCGCTCGTTGCGGCGGCCCGCGCTGTGGTGAGAGGCGGCGGTTAGAGAGGGGGCACTGGCGCTGGGGCGACTCCTGGGGGCTCCGCCGGGGGCGTGGGGTCTGCCTGGACGTGGTCCGGGTCCCCAGCCGTCGTCCGACGAGCCAGACTCCAGGGGTGGGTGGTCGCTGCGGACGCTCCCACGGGCTTCCAGCGCGTCCAGCCTCTGCTGCAGGCCGCTGACGACCTCGCTCAGCGACTTGGTCTCGGCCCTGGCGATGTCCAGGTCTTTCTGCGCGCGCGCGGCGACCCTGGAGATGCGAGCCATCTCGCCCTTGCCCGTGTCCACCTCCAGCTCGAGCAACTGGACTCTCCTGCGGAGGTAGACAATCCACCGCCAGGTGGTATCCGGGTCGCCGTTCCCTTGCGGGTCGTCGGGGTCCCCAGGGGGTCCTCCAGGAGGCCCTCCGCCGGGTCCGCCCGGTCCAGGGGGTCCTCCTTCGCCCGGTGGTCCGCCTCCAGGGGGTGCACTTGGTGGGCGTCCTCCAGGGGGTCCTGATGGTCCTCCGCCAGGGGGTCCCGGTGGGCCTCCGCCGGGTCGCCTCGGTGGGTCCGAGGATGGGCGCTTCTTCGTGATGCCGAAGTCCATGTTGTCATCCTCGTCCATGTCGCCCCACCTGGGCGTCTCGGTCCCGGAAGACTCCGAGCTCCGGTAGGGAGGAGGGAGATCCTCATCCTCACCTTCCGGTTCCATGGGGACGTCTCCGCCGCCTCCGCCCGTCCAAGCCACCACTTGGCGATGCCGGCGGCCTCGTTCATCCCCGTCACTGGCGGTGAAGAAGGGGTCACTGCCCTTCCTCCGTCGATGGACGGTGGGGCCACTGCTCCCACTGCTGCCCGTGTCCGCCTCATCCAGCGTCATCCTGGAGGAGGCGTCCCCTTCGAAAAGCTTTCGAAGGGTCTCCACTCGTGATCCTCCCGGGGGAGTCTCGCGGCGAGTTTGGCCTCTGCCTCCTCCATTGCGGCGGCGGTGGCTGCGGCATCCCGCACTTCGGCTTCTTCCCGAGCACGAGCCGCCTCAGCTTCCCGGGCCTGCTGCAGCCGCGCCTTCTGCGCTTCCAACGCCGCCAGCTGCGCCTCCGTCTTGGCCTTCTCCTCAGCGACCTTCCGTCGCGCGGCCTCGATGGCGTCCTTCTTGGCGGCGTCTGCCTGGGCCTTGGCCGTCGCTTCGGCGTGGGCCCTTTCCTCCGCCTCCTTCTTTGCCCTCTCCTGGGCAAGCGCCTCTTCCAGCGCCCTTACCTCGGCCTCCCTGCAGGCAATGGCCTCCTGTATCAGGCGGGCTTCCTCGTCGGCTGCCGGCAACTCACCGTTGACCTGGGCAGTCGCTGCCCCATGGGCGGCTACGGCCGTGAGTCCGGCCGCAATGGCCGCCGGGGTCCGGGCGTGGATGGCCATGCCATGCGCCCACTCCGCAGCCTCCTCCTGGGCGATGCCGACGGCGCCCTCCACGGCAGCGTTGTGCTGCCTGGCCCGTTGCCGGACAACCCGAAGGTTGCAGGGCACCCCACAGACGCGCTCACAGGCGCGCGCCACGTCCCTGTCGGGAGCGACGCTGCTGCTGGAGCTGGCCTGGTCGGCCGGCATCCTCCCGCGGTGGGCCGACTCCACGTCGCTGCTGGGGCCTGCTGGGGCCTGCTGGGGCCTCAGGAGCAGCGGACGGGGCTTGGCCTTGGTCTGCTTGGCGACTTGGATGTAGTCGCCAAGGGTGGTGGAGCCGGGGTGGTGACCACCATTGGCCCGTTGGGGGCTGGGGGCTGGGGTTACGCCCTTGGCGCCCTGGGCGGCTTCGGCGGCCAGGGACTCCTGGTACTCCCGCCACCTCCGGTCCCGCTTCCTGTCCCCAGCGGACCGCTTCTCCTTCCCCAGAGACGCGCTGCTGCTGCCCTGCAGCCTGCGCTCGCTCCCCGGTTCCGGGAAGTTCTTCTCGATCATGTCCCACATGGAGACATTGATCGAGGCGCCCGACGGGTAGGCGTTGGGGTCCTCGTCCTCCTCAATCCCGTCAGGGCGCAGCCCTTCGCCGGGCCTGTCCGGGCGGGCCCACGTCCTCCAGCGCCTCTGCTGGAAGTGGAAGGCGAACCCTTCCGCCCGCAGCCAGTCCTCCACGGCCTGCAGGCGGTCGGGGGCGATGTCCGTGCGGAGCTCGAAGGTCCTGGGCATGCCGCCTTCGCACTGGGGGTGGCTGTGGCGGTAGTGCTGGTCCCAAACTAACCAACGCAGTAGGCGCACTGCATGGGGGTGGGGCCGCGGCCACGTCCTGCCCGCTTCTTGCCAATTCACCATGGCAGCAGGGGCGTAGTTGGTCTTGAGGTCCTTGGTGTGCACTCGTTCAACTCAACGAACTGGTGGTGGTTGTTGAGGCGGGTGCTGCAGCACTGGATTGGGAGTGCGGCTGGTGCTGGTCAGCCGGTGGTTGTGGAGGTGGTTGACGCGGCCTTGCTGGTCGGCCGATGGGACTCCGGGTCGGCCGATGGGGCTGATGCAGGAGTCCTGGTCCGTGCACCTCTTTCACGGTCGCTGCGCGGTCAGGGCGATGCTCTGGACGGCGCTGCGGGCTCCGTGACGAACTCGGCGCTGTCGCTGGGCGGCGCTGCGAGCCGCTGCGCTGTGCTGCAAACTGCTGCGCTGCGCTGCGAGCTGCGAGCTGCGAGCTGCTGCGACGCGCTGCTCGGGGTTGGTGGCCCCCAGTGGCACGCGAGGGGTGGGTAACCCCGCGGCGGTGAAACGCTTTTGACGCGTTCCCGTGGGGGCCCGGCCAACAGTAGGAAACCCAGTGCCCACAGCCCGGGCACTGAGGCAGCCCTGACGCGTTCCCGTGGGGGGCCGGCCACGGGACGCTGCGGTGGACACGCGCAAGTGAGCAGGCAGGCAAAGCACTACGCTCACAGGGGCATCAATGCGCTCATGTCATGTGACAAAGCGTTTCAGGATCCTTGCCACCCTGCAACAAGGGAACGAAAGTATGTACAGCAACACATCAGGATATGTACACATGGGGTTGAGACTGGACTGGGGTAAGGGCATCACAGGACAATAGACACTCTATCCCAACTCGTATCCCAATCCCAGGTCCGACCCTCTCAGTGGCTGGCAGGGGCGGGGGCTCAAACACAACCCATGCCCTGCTCAGTCCGGACCCTGAAACCCTGCCAATGGGGGAGGTGTCCCGCCCAGCCACAGGCGAGTTCCTGGGAACCAAGGAGGTCCAAAGCCAACTGACAGTAGCTCCCCATGCTCCCTCTACGGCAGGTCCCAACTCCTCTCTGAGCCAGAGATATGGCCCCGCCATTATCACCCAGGAGTTGGTAGCTGAAAATGGGCTGTTTCAGCCCAAACTGAAATCAACTCAAAAATCCCCAAAATTGACCCCTCGTTGAGACCCGTCAGAGGTAGAGACGAGGCAACTGACCCTATGCCCTTCGAGTAGAAACTCCCTGGAACCCCCACCCAACCTGGTTCCCTCTGAGGTTGCGGCATCAGGGCACCACGGGTTCGTCACGTGGGGTCATGATGCCAAAATCACCAAAATTGGCGTCATTCCCACGCCTGGCTCGCCCGGCCAAGGTAAGGCCAATGGCTCACAGGGTAGGAGGCAGGACCTAGGACTTATATCTGAGTGTACAACTTGGAATTGGGTCCGGGCTCCCTATGGGCATAGAGAAATGGGGCCGCCAATTGACCACGCGGAAGGGGGAAATTGGGGTCCCAAAATGGGGTCATTTTGGCTGCTCGAAATGAGCCAAAATTTGGGGTGCTCCCAATAGTATATCTCCACGCCGGCTTGGAGATCGGATTCGCCATTCCATACGCGATCCACCAGGAGTCCAACAGAGACTTCCATGCCCTTGGCTCTCAAAGATCTCCATGCCACTTGGCGTGGTGACGATCCCAATTGGGTCCACAAATGCCAAAATGGTAAAATTGCCCACACTCACTTTGGGCTAGCGCCTTAACGAAGGTGGCTCCGCCTCGCCCACGTGCCGTGTGGACTATGGGGACCATTACCCATAACACCCACGTCATATATGGTCCATTGGTCCATGCGTCCGGCGTGCACGAGTGTTAGAACATAGTGCACGGCGGGCAGCAAGAGTGGAAAAATGCTCAAAATGGCCAAAAATGCGCACACTCATGGTTGGGGCAAATGAGGCACATGCCCGACTTGGACCGGAGTGTGCCATGGGATTGGTATCAAGTCATATGTGTCCAACATATCTTTTGGGCGTCGCCCAACTCCTCCGGTATTGGGAACGGCAGGGTCGCCAAGTGAGCCCATGATTTGGAATAGTCCCAAATCGCCAACATGGCGGCCACGGTATGCCAAGCTCAAGAGGAGTTATTCGCCGGGTCCAAGATATGTTGGGGACAGAAGTATTTACCCCCATAACATACTTGAGTCATGATGTCAATTGAGCGCAACGTTGAGATATACGGTCGCCACTTGACATCATGACGAGCCAAAAACGGCAAAATTGGTACAAAGACACACAAAGGTGCCTTGAAAGGTGCACAATTATATTATAATATCTTCGGATTGGATCGTGCAATCAACTAATCCTTCTACACACAATGACTTGACACCAGTGACCTTCGATTTCACATATGTGCTCCGCTTGGGGCGCTTTGAAAGGTTACGAGCGCTACTTCCCAAGTGGGCACATGAAGATATGGAAAATTGCAAAATACACACCTTGCTCCCAACGCATCGCTTTGGGATCGCCACACAAGCTTCCCTTCACGAAGATTAGGCTTGCACTTGATTGTGGGGAGTATGGAGAAGGGGCTTGTACAATATGAGGTCCATTGGTGGGTCCATCGCTCTTAGCCACACCCGCCAAATGGGCACGCAATACAACACATGGCACATACCACATATTGCCCAAAAAGGTAGCTCCCCCCACGATATGTCATGCCCCCCCAAGGGCATAACTTTGTGTCAATCGCTCATAGGAGCTCAAGGAGAGTTCCTATGCAACACCAACACTCGCGCACTACACTCGAAAGTTATCTTAACGCACGCAATATCATGGCCATAGAGTTACAACGCAAACTCTACCCTCTTGACCATGATCCATTACACTAGCGCGCACGTGTGGAGACGCAAGGCATATGATGCTTCCTAAATTACGTCGGGAGTATTGTGAATACATCCCACGTTTCCTTATTGTCATTCCTCGCAAGCAACACGAGACATCCTGAAAAATTCGGATTAAGGTTGCGAGTGTAAGATGTGAAAATTGCGGAAGCATCCATGCAGTTCCTGACGACTTTGGAGCCTTCGTGACGGATTGCGTTAAAGTTTCCATTAATTACAGCTAAACTGGCGGTTACGGTAAAGTCGCGATCCAACCGCCAGCAGTCAAAACAGTGAATATCAGAACGGAAGCGTAAAAATTGACGGAAACAATATGAGAATAAAACCCTGTTGATTTCTGACATTCTGATATGCAAATCTCCGCTGGCGGTGCATCGGTTGCCGATGCGGGACTTTACGGCACGGAACACGCTCCCGCTGGGCTCGCACCGGGCGTCAATGGGCGCCTTCCGTACATGGGGTTAGTGGACCGGAGACCGGTTTTCCCTTCCGTACATGGGGTTAGTGGACCGGAGACCGGTTGTATGCCCTGCCCTAGCCATGGGGTTCTGGGTACCGCTTCAGCCCGAGCCATGCAGGTGACCCGGCCAAACGAGATCCGGAGACCGGGGGTAAGGCTGCATCCTAAGGCCTGCGCTGCTTTGGGACTCGAGGCGGAGCGTGCGACATCCAAGCGCCTCGGAACCCTAGTACCAAGAACATGCATGCATGCCTTGGGAACGGGATACGCCAGGAAGTCCGGTGAACCTCTAGGGTTCCGCCCAAAGGAGGGGACGTGCGCAAGCACGGGGGCACACACTCCAGGCGCGACAAGCACGTCACGCCGGCGGCGATCAGCCCTCCCGGTGTTGCCCGGGGCCGCTTTGTGGGGGGCCAACAGTCAGGTCTAGCGGGATGTAAGCCGCCTCCCCTCTTCACGCGCGGAGCCTCTTCCTGTTCGTCACAGGGGCGACGCCAGGGGGAACCAAGGGGCGCCTCTCCACGACCGAGTGCACCTACCTACCTACCTTCATTGATTTGATCCACATCCTCTTCTTGCTCTACTTACTGCCTTGGTTTGGGTTTTCAACGTCAAAACCTGCAGGATTTCACCAAAATATCTAGGGCACTAAACAAGGACATCTTTCCGGCAGCAGAGGCAAACCCTGAGTACCTTTGGAACCGACTCTGAGCAGAAGCACAAGAAAAGCACACTGAAAAGCACATTGAACATGTCCACTCAACTGTCCTCCCGAACCTGGCCAATCACAAGTGTACAAGTCCAACTTGGCAGTGTAGCCCACCCAAAGAGTGAACCGCCACTCAGAGCAGCATCTGGGTCTCAGGAAGATCCAGAGCACAGAAGGGCGAATCAAAATCCGCTCAGAACAACCCCTTTAACCATGGAGACCTTAGGCGGCCCATGGTGAGGACAGCCTGCACAGGCTCCGCAGGCGAGTCGAAGCCTCCATCGCCCGGTCGGCCTGTCCGGCCTCTTCTTCTACTGTTCTTGGAGGTGGTCCTGAAGAACAAGAGGACCCACGAAGGAGGATGGACGAGTTTATGCTCCACCAGGAGTACCACAAGTCCACCGTAGGGGAGGATGGAGAAGGACCTCTTGATGCCCTCGGGTCTCCGCCTCAAACTGAGATGGGTTCCTTCCTTTATTCGGGGCCATCTACAGACATGGCGGACACAGTATCACTACCGAGACAACCAAGAGTACACGAGCACCCGAGAGCATGGCATCCAGACCTGCCGACAACTTCAAGGGCTTCTGAAAAGAGTCTGGATCCTCTTCACCCAGAGCCCACCTATGGGGCTCTGGATTGCACGGTCGAACGTTTGGCCAAACTTCTATCCGGATCTGAAGACCCGGATGTGACAGCTCTGTCAGAGGCTGTCAAGGCAAAATTGGGTATCACCGAACCCTTACCCAAGCCAGCACTACTCTCACCTTCACCCGGATTGAGCACGTTGACTGATGATCTCAAAAGATCAAGGGTGTCCAGGTTGCTACCCAAGGTCGCTTGCCCCAGCCCTTTTCATCCTCGCGCAAGGACAGTCCCAATTGCTGAATTACAGGACGTGCCTGTGACAGAGACTGAGAAAAGAGGGCTGTCAGCCCTGGCACCCCTTGCCGGCGTATCTCCTCCCCCTTCAGGCCTAACCCCAGGGGGTGGGAAGAGTGGCAGACCGATTGCCCAGGCGAACATCCAGCTAGAATTGCCGGAGTTCGACCCGAAAAATCTGCCCGAATGGGCAGAAGAATTTGCTGAGTTTCTTTTGCTAACTGGCCAATCTGATGTGGATGTGGCCACCAAATGCTCACTGCTGAAACGCTCATGCAAAAGAAAATGTTTGCAAAAACAGGTGAAACAGATTGTGAAAACCTGTTCAACATGGGTTGAGGTACTCCAAAGACTGGAGAAAACATTCCCAGTCTATCAGACTGACCTCAGTGTGCGCACACAGATAGAGGAGCTACCTATGCTCCCTGAGTTTCCTTCCGCTGCGGGAGTCTCTGACTACGTGTGCGACCTAGAGTATCTGTTTTGGCGGATGAACGCGGGCTCCTATGGAGCCACTGAGCCCCACCTGTGGCTCATGAGTAAGATCCCCCAACGTACGTGGGATGACTGCCGCGCTACCTCTGAGAGGAAAAGCCGGACCCACTCGTACGACGACCTTGTGGACCTGCTGATCGAGCTAGCTCTTGAGAGGGAGAATGACTCCCACATGGAGAAATTCTTCAAGAAGCACTTGGGTGGAGGTGATACCCCTGCCCCCGAACCTGGCGAAGGGAAAGGGCCTGAGAATCCCACTAACGCCAACCAGGGAGGTGGTAAAGGAAGGGGTAACCAACGTGCCATGAATGGGGTTAAACCTGATGCAGGTACACCCCCTCTGTTCTACTGTAAACCTGTCAATGACAAGGGGGGACCTTGTCATGCCCCTGACTGCGACCACCGCAGTAGTTGTATGCTGCAGATGTAACGACAGCAGCACTCCAAAGATGGGAAAACTGTGACCCATCAGGATCAATTCAGGTGTACCATCACCTGTGGCTATTGTGGCAAACATCGTCACTACGAGGACGAATGTCACATAACGAAAGGCGAGAGTGATAAACTCAAGCGGCAGGAGGCTGAACGCCCGAAGAACCAAACACCCGGCAAAAACCCCCAGAATGGGGATAGGGGTGGTAAAGGACGTGGCAAGGGGGGTGGCAAAGGTGGACCCCCTAACCCCCAGAGGCGCTCATCAGCGCCCGCTGCTACTCCCCCTCCTGCCGAAGGTGACCCCAAGAAGCGCCCACAGGGGGATAACGCCTCTCCTGAGGGGAATAACTCCAAGAAGAGGCGACTGGCCTGGAAGTCCCTCATGGCTGCAGAGGTGGACGTCAAATTTGCTGCTGAGGAGTAGGGGGGCGGCTCCGAAGAGGAGGACTTGGTTTTCTGGATCCTCGTGAAAATCGGGGAGCAAGTTTTTTGAGCGGTGCTTGACACCGGTTCAAGACTTTCTATAGTGGCCCGGCGCCTGCTAAAAACTTTCAAGAAAACTAAGACCGTGGCCATAAGAGTAGGGGATGGGCGTACCATCCATTCCTTAGGGGGGGTTGATGTGACTATATGCCTGGGGGACGAAACTGTGACCCAACACTGCAGAGTGTTGGACACCGACACCTTTGACATCGTCACTGGTACCGACTTCCTACGAAGAAACCACCAGGTAAAAATGCTGTCTCTCCAGCGCCCCTATTCTCTGCACCGCAACTTTGGCAGTGGGCTCTTCTCCGTACCTTTGCAGCTGTCAGGACGAAAGGAGTCTGGGCTGCGCTACGCGTCCAAGACTCACTATCGTACTGAAAACTACCAATTGGCCCGTCACATTCTTGAAAATGGACTGGCGGCCCTTCAGGTAAACCTGGATAAGATCCAGGTGGAATTGTTTGCGAGCAGACAACAGCACATCATGCAGTTGTACTGCTAGAAACATTTGAACAATGCTTTCCGTTTCTTCTGAAAAGCAATGGGCCTAGCGTATGCTAATTCTCCCTTCCCCCTGCTCGCGAAGGTTGTAACCAAAATCGCTTATGGGGGAGGAAGGGTTGTCATGTGCACCCCTGACTGGGGCTGCTCTGGTGAACACCCTTACTGGCGCCGTATGCTAGATCGAATGACCCTGGGAAGAGTGCAACTCCCCGACAGTCCCATCTATGTGCCTGAGGACTCAGACACAGCTATGCAGGCCCCTTAGTGGGCCAGTTTCTTATCCATCGTTGATGGATCTCTCAATCCTGTACCCCTGTGTGACCTAGACCAGGTGCTACTGAAGGAGGTCATGGCCGAAAAAAGTGGCCTGACTCTTTCTGATCTCAAAAATCAATCTTCTGAGCACCTATCTGCCACACTTACAGGGTGTGAACCTCCCGGTGGCTATCTGGAACCTGCAGCTGTTAAGGAGAATGCTGACGACCAACTGTCTGAGATCGCCAGCACTATACCTCCTGTAGATCCCAGCTGTGTTGATCTACAACACAGTGCCTTCCTAGCCCAGCTGTTGCTGCAGGAGGTAGACCTAGAGTCAACCTCAGAACCCACTTCCCCTGTTGGGAAACTGGTGCTACACATGCAGCCTATGCACACAGGTGAGCCCGTGGCCCGGATTCCTGATGCTCTAGGGCGGCCCGCTTCCAATAACATGCCACTGTCTGAGCCTCACACTCAGGAACTCCGACGGCTGTTGTACCTGAAGGCCGAAGGTATTGAGCGCCAAGAGCGGCTGCAATACCTCAGACAGACCTGGAAATCCTCCATCCGGTCTGAGGAGGACGATGATTCCTACATGCTGCCTGACCCTGAGATACCCCTAGTGTATTCTTTGCACCATGGGCAGCAATGTCCCCCTGAGTGGGACGATGGTTCTGTACCTGCCAAAACTGCTAACCGGCAGAAAAAGAAAGAACATGGAAAGAGCAACCTCCATGCTGAGGAGGATTTCCTGCAGAAACTCGAGAGTCCTAACCTTGATCCCCGACTGAAGAAACTGCTGCTAACCTATGAGGAGATGTTCGGCGCTTTGCCGCCCCCCCTCTCTTGTGAAAAACTGGTCCAGATGGATCTGAAACTGAAACCCGAATTTGAAAAGACGCGAGTGAGGCGTCGTCCCTATCCCGCTCCACAGGAACAGGTTGAAGAAATCGAGCGCCAGATCCAGGAATGTATTGATGCTGGCCTCGTGGAGGAGTATAAGAAGGGGGACTACCCCCATCACTGCAGTCCCTGTTTCCTGGTTGCTAAACCAGGGTCGACTGCTCTACGACTGGTTGTTGACTATGGTGAGGTCATCAAGAAAACCCAGAACCACGCAGGGAGTATTCCTAACATGGAAAATACCCTGGAGCGTATTGCCAAATGCAGGTACAAGACCAAAATGGACAAATGCAGTGGTTGCTGGCAGGTAGACCTAACCGCCGCAGCTCAGGAGCTGCTGGCTTTTATAACCCCTGAAGGTTGTGTGTTTAAATGGAAGGTCATGCCTTTCGGGGTGGCTAATGCCCCAGCGCTCTTCCAGGAGCTAATGAACAAAATATCGTACATACTGAGGCGCAGACCTCTAGTACAGGAGTTGATTTCTCGGGATGCAGAAATGGAGGCCCACATCGACGACGTGAGTTTGGGTACTAATAACCACGAGGACCATGTCTTTCTCCTCCGTGAATTTTTCACTGTTTGTCAAGAAAACCATCTCCGAATCAAACTCGAAAAATGTGAGTTTATGAAAGAGGAGATGGAGTATTTGGGTTTTGATGTCGGGTATGGCTGGTGGAAACCAGCCGCGTCTAAGATGCAGCCCCTACAGGACATGCAGATTCGCGATGACCCTAAGAAGGGTCTACACGACTTGAGGAGTTTTGTGGGTGCCTGTAACTTCTATCGGCGTCACATCCACAATTTTACCTACTCCTCTGCCCCCGTCACTGACCTAATCAAGAAAACTACTCCCTGGAGGTGGTCCGCCAGAGAGGACGAGTGTTTCTAGGAGTGGAAGAAGAAAATTGCCCCCTCCAACTGCCTGGGAGTACCCTGCCCTAAGGGCGAGATAGTCCTGATCACTGATGCCAGTGATGTGGGGGGGGTGCAACGATCTACCAATGGCAGGAGCTTAACCCAGCTGAACTAACCCACTGCCATTATCGTACTAGTGGACTGAACCGTGATGGCTCGTTGAAGCATGACTATCCTACCAGTGAGTGGTGGCTTGTACCACTGGGATACTGGAATTGGAAATGGAACCAAGCGCGTTCCAATTACAGCACCTATGACCAGGAACTCCTGGCCGGTATGTTGGTGCTTTCGTCACAATCCCGACTCCTGGGATCTAACCCTATTGTCTGGCTCTGTGACCAGTAACCTGTGAAGTCTTTTCAGAAGGGCCCACCACCAGAGAAAGCAAATCTAAAGCGGTGGTGGACTTACCTGAGCCAGTTCAGGCTGACAGTTCATCATATCCCCGGTATAAAAAATGTACTGTCTGACTATATATCGCGCAATAACTTCGATGCGCTTATAGGTGAGAGCTCTGAGGCGCTCGCCAAAGAGGCTTTACAGCGTATGGATGTCCAACTTGACCTGTCCATGCGCACTGCTGGAATCCTGGAGGGTTGAAGCCTAACCGACTATCAGTCAGAGTATAAAGAAATTCCCCAGACCCTCAGCACTGGTCTCGAACCCCGTGTCATTGACGGGCACCAGTGGTATAAAAACAATCAGTACCTCTTCTACGAGGAGCGAATTGCTGTACCTGAGGCACGACTTGATGGGTGCCTACAGTGGTCCCATCTCAGCTCTGGTCACACTGGCGCTAATTGCTCAGTGGACTTGTTCCGCGAGTGTTTCTACTCTAGTCTAACCCTGATTGAACTGAGGTCTCGTATGCAGACCATTGTGGATGCTTGTGGCTGGCATGGCAGCAAGCAGAGCGACAGTAGGGATAGGGGACTGATTTCCAGCATACCCATACCCTATTGTGCTAACTCTCTTCTCTATGTGGATTTCATCCACAGCCTACCTTGCTTCGGCGGCTATGATAGTTGCCTAGTGGTCACCTGTGGCCTATCTCGCTTCACCCGTGTGTTCCCTTGCAATAAGAAAATCACAGGTGAGCAGACTGTGAAAATGTTGGTCGAACAATGGTTTGAACCCTTTGGGGCACCTAAGCAGGTGCACTCTGATGAAGATGTACACATCCGCCGTGACACTGGGTGGTACAAACGGGTGCTAAATGCCCTCAACGTGGAGGTAACCACAGGTGTGCCCTATACCCACACGCCTAACCTTCTTTGTGAGAGACAGAACCGTGTGGTGGAGCAAAACCTGAGAATCCTGATGAAACAGGAGCGTACCAAAGCCTGGGTACCCCTAGTGCCCTGGGCAGGCCTGACCGTGAGCTCACAGCGGAGCTCTTCTACGGGTTTCACCCCCCACAAACTTTTCCATGGAGGACGACCTGCTTGCTTCTTCAAAACCCCCTTTCCTGAGGACTTCAAGAGCCCTGTGGGAGATTGGCTGGAACACAAGCAGTCTATGGCTAACCAGGCTTGGACTAACCTGAGACACATTCGTGACCGTGAACTGAGCCGGCGGAACCGCCTACGGCGACCTGCAGCTTCAAGGTTGGTGAACTTGTTTTGGTTCACCATTCACGCCTACCCTCCTGGCCACGTAACTGCCTACAGGACCCTTATTTTGGACCCTATTGTATCATCCGGATAGATGGATCCAGGATCCATGTCAGGTGCAGCCCACGTCTAGGTGGTGAACTGCTGTGTGCACCTAAACAGTTGAGGCACTATCACTCCCCTGACGATCTGACCTGGGATGAGTGGCGCCTCAGCGACAGTGAGGTCGAACGTATTGACCTAGAGAACGATGCCAGCACAGAAGAGGCAGACGAACTAGAAGAGATGACTGCCGATGACATGGCAGTGGATGGTTACTACGTGGTTGTAGGTATTGCTCGCGACGAGTACAAACAGGGCTGGAAGTTCCTAACCCTGTGGGATGGCTATGGGTTATCTGAGGCAACCTGGGAACCTATGTCAGCCTTCATACAACCAGATGGGAGTATCAACCCCATCTTCTACTCCCACCTCCTTGAGAACAACGAGGGGCAGCTACTAACCCGTGCTGAGACTCTGTCCCAGCGTAAAAAGAAAAACTAATTTCACTGTGTCAGTCTACTGACTGTGTTCTAACCTTACAGGGGCAGTGAGCACTCTTGTGCAGATGTGCCTGTGTATGTGTGTGAGAGCAATTGTCACAGTTGCCCCGCATAGCATCGCAGGACAGGACCGTTAGCCCCCCGTGACAACCACTCCCTGGCCGAAGGCCATTGGTTTTTCACAGACCACTGCTTACTGAGCACTGCACTGACCCTGTCTGTGCCCTGCAGTCCCATGCCTATGGTTTCCAGCGTGGACCAGGTGGCCGGTTATCAGGTTTGTGGCCACCCAGCGAGTGTATGCCTTGTTGACCATGTGTTGCACGGGAACTGCCCTGATGTAATGACCTTGGGGAGCCAACGAAGAACGGTGGCTTACTACTCCAGGGGGGAATGACAAGCAAGGTGTTATGAAGCAAGGTATGTCTTCCCTCCTTGGGGACAAGCGTGCCCACAGTTAGGACCTCTGACTGGTCCAGACCCGTGGGGTTCTACCCTTCCTTACTGGGTTTACCTTACCCCTAAGTGTGCTACGTATGTCTGTGTGTGTCTCACTTCTCTCCCCGGCGTGGCTCCCGGAGACCTGGCTTCGCTGATGTCGGACCGAAGGTCCTAATCAGGTTCTATTACCACTCCTATGGCGCCCAATTTCTGTGCTGGCGCCTATCCTTCGGGGAAGACGGCAAAAGCCCTACCTACTAGAGGGGAGGGGTGGCCAAGTGTGCTAAGGGCATACAAAACGCCCATTTTTGCTAAAGGCCAAAAGCTAGCGCACTCCCCTGCCCACGTAGAAAAGCACGCGGGACAGGAGACACCACTACACTACACTCACCAACGCCAAC
The DNA here is from genome assembly GCA_964036045.1 of Eutreptiella sp. 'Long Island Sound 2002'. Taxonomy (NCBI): domain Eukaryota; phylum Euglenozoa; class Euglenophyceae; order Eutreptiales; family Eutreptiaceae; genus Eutreptiella; species Eutreptiella sp. 'Long Island Sound 2002'. The sequence continues at coordinate 45,839,216 of OZ038386.1, forward strand.
ACCAGCCTTCAAAGGCAGGGTGAGCACTCATCACTTGCACTCAACACCTGCCAGGCTTGCTGACCCTAACACCCACAAACTCTACTTGGAGCTGCTGTCAATGAAGTCTCGGGTCCTACTGACCCCCCTGTGGAAGAGCAAGAGAACACAGCGCTACTAAGCGACTGTGGCCGAACAGGGACACCACTATGTGTTTCCCTGTCAGGGCTTAGAGGGAAGGAGTGCTCAGCATGCGTGCACAGCGTGCATGGCGGTGAAGTTGGACTGCACTCGCCACTCCTGGTTGAGTTGCAGTTATTTGTTTGTGTGATCTGCGCAGCATATTTTAGCGCTGCTCAAAGAGACTGCACCAATCGCCCTTACCTTCCCACCTGTAAAGCAAAGGCAGATGGCCTGGGTTTGCGGCTAAGGAACCAAGACTACCTCCACGTATTATACGCTTGTCAGGTAGCCCTATAATACACTGTCCTCGAACCCAGGTGCAAGCAAGCAAGCGTAAAGAACTCCACCCGTTCTCTTATAGAAAGTGGGGTGGAGTCCCTGGGTAGCCTAAACAAGAGTTGTACCCTGCGCATTTCGTGTGTCCTACCCTTTAATGCGTCATATGCATGCACAGGTATGCACTGGTTTTCTGATTCCTCATACCTTCTCCTAATTTAACCCATCACAACCAACCACAGCGTGACTCAACCAGGAGGTGTGCTCCTCCTGGGCTTACCTACCTTACTCACCACGCATCATGTGAATGCCGAGGAAGACACGAGCGCAAAACAACCCTACGCGCTTAAGCAAACCTACGGCGAACTATAAACCACCCTAAGCGATTAATGCACTGTGTGTCATGCATGCTTTCCTTGTCTTGTTTCCTGCACAAAGAGGAGAGAGAGTGGCACACTGCACAGCGCAAAACAAGCCTAAGCGTTTTAAGCAACCCTATTTTAGCGCTACGGCAACACGAACACGACCAACCGCTTTCTTTTCTTACCTGTGAAGAGAGAACAAGGGTGAATTGGAGCACAGGGAAAGCGACACAGCCTGTGAATGCCTAAATTGGGCACATGCATCGCGAGCACAGCGCATATTCTAACCCTACGTGCGCGCTGCGCGCTCCAATCCCTTCGCATACCTTTCATTTCTGTTTTGACCTGTGCAGAGCAAAGGTGAGGAGCACCCGAACCCCCAACGAACACAGCGGTGACAACCCTAACGTCTTACCGAAGCAACCAACACAAACGCAATGCATGCGTGTGAAATGACACTGACATACCTGAGAGATGGGTTCTCCGCCTGCTCTGTGGTGTGGGTTCATTTTCAAAACTTTCTCCTAAAGTTTATAAAAATTTTGAAGCAACTGTGCAAAAACTTCTTTTAGAACTTTAAAAACTATGGCTCATACCTTGTTCTTCCAGAGCCGTTTACGCTTGCGCAACCCCTTTTCTGGAGTCCGCTTCTGTTCCGCTTGTCTGCGACTTTAGATTTAATAGTAAAGATGACGATTTCTCGCGTTGTTTCGTCTGTTTCTAGCGATTCGACTTCTTAAATTGCTACACCTTTCGCTAAACCACAGGATTCACTCCCTGTTGGTTCCATTTTCTATTTTTTTCAGCTCCTGGAGATTTGTGTCCTCCATTGGGAGTATTGCTCCCCCCTGGCCCTTGGTCAGGACGTTTACTGAATTGCTGTTTATGCAGCGAGAGCCGTCCGCATTAGAGCATTCGACTGTACACTAGTGGGCAAGTATGTGTGCTCTAGGGAGGGAGTCCTGGGTTCAAACCCCACTACCCCCACATTTTTACAAAAAAGGTTTCGTCGCACGCTGGCGACTTTTGAGGAATGACCCATCGAAGGGACATCATTCACCGTACATTACACTGTTTTTCAAGGGTACGTACAGTGTGATATGCTTACATGAACTGATGAGAATGTATTTAGTAGGTTTAATGCATTTTCTGAGGTAATTTTGGGAATATTTGAGCCTTTTTCCTTGGTCCTACTAGCTTGATCAACTAGGACTCCAGGCGGGAGTAAGAAAAAGTCACTACCATGTCTTTCTTGGAGGGCTTGATCCAGGCCAAGCCCCCCTTAAAACCCTTTTGTTGGTGCCAAGGCTTACGTAAGTATTTTTGTCTCTCTTTTGAAGCTTTAAGTACACTTTCTCAAAGTAACTAGGGTTATAACCCTAGCCCCCCATGAAGTTCACCCCTACCACTCAACTGAGCGGAGGTATCTTCCTTCATGGAGGTTATACCAAAAAAAAATAGGCATTTCATGCCTAAGGCCTTGGAGGTTAAGCCTAGTGGTCTCCCACCCCAAGACCCCTATACTCAATTGTTTCTACCACTTATTGTGTTTCTACGTTTTAACTGTTTCTGAATTCAGTTGCTTGGCCAAGTCATAATCTGTGTCTGGCCTAACTTCTTTGCCCCATATTCCTAACCAACTCCATTTCATCCAAAAGAGTGCACATGAAGTGCTTGAGGCTAGTTGGGAAGCAAGAGTGCTGCCAGTTTTCATATAAAAATTATTCGTTTTATCCTTTTGTGATTGCATCTTTGTATTTATACCTGCTTTGTCTATCTGCAGCCCTTCTGTGTTACACCGGATTTGAAAACTATTCATTGATTCGATCCACATCCTGTTCCTGCTCTACTTACTGCCTTGGTTTGGGTTTTCAACATCAAAACCCGCAGGATTTTACCAAAATATCTAGGGCACTAAACAAGGACATCCTTCTTGTTCTATGAAGATGACCATGACCTTCAAGACCATTGAAAGGTTGAGCGTTTTCTTTTTAGCTAATTATCGCTGACTGTTTTGTATGTGATAGAATTTTGGTGTACATATTTTTGTCTTCTTTTATGTTAGGCGGCAAAGGTTGTACGTATGATTGTGTATTGCCTACAAGCAGTCGAGATGTGCATTTGTGTTGATTGTCAATGCTTTGGTTTTGTCTTAGCCCACGCAAACTGCACCCCCTTTTTTAACCGAAGCACCAAAGTTTGTCATTGAAAAAAACGGGTTTTTTTGCCATTTTGAAGGTACTGTTTTCCACACCCTCCCAAAAAATGCATTTTCCATTCAGTTTGCCCATTTTGTTGCTGTTTTCAGGGGGGTCAAAGAATTTTTTTCAGTCCAAATCAGAGGGCTTACCGGTCATTTTACCCGAAAGAAACATTTTGTTGGCTAATTTGAAGAATACCCATTTTTGGAGCTTCTAGAAAACTATTAACAATGGGAGCTGCTCACACAACCTGTACATGTCCACATGAAAAAGAAATTATTTAAAGAGGCGGAGTGCTCTAGGCCTCGCGCACTCAGTCACCTGGAGTGAGATTTTCAGGCCTTTTTGAGATGAGTTTTTGATATCGCAAGTGGCATGAAGCAAGAATGGAGCAAATACAAAACTGCAAGATTCGATATGGGTTAAAGACTTGCACAGCGGAACACTCAGTGCGCGAGGGCTCGCGCACTCAACATGCCAAATTTTTTTTTTTTGATACCCCTGACCACTTGCATTCTGCTCATAGCCTGAAGAAGGCTTTTTGAGATTCCTCCCTTTGGGAATTTTGTGAAAACAGTGAGCTCAAGAGTGGCGTTTACACACTCCTCATGTAGGGCACCTTGTCTCATGCACCCTGTGACCCAGCGCTTCTGAAAAACTGTTATACAACCCCGAAGATGGGAGGGTGGGCACATCATTTGTAGGTAAATCAACTGAAGAATGCGATTTAGCGAGGACTGAGGGCAGCCCGCTATTTAAATGCATTGCACCTTACATAGTGCATGCCGTGAACAATAAATCCATTGATTGACCACTCTTGCTGCTGACATGAACCGAACGGTACAACATGAGGCACCCATTGAGACATCAGAGCCTCATTTGGCATGGAATACTACTTGTTTAGGACTGTTAAGAAATACACATTCTACATAATTGAGTGCGCGAGGCCTCGCGCACTCAACATGCCAAATAAATAGTTTTTTGATACATCTAACTACTTGCATTCTGCTGATAGCCTCACAAAGTATTTTCCAGGTTCCTCCGTTTTCGAATCCTCACTTTTCAGGTGGAAACACGAGGAAATTGGGCGTATTTTTGTTGCACACAAGTGCCGCCCTTGAGGTGCAAAACAGGGTGCAGTTTACGTGGGCTAGGTTTGTGCAGCCGTATGCCTAGGGAAAGACCACCCCCCCAGGACACGCGTCAATATTACTACGGACATGCTAAATAAACAACCCCCAAAAGTGGGGAGGGGGGGATGACATGGTGCTTGCATCCAGGCTTGAGCACACAACCTCTCTTTGGGTTCATTTGAGGCAGTTATACACAAGCAACCCCGGGAAGATCGCTGCATGAATTGCCACAGAACTAACTTGGCTTGTAACTGCGACGAATCACTGCAAAATTGTGTGAAAGCAACATAAAAATCACCACACCACTGTAAAAGCTCCATCATGTTTGATTGAAAATCTGATCTATCCTGGTTCTGAACAATTCTAAATTCTGTTTGTCCATCTGCAACCTTTCCAATCTTTGTCTGGGATTCATCAAGTCTGATTTCTGTGGTTCCAAGGATTGCTATTTGTTGTTCACTGCCTACACCCTGTATTACATTTGCCTATCCTAGACTACCTGTGGCAACCATTTTGAGACCGTTAAGAGGCAACAAACGACATTTTGGCTTCGTTGTGTACTGTTAAATTTGGAGAGGATGGGTTCTTCCTACTGTCCTTGTGATGATGCCTCAGCTCATTTGGCTACTCCAAACCCCCTGCATTGTAGGGCTTCATCTTACTCAGTCCACGTGCACGCAGCAACTCAAATGCATACATACAAAATTTAGGCCACATTGTGTAGTACAAGACAAATGCACACTTACTGCTGCATGCATAAACACACCCCAGCAGGCACTGACAAAAATCAAGAAAAGCGTTTGACAGGTTTCGGCAGGTGTCATAAGGCTGCCTCCCACCTGGCCAGTGCAACATCCTTGTACCACGGGCCGGAGGATTGGGTTGGGGTGTCGGATCTAGGCAATGGACATGCACATAAGCCTGCTTGCTCAGCAACATCTGTGGACCATGTGTCCTTGCCCACAAACTCGAATAATTACGGGATTTCCTGCTTGCAACATCCTGACATGCTGAACCAGGGCGGTCCTTAACGGGGGAAAAAAAAAGTGTTCCGGAACCAGTTTTCCCAAAAAAGCCCGCGGGCACTCCATGTGCTCAACCATGGTTGGTGGCGGTTGGCAGTTGCGGTGGGCAGTTTGCAACTGGTGGTTAGTGGCGGTTGGCGGCGGTTGGTGGTTGGTGATGGGAGGTTGGTGGCGGTTGGCAGTGGTTTGCAGTTGGCGGTTGGTCGCTGCTGGTGGTTGGCGGCGGTTGGTGGCGGTTGGTGGTTGGCGGCCGGTGGCGGTTGGTGGCTTGGGGCGGTCGGTCCTTAAGGGCGGTCCTTAGCAAAAAAAAAATCTGGTCCCTTAAGGACCGCCCTGTGCTGAACTCACTTGAAACCCTCTCCCTCATTCTCGTCTGTGGTCAAGACATTAAGCATCCATTCAGCATCAACCTTCGTTTGGCATATCAACCTCCCTGCCCACTGGTGTGGCACCTGCAGTGCATGCACAGCCAGGGCCCTCGTTTAATATTTGTGTAACAGTATCCTCACCTCAGGAAGGCACCCAACTACAAAACAAACTCATTTAGGGTCGGCGAGGTCCCTGAAGAGTTCCAAGACAACAAAGGTGCTTGTGCTTGTATTAAAATATCAGCTCCCTAAGACCCTAACCAGAATGACGGGTGCAGCGCACCGGATTGGCGTAGTTTGAGGGTTGGGTGGGGGTCCCGGGCCGCGATGTACATTCATCTCGCCGCATATCAACCCAGCATGTACAGCATGTGCTTATCAGTATATTGATGTGGTGAAGCCGCAACCTAATGTGGGGTCCACCGGTATACTTAGCACACGTTTGGATACCGAATCTGAGAACCCTTCACGCACACCCAAGACCCAAAAAATGCGCCACCCCCCCCCCCACCTGTCACTGCCCACACAATATTCCAATCAATATCCCTGCCTTCTTGTTCATGACTTCCCACCCACTACTGTCCATGCACTTGAGGGAGCCGATTTTTAAACATGCTGCAGCCGACTCATAGCAGCAGTCAGAGAAATGGGTTAGCAGTTGAAATATGGTGAGATAAAATATGCGATGTGTACACCGTGTACAAAATAATGGGGTGTACATATAGAGGCTCAATGAGTATGTGTGGGTGGGGGGGGTATGCCATAGAGGCTGAATGAGTATGTGTGTATGGGACCCTTGCTGCACATTTCAACACATCTGCGATGGCGAGCCACCATGCTGTCACCATTTGCAACCCCTTCTGGCTCTTCACCCATGGCCACGGGGGGGCCTAGCCGAACATGACCAGTCCGCAGCGTGACCCTAGCAGTCTTGAACACTTTCCTCCTCTGATAGGGGTGTTTGAGGACAGAAAGCAATACCCTCTCACAAGCCAGCAAAAGAGCATTCCCCAGGGCGATCAAACAAAACAGTGGCACCTCAAATGTGCAGCAAGGTTAAAGTGTTACAGCGTCGAGTATGGGGGACCATAGGGGGGTTCTTGTTCCGATGCAAGACCCTAACAGGGTAGCAGACCATATAAAAAAATGAAGAGGGGGGGGGGGGGGCTGACGGCAGAAATATTTGAAATCACCGGCGGTATGGTCTCTCGTTGGACACATCAGCAGGAGTACATCCGTACGCACGCAAAGGGAGAAGCAAGAAGAGGCAAGAGGACGAAACAGCGCTCGAGGAAGCCACAACAGCTACGCAGCCGCAAAGCCCAATATGCTGCAATGGGAGACCTGCTGTTTGATAAAATCAAGCAGCAACGCACGAGGGGGGGGGCTCAGGTGACTAGAAGTGTGTTGGGGCCCAACTGGTCGGCATCATACAGGCTGATAGCCCGTACAGCTGAGAGCCATTTCAGCTCACACTAAACCCTTGCTACCCCTGCATGGGGCCCTTGCTGCACATTTGAACACATCTGCAATGGCGAGCCACCATGCTGTCACCACTTGCAACCCCTTCTGGCTCTTCACCTCCGCCATGGGGGGTCCTAGCCGAACATGACCAGTCCGCAGCGTGACCCCAGCAGTCTTGAACACTTTCCTCGTCCGATGGGGGAGTTTCAGGACAGAAAGCAATGCCCTCTCACAAGCCAGCAAAAAGGCATTCCCCAGGGCCATCAAACAAAACAGTGGCACCTCAAATGTGCAGCAAGGTTAAAGTGTTGCAGCGTCGAGTATGGGGGACCATAGGGGGGTTCTTGTTCCGATGCTAGACCCTAACGGGGTCATGGTAGCCGACCATAAAAAAAAAAGACGAGGGGGGGGGCTCAGCTGACTAGAAGTATGTTGGGGCCCAACTGGTCGGCATCATACAGGCTGATAGCTCGTACAGCTGAGAACCATTTCAGCTCAGTCTAAACCCTTGCTACCCCTGCATGGGACCCTTGCTGCACATTTGAACACATCTGCAATGGCGAGCCACCATGCTGTCACCATTTGCAACCCCTTCTGCCTCTTCACCCATGGCCACGGGGGGGCCTAGCCGAACATGACCAGTCCGCAGCGTGACCCTAGCAGTCTTGAACACTTGCCTCCTCTGATAGGGGTGTTTGAGGACAGAAAGGAATGCCCTCTCCAAGCCAGCACAAAAGCATCCCCCAGGGCCATCAAACAAAACAGTGGCACCTCAAATGTGCAGCAAGGTTAAAGTGTTACAGCGTTGAGTATGGGGGACCATAGGGGGGTTCTTGTTCCGATGCAAGACCCTAACAGGGTAGCCGACCATATAGAAAAATGAGGAGGGGGGGGGAGGGGGGGGGGGGCTCAACTGACTAGAAGTATGTTGGGGCCCAACTGGTCGGCATCATACAGGCTGATAGCCTGTACAGCTGAGAGTCATTACAGCTCACACTAACCCCTTGCTACCCCTGCATGGGACCCTTGCTGCACGTTTGAACACATCTGCAATGGCGAGCCACCATGCTGTCACCATTTGCAACCCCTTCTTCAGTTAATGACCAATCGCGCCTGTAGCTCAAGGGATCAAGCGCAACCAACAAGAGGTAGGGAGATGCCACCCAGAAGTGGCCTTGACTTTTCCCATGTCGTTCAAGTTCGACACGTCTGATGCCTGCAAATATGAAGAAATCTACTGGCAGCAGGTTCACCACCGATGTGGTCCGGCTTCCAACGCTTGCGTTCAATGTCTGCAGTTGAGAGCGTTGACATGCACAACGAGCACATGGGGCTCATGGCACAGGGTTGATAGTGTGCAGGAGATTGCACTGACCCACACCTTAATTTCACCCCAAACCTTTTCTCCCCCACAACCCCTCTGACTCAGGGGCTTACCTCAGAGAGAGGGCGACCCCGTCACGCAAACGATACCATGAAACTCAGGACCATCACCGAGGCCCCCTTAGAAGTCTCCATTGGTTTCTTCATGTCTATGTATTGCTCCCTCATTTGACATGCATCGTCAATCAAATGCCAACCGCCCTCAAGGTACTGCAATATTACCACCAAAAACCTTTGGCCTGATGCCGCAGGCACCATGGAGTGAGGTCAATTTGCGGATTCAAGGAAGCAAGCAGGGGACCAAAAAACATTTGCATGTTGATCTGTTGACACCACCACTTTCTGCAAAGGAGAGACTACGGCTCCACTTCGGGGGCGGACTTGAAGACACCATGGGCTGTGTGGTTGACGGTGAGTGTTACCAACCTTTGTGGCGCGGACACACCAACCAGGGGAGTCCGGAAATACGGCTTCTGCTGCAAGGTTCCAAGCAGAGATAAAAGTGGTCCACCACCTTCTTCCATGCGACAGCACTCTCGGGGTTCTGGGCATTGTCCCTGACCCACACAGTAGCATCATGAAGGTAGGGTAGGTAGGTAGGTGCACTCGGTCGTGGAGAGGCGCCCCATGGTTCCCCCTGGCGTCGCCCCTGTGACGAACAGGAAGAGGTTCCGCGCGTGAAGAGGGGAGGCAGCTTCCTTCCCGCTAGACCTGACTGGTGGCCCCAACAAAGCGGCCCCGGGCAACACCGGGAGGGCTGATCGCCGCCAGCGTGACTGCTTGTCATGCCGGGAGGGTGGGCCCCCGTGCTTACACACGTCCCCTCCTTTGGGCAGAAACCCTAGGGGTTCACTGGACTTCCTGGCGTATCCCGTTCCCAAGGCATGCATGCCTGTTCTTGGTACTGGGGTTCTGAGGTGCTTGGGTGTCACACGCTCCGCCTCGAGTCCCAAAGCAGCCGAGAGTAGCATCATGAACTTATTACAGGTTGGTGCTGAACTTCGCATCACACACTACATGCGCCAATAGTGTAAAACAGCAATATACAGTGTACTGCAATAAACAAAGCGCACCACAGGGTGATATTGCTGCATTGTGGGTGTTAAGGCAGCCCCACAGTCCTCAGACACAAATACGTTTAGCCCAAACTCATACACCAATGTTTTGCAGAGATTCCTCTTCCAGCACCCTCTGCCTTTTGTGAGAGAAACCCATTTTAAAAGCAGCACTGCAGCAAAGCAGTGGGGCGGTGGGACCCAATTAAAACAGCAGGGGGGGGGGGGGGGCTAGGCATCCACAATGCACCCCACAATCTACCCAGGGTAGATCTTTGATTGCCAGGTCCAGACCTGTTTTCAACAAGGAATCATCAACACTGATGATGCAGTGAGGTAGGAGTGGAGGGGTGGAGGGGGCTGGGGAGGGGGGCAAAGGGCGTCACCAGCTGGCCAACAAAACCATCAAGTGCATGAGGGCTTTTCCTAGCCGTAAAAGGGGGGAAACCATCTTTCATTACGATAAGACTGTTGTCAGTTGGACTCACTGGCTCCTCCCACTGCTGTCAGTTACCTTCCAATCACCATCGTAACCCGTCAGCAACCCTCTGCCTTGAGCACCCTTAAGGGCTGTCCTGAACAAAAATACAAACTTGAGATTAATTCTGCGAGACATCTGAGGGACGAAAGCAAAGATATTCACACACCACTGTCTTGCCGGCTTCCATGGCCTTGACTGAGCAGGGTGGGTCCTGCGCAATGGAATGCCAACACTGAAGAGGCCTGGCATTGCACTTGGAGAAGCATCAAGCCTTTTCGGTTTCATCTCAGGGGGGCGATGGAAGGAGTCGGAAGGGCTCCGCTTGCGCTGCTGCGCAGGTGCTGGGGCGCGGTGGAAAGAGTTGGAACCTCCGGAAGGCACGAACGGTTGGCGATTCCTTGGCCCTGCGATAGACAAAAGCGACAGACGATATGACACGCATGTGCTGCTGCAGGCCGTTGGCCGTGTTTATGCAGGTACCAGCATTTGGCATCAATCAAATGTCGAGGGCAACTGTGTGGTGGCAAAGCGATTCGCAGTTGACTCGCCAGCTTCTCAGACTGCGGATACTAAATCAGTGCCAAAGTGCCCAAACTGCTTCCAAATCACCTGAAGCACCTGCTGGACTCGACGACCCAAATTGCCAAAACGACAGATGACGTGAATGGCCTGAATCGGTGGAAGGGGAATTGAATGATGCAAGCAGGGGAACAGCTCTGGTATGCCTTCCACAGCAACAAAGGATTGAAAATTCCTGGGTGTGGACCGACAACATGCGACAACGTTTGCTGACGCATCTTCTTTCTTCTTTTTTTCACGGAGGTTGCCAGCGCAAAAATTGTCCATGCGATCAGTGAGGCCAGCGGCGGCTTGCCTCCGCTTCTAAGCCCCCCGTCAGGCTCAGGCAACGTTTCTGGCCCGGTGAGAGATTACTGATGCTCCATACATTGACCGCGGGTGTGAGGGAAACCACGGCAGCAAAAGAATGGTGCCAGTTGGGACTACTTCATTGATGGCAATTGAGCTGTGGATGTGCAGGGAGGGGGTCAGGGGGTAAATGCAGTGGGTGCAGAAAAGACATGTCCTTCAGTGTCCTCGAAAACCCCTGAATATGCCAGGGTAATTGTTTCGAAATCCTTTGGAGAGAATTGCCAGCACATTTACTCCCCCCTGCCTGGGTACCCTGCAGCCGCATGCATTACAGGGGAAATTGCAGACACCCATCTGATAGCCCACAGTATACTGGCAGCTCTGGGTACCAAGACCGTCCACGGCTGGTCAGTAGGAAGGAGGTGATGATTTGTTAAGGGCGGCAGGTGCAAGATCAAGTCAGCAGCGTCAGCAGCAACAGAAATGTGTTGGCCATGCAGAAAACACACTTTGTGGGCAGGCTTATGAGGGGCTGCGCTTCTCGGCGGTCTGTCAATCGGCGGTTCGTCCACAGAATTGATGTCCTCGGCGATGTGTGGAAGGCGCTACAAAGGGCAACAGAACGCAGGGGTGCACACGGGCGGGGCTCTTTTCATGCAAACCACACTCCGCATCCCAATGCACGACGCAAATCCAGCAGACATAGAGCATGGATAAGGGACTGTGGAACACGGACATATGTTCGACGGCTGTGCTTGGAGACGCGCAGGCTCACTGACAGCTGCAGGGCTCAATGGTGTTAGGAACCGGGGAAAGCGTCAGAAGACCCTGTCGGTATTGCAGTTTTTGTGATCACGCATCTTAGGAACAAAACGGGGCAGTGGATTCAAGACTGTTTGCGCTGCATTTCTACAGAGGACTCTCGTACGCCTGGACCTCCACAGAGCACCGACTGACCAGTGAGTGCCAGTGAGTGGTCAAGGGCAAACCAGCCAACCGCTGTCAGTTAAGCACACAATCCTTCCTAAGACCTCCTGGGTTCTGGTAGCGACACTCAGATGACCACCAATGTCATCTCTGTAGCCTAAAAAAAATTTACAGTCCCTTGGGGTACTGTACCTTGGACAAATGGGGAGGAGAGTAACCGACGTGAGCCGCCAATACAGATCTGGGCTATCCAGGCCACCTGTTCACTCTGCCCAAGGATACCGCACACACTGTTCTGCAATTGGGTAAGAATCAACTCAGCTTACATCGGACTCTGTCACTGTCAGTGTCAGGGAAATCAGACCTGCAGAATGCCTTCCAGATTGGCCTGAAAGTTGTCGAGGACTTCATGAGCTTTCTTCTGCAGACGATCGCAACGCCCATCACTCGGCGATGGGTCGCCTGGGGTGTCGCATACGTCGCTTCTGGTGTCGGTGTTGGTGTCGGTGTGGCGGGTGTCGGTGTCGGTGTCGGTGTCAGTGTCGTACCCCGCTGTGTTGAAGGGGTACGGGCGGACATCGAGAGGCATGCAGCGGCTAAGTTCAAGAGGAGGTACAACGGGGCGCTGATGCCCCGAGCTTGAGCCCTGTAAAATGCACAGAATGACAGGGAAACGGGAGAGACAGATAGAAAATTGGGGGGGAATGGGAGGAATGTTGCATCAAACGCTAATCAATGCAATTCACGTGCAATTGCAAATTGGCCACATGTGCCTTTCACCCACGCCCTCCAAGCAGTGAAAATCTTTGGACCGCACGTAGTGTTCGTACATGCATATGTATATTCATCCATCCATCCATCCATCCATCCATCCATTCATTCGCTCATTCATACAAACGTGGTGTCCTGACTCTGCAGTCTGACTCCTGAGTCTGGGGGTTGGGCGGCACAGGGCATTTGGTGAAACCTAGTATGCACGTAGCAAAACGTAGTAAAATGTAGCAAAACCCACTAAATGTTGCAAAACCTAGTAAAAAAACTTCTTCAAAAATTGTTTTTTTTTACTAGGTAAAAAAAGCAAAAATTTCAAAAAGTTTTCCTTACTAGGTAACTAGGCACTGACAAAGTTGGACTTGAATTTGAACAAAAAACACAAATTTTCTTAGGGGGTGGGGGTCAACCGTAGGTGGTATTTGTGTTTAAGGGCATGGTGCCCCCTGGTCTATTCTAGGCCACCTGTGTAAGTGGCGCCCGACCCGGGCCAAACCATGTATTGCAAGGTCAGCAGAAACAAAATGAGGCTCACGAAAAGATGGAGCTTTTATATCATAAATAAATATATATATTACTACACCCCTCCCCCCTTAAATCTAGCTAACATTCAAGCAAGCAACAAGCAAGCAAGCAACAAGCAAGCAAGCAAGCAAGCACTGCTCCTTTCTGTTTTGGCCATTGCTCAGCCTCATCGCTTCGGGCTCTACTCTACTCTAGCAATCCTGGATCTCAGGTGTTGCCCTTGCGAAATCCACATCTTCAGCCAAAAACTCACCAGTGGCGCCCCGGGGCGGGGGCTCCAAGTTTGGAGGTGCCCTCCCAAAACTGCGCATTTTGTGCCGCAAAACAGCCTTATTTGGCCCGAAACGGCCTCAAAACTCAGCCAAAACAGACAAATGACGGGAAACAGTTTGTACATCCACGTGCGCCTCGATTGCCCCGTGACCAAGAGCACTTTGGTGCCCCCTATGTCCACGATATGTCCGAGAAACGGCCCAAAAGTGGCCAAAAATGGCCCGAATGTGCGCTGTTTGAGTCAAAGAGGCCCAAAACCAAGAACGGGCCGTATCTTGGGCTACGTGGCTCAAAACCAAATTCCGAAGGCGCCTAGTCCACCCGCAACCCCCCAGTTTTTGTTGTTTTCCAAGCCTCAAAATCACCCAACGAGACGCCTAGAGCCCCGTACCAGTGGTCACTTGGTGCAGCGAGAGGGCAGCCTAGCCGGCGCACCGTTGGGGCCAACGGTGGGTCCACCGGGGTCCCCGGGGCGAAAAAAAAGGTTTTTCTCAAAGTTGTTCCTAGACCACTGGGGATGCTCAAAGCAGTGTTTTTGGGCCGTTTTGAGCCCGTGGTGGCGCATTTTGGGCCATGGAAAATCCCAAAATTCATCGAAAATGGGCCGTTCCATGACCAAAAATGGGTCAAAAATGGGTCAAAAACGCAATTTTCCAAAAGTGATCCCGGACCATTTGGGATGCTCAAGCAACTGTTTTTTGGCCATTTTGAGCCCGTGGTGGCGCGTTTTGGGCCATGGAAAATCCCAAAATGCATTGAAAATGGGCTGTTTCATGACCAAAAATGGGTCAAAAATGGGTCAAAAACGCAATTTTCCAAAAGTGATCCTGGACCATTTGGGATCCTCAAACAAGTGTTTTTAGCCCATTTTGAGCCCGCGATCACGTGTTTCGGTTCATGGAAAATCCCAAAATGCCTTGAAAATGGGCCATTTTGGGACGGAAACAAGAGCCCCTGTTGGTAAAAGAGGGCGAGTAGTTCCTTGCCTTTTTTTGCCGTTTGTGTGCTTTGTTCTTCTCTGCCCGTTGCTCTTAGTGATATGACTTGGAGTATAGGTGTACTCTTAACGGAGTTACCTTCACATTCACGTCATGTCTAATCATGGGAGCAAGAGTTGCAACAATGGTGTGGAGTGGTTGGTACAAGAGGGACGAGTAGTTCCTTGCCGTGTTTTGCCGTTTGTGTGCTTTGTTCTTCTCTGCCCGTTGCTCTTAGTGATTGGACTTGGAGTACAGGTGTACTCTTAACGGAGTTACCTTCACATTCACGCCATGTCTAATCAAGAGGCAAGAGTTGCAACAATAGGTGTTGTAATGGTCTTGTCCTTGGTTTGATTTTGATCATCCTTGTCGAAATCCTTCATTTTGATCTATCTCCTTCCAACGTCTGCGAAGCACTCAAGAACAATAACCAAAACTTAATATCATCCCGTCAATCCGTACAAACATTTTGAATGTAAAATACATACCTAAGTTATGCTTTCTGATATGCCTACTTTATTCTGATCTGGCCTATGCTACGCATGCGCGACACACGCGATCGCACTAGCGATCTTTACTCTGTGTCCTATTACACTCTCTTCCCAAGCTATTTGCAGGGGTTTACCTCAGATAATGGCTGACTAAGGAAAATAGACACTCAGCTCTTTACTCTAGTGTGTGGGGGGGAGGGGGGGGCTGAGCTGCTGTAGACAGCCCAGAGCAGGGTGTCAAACACACACCCAAAAAAAATTTTACTGTGGCGCGCTGCAGGACTGAAGTACACTGCAGCCCTACATACTAGTTAGAGTTGGGGGTTAGGGTGCAACTGCGGGCTTCGACTACACTGCAACCTTACAATACTAACCTGCCTACAAACAGAAACTGCCTGCAGCAATGGCTAAGCAGGCAATACAGCCCCAAAAGCGCTCTGGAAAAGAGAAGGGGGTTGTCAGAAAATCATAACAACTTTCTGCCTGCCTGAAAACGTTAGCTAATGTACAAAATCCCTGCCTGCCCTGCAGTACACGCAGCAAGTGGAGAATTGTCTCGTTTTTTCCTGCGTCTGTAAAAACAGTGCTTGAACTTGATGTAATGTACAAATCCCATTAACCTGTACCTTGTTAAAAATCTTTGGTCCCGCCCCGAATTCAGGACCTCCAATATTCTTTGACGTTCTTTTGGTCCTGCCCCGAAGTCAGGACCCTCTGATGTGTTCTGAGATCCTCCACTTGCTGGCACTGCAAAAGCAAAACAGAAACAACAGAACATGCATGTCATATAAGAAAAACGTGAACGTGTCGGATCGTCAGCACATATCCACCATCCACCGATGATTTCCACTTCTGTTGACCTGACCTGCATGAACGCACAGAGGTTAGAAAATACACACACGCAAACGACAACTATGCTTTCAAATCGCCATTAGCGTTGACCGCGCCATTCCACGCTCGCTTTCTAGGCAAGTAAACACCCTCACCCACCTACTGTCCCACTCTCCTCATTTCCTACAGGCCCCGTCAGATTCCATTCAATTTGTGTCAAACAACAATGGCCAAGACCCGATCATCTGCAATCGATCTAATGGTTATCTCAAAGATCCAGGTTCTCCTACACTGCACCGCACTTGCACTCACAACACACTTACACTCACTCACGCACTCCACTCTTCCACTCACCTTCCCACTACCTTGGAACAGCCGCCTTCACCAAGTCCTACTGCTCGTTTGCCATATCGACTGCCAAATCCTCTCCAAGAATCTAATCATGAGTCTGATTTCGAGCAACGCAACGCCTGGTTCACGAAGCGTCATAAATTTGATCATGAGAAGCAGCACCAGTCGCCCATTCACGCCTATGATCGTCTTCGCAATGCTCGGTTCACAAAATGCCCTGATTTCGAGCAACGCAACGCCTGGTTCACGAAGCATCACAAATTTGATCATGAGAAGCAGCATCAGTCGCCCATTCACGCCTATGATCGTCTTCGCAATGCTCGGTTCACAAAATGCCCACTAAGCCTGAAACATCTCCTTTCTTGCATTACCTCTAGTCCACAACTTCACCCAACTCATCCACATCCACCTCAGTACAACCACTCTTCACACACACCCAACACCCTCCACAACCCCACTCAACTCCATCCCCAACACTATCCCTCCGTACGACAAACACACAAAACACAACAACTACCCCCAACCCCACCCTCACAAAAGGCGAGCCCTCTAACCCACCAACAGGTAACAATCACCAAGTTCCCTCACCGCCATCAATACAATTCAACCCTCAACCTCCCTCTTCAACCCCCGAACATCCAATCCTCTCTAAACCTTCCCTCAACATAACAACTCACAAGACAGCAAAAAACATCACTAACATTGAAGTCATCATCCTTCACCACTTCAACAAAGGGACTGACATTCTCTGCCTGCAAGAAATCCCCTCTGCTATAAAGCTAAATTCCAATTTCAAACTCACAATTTTTGACCATTATGCCCCCGACCAAACCAACGGCACAGCCATTGTCGTCCACAACCATCTCGCTCCTTCCTGCACTAAAACTAAACACACCAACGTCCACGGATGCCTCACCACCATAGACATCATCCTCCCAGGCTACTCCCGCTTACGCCTTTTCAATATCTACAAGACTCACATCATTCCTCACCAACAAAGACTCGCTCACATTATCTCTCAACTCCAACAACAAGAACCCTGCCACATTCTTGCTGGCGACATGAACACTCATCTCAAACCCACCGTTGACTGTGACAACATCAAACACCCTAAAACCTGGCCCTGCCTTCACAACCAGCTTTTCCCCACCAACACTGACCACCCTCCTCACCTTCTTGACCTTTTTCGTATACAGCATCCCCACTCCCGCCAATGGACCAGACCTAAAAACAAACGCCTCACTAACTCCCAATCCAGAATTGATCTTATCCTTGCTTCCCCTACTGCCATCTCTATTTTCAACCCCCAAAACACCTTCATTGACACTACCATCACTACCACAGACCACCACCCCGTAACGACCACCATCAACATTCCCACCAACCCCCTCAACATCTACCACATCCCCCGAGCCGAAATTCACTACCGCCCTCTCAACAAATCCGAGCTGAACATCTTCTCTAACCACCTCGCCCCTTTAGACGACTGGGCCAAAACACACTCTGCTGATTTACTTACCACTTCCACTGACACCATCGTCGACATCACCAACAACATTCTCAACTCCCTCGTCAACGCTTACAAGAAAACCTCCAACCAAGGACATACTCACAAACCTACCAAGCCGGAAAAAGATTTTCTCCATCACCTCTCCACCATCCACCCCTCCGGTTCTCTTTCCCCTTCTCAAGCTAACGCCCTCCAACACTCTCTCAATCAATGGACCGATAAGAAAACAAAACAAGCTCAAAATACGACTTCACTCTTCCCTCGTCAAAGGTCACAAAATCAAAAAATCCATCAACAACATCCTCCAGCCCCGCTCCTCTGTTCCTATGGCCCTTTACGATATCAATCACAACCTTACTTCAGACCCTTACTCCCTGTGCGAATCTATGGGCCAATGCCTCACATCTCTGGGTGGGCCCACAGATTTTCAAACTGACCCCCAACTAATTGACTCCCTCATGCAGGACTCCCCTAAAATTCCCTCTAATGCCCCTCAACCTCAATTCACCGAATCCTTCTTCAACACACTTCTTTCCGACTCCAACCCAACCAAAGCACCAGGCTTTGACAACACAAACCTCTACCTTTTCCACATAGCTCCCTCCCACATCAAACACTTACTCTTCCTCGTCTGCGACTACTTCATTACCCACCCCACACCCAGACAGTGGCTCACTGCACACATCTTCCTCCTCTACAAAAAAGGCGACCCACACGAACCCATAAACTACCGCCCCATCGCCCTCCTCCAAACCATTTATAAAATCCTGGCTTCATACGCCGCTACTTCCCTTACCTTCTACGCCACCCAATACAAACTCCTCCACCATACACAATATGGAGGAATACCCAATCACCGCACCACCGACCATATCTACTCCATGATCTCCAACATCTCACTCCACCCCGACATCTACCACCTCTACCTCGACCTCAACAAAGCCTTTAACTCTGTCCCCCACTCTGCTCTCTGGCAAATTCTCAAGAACTATAATTTCCCTACTCACCTCATTACCCTAATACAACACCTTTACTCCCATCCAGCAGATTACCCCTCCATTAACGGCTTCTCTCTCTTCGCAGCCATGACCCTTAGAGGCTTGCGGCAGGGCTGCCCCATGTCCCCCATCCTCTTCAACCTCTTCATCGACCCCATCCTTCGGCAACTTGACTCTATCCTACCCAAACAACCCTTCCGCGCCCTCTTCTCCTTCATCGACGACATTGCTCTCCAAACTACCTCTATCTCTACCAGTCACACCGCACTATCCTTCCTCTTCACCATTGGTCCCAAATATGGGCTCTCCTTCAATGCATCTAAATCCGAACTCCACGCCCTCAATAATTCACCCCACGTCACCATCCGCATTTCATCTACCCTATCCTTCAGCACATGCAACCCTGACACCAACCAGCCCCGCTCACACTACAAGTACCTCGGCGTCTACTTCTTCAACAACCAACAAAACAAACATATGCTTCTCCTCCTCAACAACACCATTACTTCCTTCTTCACCAATTTGCTCTCTCTCCACCTCTCACACACTGAACTCATCAAACTTGCAAACTGCCAGCTCATCCCTACACTCGCCTATCGCCTCAACTACAACTCCCTTCCAAATGAATCCCTTGACACCCTAGACCACTCCATATGGAAACACATCGCTTACCAAGGCAAACTCTCTAAACGCACACCCAACAAAACCAAATACTCTCCCCGACACACATTTGGCCTCGGCATTACAAAACTCTCACAAATCACACACACACAAACAGTCAACCACTGTTTGAGGTACACTCTGAATGAAGGCCCCCCAACCGCCAACAAAACCGTCCAACATACCCTCTCTCATCCCTCGGCTGAATCAAACCTGATTCAAACCATGTTCACCACCTCAGCTCACCACTTCTCCATTCAAACACATAACATTCCCCACTCCAACCCCTGTCTTCTACGTGACCTCCCCGTCAACACCACCATCGAAGCCTCCTTCCACACATCCCCCAACCTCCCTCCTACATGGCACCCTGGCAAGATACTTCAGCACAACCCAAAAACAACCACAGTTCAATTTTCTGACATGACCTGCCCTGTCAGCAACTCCCACAGTTTTCGTTTTCCCATCCAGCCAGCGACCATAATATCCCCCTTTCTTTCTCTGCCTCAAGCTTCACTGCATCCAACATCTCTTCAATCCTTCCCTCTTTCTTACTCAACATACACATCCACGAACTCCTACCTCTGCTTCCACTCCAACCAAACGATTCGTCCCCCAAATAACTCCCATCTGGATTTCTGGGGCTGCCACGACCTCCTACAGCACCTCCAGCAAAACCAGAAATACACACTCATTTACACTGATGGATCAGACGACCCCTCATCCTCCCTCCCTTCAGGTTCAGGAGGGGTCATCACGCATCAACCTAACCACCACACCATCCTCACCAATCTCTCCCCCATCAAAGGATCCTATCCGGCAGAAATCTATTCCAATATCACTACACTCTTCTTTCCCAATCTCCCCTCCCTTCAACAACCCATCATCTTCGCCATTGACAACCTCTCGGTCTGCACCACACTCAACTTCCTTCAACCACTTAATCACCCACCATTTTCTTCCCACACTAATTCCTTTGCCTTTTGGTATAATCTCATTTGGCACCTTCTCCAACGTCTTAGACATTTAAACATTCTCTTCACCTGGATTAAAGGCCATGCAGGTTTTCCAGGAAACGACACGGCCGACTCCATCGCTAAATGGATAACCCTTCATCTTTCTCTCCACATTACCCCCTCCTCATCCACCACTCTTGCTCTCCACCAAACGCCTCTGCCCGGAAAAATTACAACTAAACACACCAAACACAAACTCCCCACTCACGAACACAACAACATCCACCTCTCCCTCAGCAACAAATTCTTCCTCAAAGCCTCATGGTTTTCCACTTTCATCTTTAAATGGGTCAACGGACTTTACTGTTGCAAAGGTTACAAGCCTCACTTCGTCCTCAACAAACACTTATGTCCCAAATGCAACACCCATCACCCCCTCGATCCCATCACATTCATCACCACATGCTCCTCAACCACCCACCTACGGCAATTACTCTTCAACACCTGGACCCAACCCTTTAAAACCACGATTCTCTCCTGGTGGACCACCGCGACCTCAGGTGACAAACGAAATTTTATCCGCACCCTAATCCCCAACTCACTTAGCAACCTTCTTCGCACCCCTCCTCAGAACTCCTCTTACCACCAACACGCCAAAAACTTGGACCTCGCTTTCAAGCAAAGACAAAAACCATTACAAAAAGCTATCTACGACATCAAACAATGGCTTCATGACAACCCCATTCCCAACATCCAGTCCATTCCAGCCTCATCCCCCCACAACCCTTGGAACGAACATCTCTCTATCTACAGCACATCTTCCACTCATCCATGTCCTCTCACATTCCCCAAACCCACTAACAATCAGTCACACAACAAGCATCCACATAAAAGACGACCCACAGCCCTCTCCACAAAGCCCAGCAAACCCGCTGCACTTCAACTTCATGTTTACAACTCTGAGCTTCATCCTCAAATAACAAACTATATCCCTCCTCCACAACAACATCCGTCAAGCAACACACAATAACCGCACTCAAATCCAGAGACAACCCCCCCCCCCACCATGAACCCACTCTCCCCACATCCAGACTCACTCCAACTGCACCAACTGCTACCACAGACTCCAGCCACCTTCCGCAGCATCAACCCCCCCCACCCCTCACCACTTTCATCCTCAACCATCACCACCACCATTCTGCAAACATTACAGCCTAAGCAACCACCGACCCTCGCCAGTCACTCACCCCACATCACTGTACCATCACTGCACTGACACACACATCACTGCACTTCACGGCACTTCACCACTCACCTTCACACTCTGCACAATGCACTGGAGGATCTGTATTTTACGAGTGACCTTCGATCTTTTGCTCCTGTTTCTTAGCCTTCTTTTGCTTCTTTCCTTTTCGTTCAGGCATCGGCATGTTTTCTCCCGTCCCCTAGGGGTCATCTATCTCCTTGCACCTGCCTACATCACTGCCATAGCATCTGCAGGCCCCATGACTCACTTCAGGCCTCTGGTGCATAATTTTGCAGTGTTTTCACCCTAAGTAAGTCTGTAAACACCTGCAGCTGTCCGTCGGTGAACTTCGGCTCGCCATGAACGCTTGCTATGCCCGTGGTCAGGCCGCTTCAGTGCATTGTCTTCGGCGGGGGACCGCCATGCCCAAAAAAACGACAACTATGCTAATGCACACGAGGTATGAAAACGCAAACAAAAGTCGACGTAAACACAGCGTGAAAAGTTTTTATCATTATACCCTGCTGTCAAACGTGTAACCGTATTCGTAAAATCTATAAAAAAAACTAATCAGGTTCGCTCAAGCTAATCTATGCCAACGCAGTGACACCTCGTACGCACGCACAAATGCACACACTCACCATACTTGAAAAGAAACGAAAAACACTGCAAAAACATATGGTACAAGTTACCTGGACAGAGAGAAAATGAAGACTGAAACATAAAAGACTGAAAATAAAAAGACTGAACAACACAAAAGCTGAACAACAGTAATTAAAAGACATACACACACCATCACGGGTCATGTGGCAAGAATATTTAGAGAGCCCACACAGAAAAAAAAAATGTCAAGCTGCCCGAGGCAGCGGTAACACTCCTGTCCACCTACGCCCCCGCAGGCAAACAGATGCCGTGGCGAATCACCCGCCCGACCCAAGTAGGCGCCGGCCCCAGAAAAAGAATCGCCCTTCAACTCAAGGTGGGGTGTCGTGCCGTACCAACCCAAGGCCAGGACCGATAAAATGAAGGGCTTAAGAAGGCGCCCAAAGGCCTACGAGACTTATAAGGCGCCTCGAGCGGGATTCGGTATGCCTACAGTGGGGGTTACTGTCCTACCTAAAGGAGTGCTCGCTAAGCACAACACCAACCAGACAACAAACTGCCACTCACCGGCTAAAAACAGAAGAAGTAGAACTAGAGACCACCAACAACACAGACAGAAAAAGAAAGATGTCCTTGATTAGTGCCCTATAGGTTTTGATGAAATCCTGCAGGTTTTTGATGGTGAAATCCCAAAACCAAAGGAGCAAGTAGAGCAAGAACAGGATGTGGATCGAATGAATGAATAGTTTGAAATCCACTGTAACACAGAAGGGCTGCAGATAGACAAAGCAGGTATAAACACAAAGATTAAATCACAAATGGATCATACAAAAGATGTTATATGAAAACTGGGCTGACTCTAGCCTCAAAGATAGCATCAAGCACTTCATGTGCACTCTTTTGGGTGAAATGGTGCTGGTTAGGAATGTGGGGCATAGGTGTCAGGCCAGAAACAGAATATGACTTGGCCAAGCAACTGAATTCAGAAATAGTTAAAAAGTAGAACCACATTAAGTGGTAGTAACAATTGAGTATAGGGGTCTTGGGTCGGGAGACCACTAGGCTTAGCCTCCAAGGCCTTAGGCATGAAATGCCTATTTTATTTCAGTATATCGTCCATGAAGGAAGATACCTCCGCTCAGTTGAGTGGTAGGGGTGAACTTCATGGGGGGCCAGGGTTATAACCCTAGTTACTTTGAGAACGTGTACTAAAAGCTTCAAAAGAGTGACAAAAATACTTAAGTTAGTCCTAGCATCAACAAAAGGGTTTTAAGGGGGGCTTGGCCTGGATCAAGCCCTCCAAGAAAGACATGGCAGTGACTTTTTCTTACTGCCCCCTGGAGTACTAGTTAGCTAAGCTAGTAGGACCAAGGAAAAAGGCTCAAATATTCCCAAAATTACCTCAGAAAATGCATGAAACTTACCAAAAACACCCTCATCAGTTCAAAGAAGCCTATCACACTGTAGGTACCCTCTAAAAACAGTGTAATGTACCGTGAATGATGTCTCTTTGATGGGGCATTCCTCAAAAGTCGCCAGCGTGCGCCGAAAGCTTTTGGTAAAAATTTGGGGGTAGTGGGGTTTGAACCCAGGACTCCCTCCCTGGAGCACATATGCTTGCCCAATAGGGTACAGTCGAACGCTCTAATGCGGACCGCCATCGCTTTGTAAACAGCGTTTTAGTAAACGTCCTGACCAAGGGCCAGGGCGGAGCAATACTCCCAATGGAGGACGCAAATCTCCAGGGGCTGAAAAAAATAGAAAATGTAACCAACACACCTATGATTTTGTGGGGCATTCTGCGGCCAAAACCGCATTTACGCTACCGCACTGGATCTGAAACGGCTTACTGGATCTGAAACGGCCGCGGTGCCAAAAATTTGTCGTTCAAACATCAATTTTTGCAAAATCCATTGCTTGAATACATTTGATTCCTTGGCACAAAAGTGTGGATGTGTCAGAACATTACAATGCTGTGGTTGAATCTAAAGATGCCTGCCAAAAGTCGTTTTAATATTGTTGTTCTGCTGTTCTTGTGCTGCTCAGCTGTAGTGCAGATCGATCCGGACATTTCCGGCTATTGACTGCTAAATTTTGACACAACATTTCTGACTAACGCTAAGTACTAATTGCCTTCGTTTTGCCTTGCTTGCAAACACAACGTTGAACTGGTGAGAACTGTTGAGAACTGAGGTCCCTGGGACTTCATTTGTGTTGCTGGTAAAGGTTTCGGAACAGTTGACAGTTGACGTGCTGTGCACTTGCTTGTGTTGTGCCTTCTTTGCCCGGTCTTGGCTCTGTGAGTTTACTCTTTGCCTGATTTGTTGCAAAGCCTGTTCTGCAACCCTTGACTCTCCCTTGAAAGGGATCTCCTGTGGTGCAGAAGTACCCATTCCAACGGTCAGGCTTTGTAGCTCATCTTTGGCAAACATCTCAAACTTGCAGGCACGGGCCCTTTGCACCGCACAATGCTCAAAAGAACTAGGCTTCACAAAGGTTGGCAGGTGTTTGAAATGACAATGAGAACTGAGGTGTGTGGTTAACTGAGAAGTCAGTTTGAACTGGTCCCACCCTACGATGCTCAAAAGAACTTTGCTTCACAAAGGTTGGCACAGGTTTTTGAACTGACTTTGAGAACTGAGGTGTGCAGGTAACTCAGAACTCGGCTTGAACTGGTTGCAGCGTACGAGGCTCCAAAGAACTTCGCTTCACAAAGGTTGCCACAGGCTTTTGAAATGACGATGAGAACTGAGGTGTGTGGTTAACTGAGAACTCGTTTTGAACTGGTCGCACCGTACGAGGCGCTAAAGAACTTCGCGTCACAAAGGCTGGCCCAGGTTTTTGAAATGACGATGAGAACTAAGGTGTGTGGTTAACTGAGAACTCGGTTTGAACTGGTCGCAGGTTTGAACTGGTCGCAGCGTACAAGGCGCTAAAGAACTTCGTGTCACAAAGGTTGGCCCAGGTTTTTGAAATAAAGTTGAGAATTGAGGTGAGTGGGTAACTGAGAACTCGGTTTGTGGTGCAGTGGTGGTTCCAGCTGTCTTGAATGGTTGAGAACTGCTGTAAGGAACTGGATGTGTACTGCCGGTGAACGGCATGCTGCTGCTGCTGCTGCTTGCTGCTGCCTGTTTTGTGTCACTCCTGGTTTTCCACTTCCGTGCACAGTATACTTCGAGTTGACTTTGGGCATGGGCCTGATTTCGAGGACCTTCCACCTACGGGCATTCTTCACCTGCTTCGCGTTGCCCTCCACTTCTGCACCGTGGTGCTCTGCAATGGGCTGCTGCACTCTGGCGCTGGGCAACAGGCTTCACTGAAGGTCCTTTTGGGCCTGCTTTTTGGATTTCACTCTGGGTTTCGTGACCTCCGAGGTCGTTTTGGGCATCCTGGTTGGGCTTCACTCTGATTTCCGTGACCTGGGGCTGCTGATTTTGGTGGATTTCAGTTGACTTCGTCATTCTTGAACTGCAAGTGGAGATCTGTGCTGCTGGTGGTGGATTTGCAGCAAGTGTGTTTTGTGTTGCCACACTCCAGTATGTAGCAGTTTATTCATTGTGCACACACCCAAAAATCTGCCCCCCCCCCCGCTCAGTTGAGGTGTTGTGTACAACCCCAAGGATCCCCCCCCCCCCGGGGGCTCTGCACACTTTTGCCTCTTACCTATCATCAATTTCCTCCCTAGACTGACAATGTTAACCAACAGGGAGTGACTCCTGTGGTTTAGCGAAAGGTGTAGCGATTTAAGAAGTCAAATCGCTAAAAACAGACGAAATCACGCGAGAAACTGTCATTTTCACACCAAAACTCAAAGTCGCCGACAAGCGCAACAGAAGCAGACTTCAAAAACAGGGTTGCGCAAGCGCAAACGGCTCGTGAAAAAGACGGTATCAGGCGTAGTTTTTAAAGTTCTAAAGGAAATTTTTGCACAGTTGCATCAAAATTTTTATAAACTTTAGGGAAAAGTATTCAAACTCAACCCACACCACAGAGCAGGTGGACAACCCATCTCTCAGGTATGCCAGTGTCATCTCACACGCATGCATTGCGTTCGTGTTGGTTGCTTCGTTAAAAGGTTAGCGTTCTCAACGCTGTGTTCGTTGGGGGTTCGGGTGCTCCCCTCTCTCTTGCTCTGCACAGGTCAAAACAGGAATGAAAGGTATGCTATGCATATGGAACGCGCAGCGCGCACGTAGGGTTAGAATATGCGCTGTGCTCGCGATGCATGTGCCTAATTGAGGCATTCACACGCTGTGGCGCCTTCCCTGTACCCCAATTCACCCTTGTTCTCTCTTCACAGGTAAGAAAAGAAAGTGCTTGCTCGTGTTTGTGTTGCCGTATTGCTAAAGTAGGGTTGCTTAAAACGCTTAGGCTTGTTTTGCGCTGTGCAGTGCCCCACTCCCTCTCCGCTTTCTGCAGGAAACAAGGCAAGGGAAGCATGCATGACACACAGTGCATTAATCGCTTAGGGTGGTTCATAATTCGCCGTAGGTTTGTTTAAGCGCGTAGGGTTGTTTTGCGCTCCTGTTTTTCTCGGCATTCACATGATGCGTGGTGAGTAAGGTAGGTAAGCCCAGGAGGAGCTCACCTCCTGGTTGAGTCACGCTTGTGATTGGTGATGTTGAGTTAAATTAGGTAAGAACAACAGGAAATGGAGAGATTGTGCATACTTGTGCATGCATATGACGCATCAAAGGGTAGGCCACGCGAATTGCGCACGGTAAACCTTGTTTAGCTTACCCAGGGGCTCCACCCAACGTTCTATAAGAGAACGGGTGGAGCTGCTTAAGCTTGCTTGCTTGATAGGGGCGTTTGTAGACAGCGTATTATAGGGCAGACTGAGAAGCGTATAACACGTGGAGTCTGTCTTGGTTCCTCCGCTGCAAACGCTCCTGCATCCGCCTTTGCTCTTCAGGTGGGAAGGTAAGGGTGATCGGTGCAGTCCCACTTGGGCAGCGCTAAACTATGCTGCGCGGATCACAAACAACAAACTGCAACTCAACCAGGGATGGTGAGTGCAGTACGACTTCATCGCCATCCATGCTGTGCACGCACGCTGAGCACTGCCTCCCCCCAAGCCCTGACGGGGAAACGCGTAGTGTCGTCCCTGTTAGGCCACAGCCGCTTAGTAGCGCTGTGTTCTCTTGCTTTCTCACAGGAGGGTCAGTAGGACCCGTGACTCCTTCAACAGCAACACCACTTAGCGTGTGTAGGTGTTAGGGTCAGCAGGCCTGGCAGGAGTTGAGTGCAAGTGATGAGTGCTCACCCTGCCTTCGAAGGCCGGTGCTGGCGTTAGTGAGTGTAGTGTAGTGGTGTCTCCTGTCCCGTGTGCTTTTCCACGTCGGCAGGGGAGTGCGTTAGCTTTTGGCCTTAGCAAAAATGGGCGTTTTGTATGCCCTTAGCACACTTGGCCACCCCTCCCCTCTAGTAGGTAGGGCTTTTGGCGTCTTCCCCCAAGGATAGGCGCCAGCACACAAACTGGGCGCCATAGGAGTGGTACTAGTAACTGACTAGGACCTTCGGTCCGGCATCAGCGAAGCCCATTGAGTTGGGAGCCACGACCGGGAGAGAAGTGAGACACACACAGACATACGTAGCACACTTAGGGGTAAGGTAAGCCCAGTAAGGAAGGGTAGAACCCCATGGGTCTGGACCAGTCAGAGGTCCTAACTGTGGACTGGCTTGTCCTCAAGGAGGGAAGGCACACCTTGCCTCATAACACCTTGCTTGTCATTCCCCCCTGGTGTAGTAAGCCACCGTTCTTCGTTGGCTCCCCAAGGTCATTACATCAGGGCAGTCCCCATGCAACACATGGTCAACAAGGCATACACTCGCTGGGTGGCTGCAAACCTGATAAGCGACCACCTGGTCCACGCTGGAAACCATAGGCACGGGTCTGCAGGGCACAGACAGGGTCAGTGCAGTGCTCAGTAAGCAGTAGTCTCTGAAAAACCAATGGCCTTCCGCCAGGGAGTGGTTATCACGGGGGGCTAACGGTCCTGTCCTGCGATGCAATGCGGGGCAACTGTGACAACTGCTCTCACACCCATACACAGGCACGTCTGCACAAGAGTGCTCACTGCACCTGTGAGGTTAGAACACAGTCAGTAGACTGACACAGGGAAATTAGTTTTTCCTTTTACGCTGGGAAAGAGTCTCAGCATGGGTTAAGAGCTGCCCTTCGTTGTTCGCAACAGGATAGGAGCGGAAGATGGGGTTGATACTGCCATCTGGTTGTATGAAGGCTGACATAGGTCCCCAGGTCGCCTCAGATAACCCATAGCCATCCCACAGGGTTAGGAATTTCCAGCCCTGTTTGTACCCGTGGCAAGCAATACATGCAACCACGTACTAACCATCGACTGCCATCTCATGGGCAGTCATCTCTTCGAGTTCGTCTGCCTCCTCTGGACTGGCAGCGTTCTCTAGGTCTATACGCTCGACCTCACTGTCGCTCAGGCGCCACTCATCCCAAGACAAATCGTCAGGGGAGTGATAGTGCCTCAACTGTTTAGGTGCACACAGCAGTTCACCACCTAGACGTGGGCTGCACCTGACATGGATCCTGGATCCATCTATCCTGATGATACGATAGGGTCCAAAATAAGGGTCCTGTAGGCAGTTACGTGGCCGGGAGGGTAGGCGTGAATGGTGAACCAAAACAAGGTCACCAATCTTGAAGCTTGCAGGTCACCGTAGGCGGTTCTGTCGGCTCAGTTCACGGTCACGAATGTGTCTCAGGTTAGTCCCAGCCTGGTTAGCCAGAGACTGCCTGTGTTCCAGCCAATCTCCCATTGGGCTCTTGAAGTTCTCAGGAAAGGGGGTTTTGAAGAACGGAGCAGGTCGTCCTCCCATGGAACAGTTCATGGGAGGTGAAACCCGTAGAAGAGCTCCGCTGTGAGTTCATGGTCAGCGCTGCCCAGGGCACTAGGCGTACCCAGTCCTTGGTACGCTCCTGTTCCATCAGGATTCTTAAGATTTGCTCCACCACACGGTTCGGTCTCCCACAGAGAGGGTTAGACGTGTGGGTATAGGGCACACCTGTGGTTACCTCCACGTTGAGGGCATTTAGCACTCTTTGGCGGTGGGCCCTTCTGAAAGGACTTCACAGGTTCCTGGTCACATAGCCAGACAATAGGGTTAGATCCCAGGAGTCGGGATTGTGACGAAAGCACCAACATACAGGCCAGGAGTTCCTGGTCATAGGTGCTGTAATTGGAACGCGCTTCGTTCCATTTCCAATTCCAGTGTCCTAGTGGCACCAGCCGCCACTCACTGGTAGGATAGTCATGCTTCAACGAGCCATCACGGTTCAGTCCACTAGTACGGTAATAGCAGTGGGTTAGTTCAGCGGGGTTAAGATCTTACCATTGGTAGATCGTTCCACCCCCCCCTACATCACTGGCATCAGTGATCAGGACTATCTCGCCCTTAGGGCGGGGCACTCCCAGGCAGTTGGAGGAAGCAATTTTCTTCTTCAACTCCTGGAAGCATTCCTCCTCCCTGGCGGTCCACCTCCTGGGAGTAGTTTTCTTGATTAGGTCAGTGAGGGGGGCAGAGGAGTAGGTAAAGTTGTGGATGTGACGCCGATGGAAATTACAGGCGCCCACAAAACTCCTCACATCGTGTAGACCCTTCTTAGGGTAGTAAGAAAAACTGCTTTTGCAATGCTTTAGGGTATACTTTAGTTGTATTAGAGGTGCTCTAAGCACTCTTGCATTTTTATCTTAGTATTGGCCCAACCAAAATGGGTGATAACACATTTCGACCTATGGAACCAAAAACTAAATCAGGATGTTGTGTGGACCCCTTAATCCCCAAGCTATAAGCTATGAAACATCTTTTCCTGGGTTGCTGAGGCACTGATATACTGAAGGCAGAGCCTATGAATTTATCTATGTTTTCTCATAAATTCTTAGCTATCCTAGTGGTATGCACCCTAGGGGGCTGGGGCACCTCTTTTTGAGAGGTCCTGGGTTCAATACCCAGTCAGTCTAGCTAAGTAGGATTATCCCATGTGACATGGCAGTGACCTCGCCGCCACAAGCCATGCCACCTCAGCACATATGGGACCCAAAACCGAAGAGTGCACATCTCAGGATGGCACTGTGGATGAGAGTGAGCCCTTGGGGCAGTTTTTCAATCAGTTTGTCTCACACATGTAAAATATTTCAACCTGAGTTGCAATGTATGCTAATTGCTGTGGTCTATTGTTGATAGTTGTCTTTATCTAACTCTTTGTGACTGCAGCCCTTCATGCTCTGATCCTGATCTTCTTCTACTTGCTTGTCTCTGACTTGGGTTATCTCCGATTGGTTGTATTTCCACAATAAAACATGTTCCTCATCAAAAACAAGCAGCAGGAACCCTACACCAGCAGCAAGCAGCAGGAGAGGCACAACAAACACACAGTGTTGAAATCACTATAAAACCTTCTGGTAGCAAGAGGCAGACAGTCTCTGCGTACCGGCAACAACCCCGTGCCGTACATCCAGTGCGCGGAGATCTGCGAATATGGACACAAAGAAGTAAGTAAGTAAGTAAGGGCGGCCGCATCCGCAGCCTCATCTGACATCTCCTTGTTTGTTTTACATGGTGGCCGCCTCTGGCGGGAAGGAGAGTTCTCCACCATCAGCTCCCCTGGCGACCCCTGTCTCACCTCACGGCCGAGAACTTCAACCAGGTTCCCTTGGGGCATGACCGGCGGTAGGCTCCCTTCAGTCGCTGCCCTCACGGTTTCAGCTCTTTCTGGTCACCCTTTGAAGGATCCCCCGGCCTTCCCCCCCTAGCACAGCCTATTGGGCGCCTGCAGGCGGGTTTTCTGTGGATAGCCCTCGCCGACAGCGGAGCATTTCTCTCTGTCAACCACATTCCACCACTCCCCATCCCTCACGGGTTGGAGTACCCACGCGGCTCCCGGATGCACTTGGGTGTCGTCCATCCACGGCTGGAGGCCAGGGGGCGACCCTTTCCACGTTCCCCCTGGTCCCGCTCACGCGTGAACCTACGTGTACTCCGGCCATTGACCCGGGAATCTCAAGGTCAACCCTCACCCCTGCGGACACCTCACAGCCGTCCCGGAGTTCAGGGCATTTCCCCGACTTCCCGTGGTCAGGTTCTCCATGGTGCGCCCATGGTTCACCACTCCATGGCGACTGGTTTCCCAATCCCACGGGGCTGTTGCTTGGCGCTTTCGGTCTCCCTGCCCATCCCATGTCCCATTCCCGTTTGCCTCATCCCGGCACCGGCCCGTTCCCAGCGTCCCATGGACTCCCTCGGGCTGTTGTGCGGCCCTAGCCACAGCGCCCTTCCCCGCCCCGTCCCCTTGTCCCATCATCCCGTGTTTATACCACACCAGGTCGCCAGCAACCCTGTGGCGCGGGCCCACTGGATCCTCTTCCATCCGGGGACCGCTGCATGCGCCTAGCACGGGTCGCTCCCTTCCCGCCCCTGTCCCTTTCCCCTGTGCCGCGGCCCCGGCCTACTCCCCTGGGCTGTTGTGCGGCCCCATCCCATCCCTCATCCCGTGTTTATACCCCATCGGGCCGCCGCCAACCCAGTGGCGCGGGCCCACTGGATCCTCATCCATCCAGGGGACCGTTTCGTGCGCCTAGCACGGGTCGCTCCCTTCCCGCCCTTTTCCCCTGTGCCGCGGCCCCGGCCTAATCTCCTGGGCTGTTGTGCAGCCCCATCCCATCCCTCATCCCGTGTTTATACCCCACCAGGCCGCCAGCAACCCTGTGGCGCGGGCCCACTGGATCCTCATCCATCCGGGGACCGTTTTGTGCGCCTAGCACGGGTCGCCCCCTTTCCGCCCCCGCCCCTCTCTCCTGTGCCGCCTCCCATGCTGTCCAAGTCCCCTGGGGCCTTCGCGTGGCCCTAGCCACACAGGTCCGGGTTCCATGTGCCCATCCGCCTCTCATTCTTCTCCTTCTCCTCTCGCTTCACGCCTCTTGCTCTTCTTGTCCTCGTTCTCCCCCCTTCCCCGGTTCTTGTGCTTGCTCTCCTTGCCGTTTCTTGCCGCCGCCGCTCCTTCTTCCTCCTGGAGCCCTGGACGCTCCCATCCAGGGCCGCCTCGCCCCGGGATGTTCCAGTCCTGGTGCGCTGCTTCCCTGGTTGTTCCCGTCCGGGTTCCACGTGTTTGGCCGCTTTTCCATCTGCTCCTTCCCCTCCCGCTTTCTGACTCTCTTTCATCGTATCCTTCCTCATCTGGTCCTTGCCCTTGTTCATGTGCTCCTCGCCGTTGTTCTCCGCTACCGTATCCCCCTCCTTTTGCAGCCCCGGACGTTCCAATCCCAGGCCGCTGCTTCCCCGGACGCTCCAGTCCCGGGCCTCCGCCCCCCGGATGTTCTAGTCCGGGTGTTTTGCTTCCCCGGTTGTTCCAGTCCGGGTTCCACGTGTTTGCTTCTCCTTCTCCTCCCTCTTCCCTTGTCTTGCTCTTCTCGTATTCCCTCTCCACCGACCCTGACTCTCGTGCACGCACCCCTTACCCCTTGTCGATTCTTGCCGCCGCCGCCCCTTCTTCCTCCTGGAGCTCCGGACGCTCCTTTCCATGGCCGCCTCGCCCCCGGATGTACCTGCCCTGGTGCGCTGCTCCCCCGGTTGTCCTCGTCCGGGTTCCACGTGGTTGGCCGCTTTTCCTTTTGCTCCTTCTCCTCCCACTTCCCTTCTCTCGTCCGTCTTGTCCTTCCCCATCTGGTCCATGCTGGTCCATGCTGTTCACATGCTCCTCGTCGCTTCTCTCCGCCGCCATTTCCTCCTCCTTCTGAGGTCCCGGACGTTCCACTCCCGGGCCGTTGCCTCCCCGGACGTTCCACTCCAGGGCTTCTGCCCCCCGGATGTTCCTGTCCCGGCGCATTGTTTCCCCGGATGTTCCTTTTTTTTTTTGCACTGAACGGCGCCTTTTGTGGCTGGCCAGGCCGATATTTTTTTTTCCCCGGATGTTCCTGTCCGGGTTCTGTGCGCCTGCCTCCCCTTCTCCTCCGCCTTCCCGTCTCTCGTTTTTCTCGTCCTCTCTCTCCACCTTTCCTGACTCCTCTTCATGCACTCCTTTTCGGTTCTTGCCGCCGCCGCTGCTCCTTTCTCACGGAGCCTCGGCCGCTCTCGCTTGACGATCTCCTGCGCCGCCCCGCTCCCGGTTGATCCTGACTAGTTGCGTTGCGTCCCCGGTTGTTCCCATCCGGGCTCCATGTGTTTGGCTGCTTCACCTTCTTCTCTTTCTCCTCCCGCTTCGCGTCTTCTCTCCTTCTTGTCCTCCCCCATCTGTTCCTTGCTCTTGTTCTTGTTCTCCTCTCCGTTTCTCTCCGCCGCCGTCTCCTTATCCTTGTTTGTTGCCCCGGACATTTCATTCCCGGGCCTCTTCGTCCCCGAACGTTCTAGCCCGGGTGTGTTGCCTCCCCGTATGATCCAGTCCGCGGCACCGGGTGCGCCCCCGGACGATCCTGTCCGGGGGTTCGGGCCTTGCTCCTGTCCGCCCCGGATGCTCCAATCCGGGGCGTCTTTTTGCTGTATTCTCTCCGTTGCCTCGGATGTTCCCGTCCGTGGCCCCGGGTTCCCCCCCGGACGATCCAGTCCCGGGGCTTGTGCCGTGCTCCACTCCGCCCCGGATGCTCCAATCCGGAGCGTCTTTTTGTCGTATTCTCTCCGTTGCCTCGGACGCTCCAGTCCGTGACAGCGGGTTCTCCCCCGGACGATCCAGTCCGGGGGCTCCGGCCGTGCTCCAGTCCGCCCCGGTTGCTCCAATCCGGTGCGTCTTTTTGTCGTATTCTCTCCGTTGTCTCGGACGCTCCAGTCCGTGGCACCGGGTTCTCCCCCGGATGATTCAGTCCGGGGGCTTTGGCCGTGCTCCACTCCGCCCCGGATGCTCCAATCTGGGGCGTCTTTTTGTCGTATTCTCTCCGTTGCCTCGGACGCTCCAGTCCGTTGCACCGGGTTCACCCCCGGACAATCCAGTCCGGGGGCTAGTGCCGTGCCTCATTCCGCCCCGGATGCTCCAATCCGGGGCGTCATTTTATCGTATTCTCTCCGTGGCCTCGGATGCTCCAGTCCGTGGCACCTGGTTCACCCCCTGACAATCCAGTCCGGGGGCTTGTGCCGAGCTTCGTTCCGCCCCGGTTGCTCCAATCCGGGGCGTCTTTTCATCGTATTCTCTCCGTTGCCTCGGACGCTCCAGTCCGTGGCACTGGGTTCTCCCCCGGACGATCCAGTCCGGGGGCTTGGGCCGTGTTCCACTCCGCCCCGGATGCTCCTATCCGGGGCGTCTTTTTGTCGTATTCTCTCCGTTGCCTCGGACGCTCCACTCCGTGGCACCGGGTTCAGCCCCGGACGATTCAGTCCAGGGGCTCGGGCCGAGCTCCACTCCGCCCCGGATGCTCCAATCCGGGGCGTCATGCATCCTACTCTCTTTGCTGTCTTTGGCTCAACAACCCCACAGCGTGCGCTCTGGCGAGCTGGCTTTGCGCGCTCTGGGGGCGGCACGAGGGTGCCCGAGGGGGCGCCTCCTGCCTGGGTGTGGGGCGTCCGGGGTTGGGCGCTCTCCCACCCCCGACCACTCGTCCTTTCGGGCGTGCCGCAGGGGCCCGCTGCCCGCTGGCCGTGGGTGCGGTGTGCGGGCGTGGGGGCCCGGCTGTCCTTGGCACCTTGTCCCGTGCCTTGGTTCGTCGTGTGTTGTGCGCGCATCCCGGGTTCGCGGCACGCGATGGCCGTTGTGGCTTGGCACCTGTCCTTGTGCCGTGGTTGTGGCCGGTGGCGTGCCTCTCTGGCGTGCCTCGTGGCCCCTCGTAGGTGCGCCGCTCCTCGTCCGGTCCGGTCGCTCTCGGTGCTCCGGTCAGCTTTCCCGTCGCCGTGGTGCCTTCCCCCACCCCGGAAGCCGTCGCCCCCGGCTTTACTGGGTGGCTGCGCGGGGCACGTGGAGGCCGGCCGAGAACCGGGCTCATTGTGCCTGCCGCTGGCCCCTGCCGAGGCAAGGGCGCTGGGCGCGCTCTGCGTCGTACCCGTTCGGGGCCCCGCGATGGGGTTGTCCCTGGCGGGTCCCTCCGGCTCCGGTCTTGGGCTGCGTGCGCTGCGGTGGTTCGGCGTGTGTGGACCCGGTCACTGACGCGTCCGGTTTCTCGTACCGTCCGTCCCTCGACGGGGGACTCGGCCGGTGCACCAGGGCTGTTTCGTGTGGACGCCGACACCGCCCCTTTCGGGTCGGAGGACGCCACGCCTGGGTCCCGCGCGTGTGTGTGTGCGTGCTCTCCCTGGCCGGGTCGGGCGGGCCGGCCTCCCGGGCGCGTTCTGGTGCGCCTCACCTTTTCTTTGGCCGTTCTTGGTGCGCCCTTTGCTTGTTCGGCCCCCTCCGGGCAGGGGTTGCCCTGTTTGTGGTTGTTGTTGGGTTTTTTTTTCCTTTTTCTTTTTTTTATCCTTTTTCCCTTCCCCCCCCTTGTTGTGCCCCGGTTGTGTCCCGCTTTGCGTGTTTTCCGGCCCCGGGTGCCTTGGGCCTCAGCGTCTTGGTGCCCCCCCCCCCCTTCTTTTTTCCCCTTCCCCCCCTTCTTTATGCCCTCTTGTCTCCTGCTTTTCTTGTTGCCCGCCCCCCCCTTTTTTTTTTGCTTTTGGTTTTTGCCCCCCCCCCCCTGTTGTCTCCGGCGTATCCTGCTTTCCGGCTGCCTTGGGCCTTTGCCCCCCCCCTTTTTTCTTTTTCTTTTTTTTTTCCCTTCTTTTTTTTTTCTTTCCTTGCCGGTTGTGCGGTGCGGGGCGGGTTTCTGCGTCTTCCGCCGTCGGGTGTGCCCGCGTCTGCTCGGTGGTGTTGTCCCTGTCGTTGCTCTGTGTGCGCTTGCTGGTGTTGTGTGGTGTTGGCTGTTTGGCCTGGCTGTCCTGTGTTGTCTCCCGCTGGGTCTTGGTGTCGTGCTTCGGTGGTGCTGTCCTTGTCTGGCCGCGTGGCTCGCCGCCCTGTGGTTCGGCGTGGTGTGTCTTGGTGTTCTGCTGCCCTGTGTTGTGTTCTGTTGCGCTGTGCTGTTGTATGATGGTGTGCTGTTGTGCTCTGCCGTTTGTTTGCGTCGTTGCCTGTGCCTGTTGTTTGTTTCTTGTCGCTGCGCGTCTGCTGTGTGTGTTCTGGGGTGTCGCGCTGTGTGTTCCCTGTCCTCTCCGCCCTGTGCGGTGCTGTGCTGCGCTGTGCTGGTGCCCTTTCGTTGTGCTGTGCGTGTTGTCTGTGCTGTTCCTGGTGGCTGGTGTTGTTGGTTTCCGGTGTCGCTGCCTTTTGTTGGGGGTCTGCTGGTGGCTCTGGTTGCCCGGCGTTGTCGTTTGGTGGTGTGTGTCGGCTTTGGTGCCCGTGTCTGGTCTGGCCGTCGCTCGGCGTCTTCCCTGTGGTGTCCTGCTCCCCTGTGCTGTGTCCTGTGGCGCTGTGCTGCCGTGTGGTGCTGTGCTGTGGTGCGCTGTCTTTTTTTTTTGTGTTTCTCCTTGCCGGTGGCGCTGGTTTCCTGTTGTTCCCCGTTGGTTCTGGGCTCCCGGCCGGTTCCGGGTCGTTTCTGTTTCTGTGCTCTGCCTGTGCGGTGCTGTGCTGGTGTGCCTGCGTCGTTGCTCTCTGTTCGGTGCTCTCTTGCCCTCGCGGGGCTGGCTGGTGTTTTGTGTTGTTGCCTGTTGTGTTTGTGTGTTTGCTGTTGGGCCTGGCTGTCCTCTGTTGTCTCCTGGTGGCTCCTGGTGTCGTGTCTCGGTGGCGCGCTGAAGTGTGTCCCTGGGTGCTATGCTACGCCGTGTTGCTGCGCGTTGTGCCGCCTGGCGTTGCATTGTTGTGTGCTGTGTAGTTTCGTTGTGCTCCGCTCGGTGCTGCCGCGCGCTGTGTTGTGTCCTGGGGCGCTGTCCGTCGTCTTGGGGTCCTGTGCCTTCTGGCGCCGTGTTTTGTCTTGTCCCCCCGTGCTGTGTGTGTTTTGCTGTGGTGTGTCGCTGCGTGGTGTTGTTCGCTGTTGTGCTTTGTGCCGTGTGCGCCCTGGATTGTCGTGTTGTGCGCTTCCTGTTGTACCTACTTGAAAAACCGCTACAATTTCGTAAAATTCTTTTTTTTCTTCTTTTTTTTTTTGGCTGTCTGGCTGTTCCCCTTCTTGAAAAACCGTTGCAAATTTTTGTTTTTTGATAATACAAAAAAATTATACACTACCCGACGCACGCACACTCGCACACTTGCAGGCAGCAAGACCATGTCTGGTTCACTGCCTTACATGTCACCTCGCGTTGGTGGCAGTGTCCTGGCTGGTATCGCCGTGGTCGTTGCGGTGTCCTGGACTTGACGCCGCGTACGTTCCACCTGCAGCGAAAGGGAGGCGAGAGCGTCGAGGGTGGGGCACGGGCGGGAGGGGAAGGTACATGGCGAATAAAAGAGGGCGTGAGGGACGAGTACAGGGGCGCGGCGTGCTACGAATTTTTTTTTTCGACGTTTACGCCTTGCTCGCGACGCAGTTTCCTTCACGTAGACGGCGTATTAGACGACGGCAGGGTTTGTTTGCGTTAGGCGCTTTCGGCGCTATTTCTTTGTCTATTTAAGTTCAAAACTTTCGACGTCGTGTTTTAACGCGTTTCGCCGCGCGCTTTTTGCCCTAAGCGGTTTTTATGCTATTTAGCTTTATTTTGAGCTATTTGGCAAATTTTTCGTCGTGTTTTTGTTATCTTTTTGTTTTATTCTGGCGCTTTTCCTGGGTTGCTGGGGCACTGATATACGGAAGGCAGAGCCTATGAATTTATCTATGTTTTCTCATGAATTCTTAGCTATCCTAGTGGTATGCACCCTAGGGGGCTGGGGCACCTCTTTCTGAGAGGTCCTGGGTTCAATACCCAGTCAGTCTACCTAAGTAGGATTATCCCATGTGACATGGCAGCGACCTCAGCGCCACAAGCCATGCCACCTCAGCACATATAGGACCCAAAACCGAAGAGTGCACATCTCAGGATGGCACTGTGGATGAGAGTGAGCCCTTGGGGCAGTTTTCCAATCAGTCTTTCTCACACATGTAAAATATTTCATCCTGAGTTGCAATGTATGCTAATTGCTGTTGTCTATTGTTGATAGTTGTCTTTATCTAACTCTTTGTGACTGCAGCCCTTCATGCTTTGATCCTGATCTTCTTCTACTTGCTTGTCTCTGACTTGGGTTATCCTGGATTGGTTGTATTTCCACAATAAAACATGTTCCTCATCAAAAACAAGCAGCAGGAACCCTACACCAGCAGCAAGCAGCAGGAGAGGCACAACAAACACACAGTGTTGAAATCACTATAAAACCTTCTGGTAGCAAGAAGCAGACAGTCTCTGCGTACCGGCAGCAACCCCGTGCCGTACATTCAGTGCGCCGAGACCTGTCATATATAAGCAACAAGGGCGAATATGGATACAAATAAGGAGGACACCGACGTGAGGACGGTGCCTGAGGCACCAGCAATGCCAGCACCTGGTGAACCTGGACCTGGACCTAGCGCTGTACCTTCGGTGCCCTTACATGGGCTAGTGGGCGTGGCGGATGACTCGCTGGAAGGACTTCAGTCGGCCTTCCGGGCCCTCTCAGTCGAGGAGGTGGACACCCATCCTGTGAAGAGAAAGAGAGAGAGAGAGAAGGATGCTGGAGAAAGCATGGCAGACAAAGGAGTAGACCATGGGCACGTTCCGACAAGTGAGTCGACCTTCGAGGGCGCACCAAGCGCTTCTGGTCTCCACGCATCACCCTCTCCTACAACAAGCACACTCCCAACTCCAGACCCAGCCGCTACAACATCCAGACCCATAACCAACCCGCCTATGGCTGAGGGTACAGGCCTTACTGGTATGCCTACCTACCCTGTCTATGGTGTGAACCCACCTACCACTGCGTTTCGAGAGGCAACTACTACAAGTGAGCCGGTGGCCTCCAGTTCTGCGCCGCGATGGTATGCGGCGGACTATCACCATCCTCTACCCGCTATGGGAGCCTATGTGGATGTTCCTGGGTATGCAACCTTGAGTGGGCTGAGGAGAGGACCTGAGCCATGCGGGAGCAGGAGTAGAGGATCGGGGAGACCCTTAAACAGGTCCCTGACGCGATCAGAGACAAAAGAGGCTCCCCGAGGAGCCACGTCTGAACATGTGGTCGATCCCACTCAAGAGATTCGGCTGAACTGGAGCCCCTGATTCCGCCCCAAGCGTCACCTACCACGGTGGGAATGTCACCCCATCGAGTACAGGCTAACCACCTGGTGGCAGGGTTGACAAACACCCTGCGGAGCCTGAGGAGCCGACCGATGCCGACCCCTGCAGCGATACCGAGAAGCCCTTTCGTACCGAGGAAGGCCCAGCCACCCTACAGCCACGTGGTGAATTCTACGAGAGCCGAGCTGGACCGGCTGGGGCTGACAGCCCTGAGGGCAATGGTGGAAGTGTGGCCCTATGGCTCCAGTGACGTAGGCGGAGACCCCTCCGATGATGAGCCGCTGTCGATGACTTCTGCTTCGCCCTTGGAGGACAATGACCCTGAGGACCCCGAGAACCCAAGTGGGCAGAAGAAAAAGAAGAGGAGGAAGACCCGGCGCCCTGAGGGACGCAGGTCTCAGGAGGCTAAGGCCATTGCCACCTCCAAGATCGTGGTGAACCTACCTGAGTTCAAGGGCAAGGACCTCAGCGAGTTTGCTGAGAATTTTGGCCGGTTCCTCCGATTGACCGGTTGAACCCACGATAGTGGACGGGTCAAGTCCGATCTGCTCCTGCAGTGTTGCAAGACCAAGTACCTGGAGAAGCAGGTCAAACAGATCGTGACTAAGTCCGCCACCTTTGCCGATGTGTTGGTTGCCTTGCAGAGGCAGTACCCTACCTATGAAACCGACCTCTCCATCAGGGCCGAGATCCAGAACCTGGCCGTGCTGCCCAACAACCCCAAATCTGTCAGGGTCTCTGAGCTATTGGCTGACCTGGATCACTGGACTGGACGCTCGACGCCCGGTTCCTACAGCAGCGACGACCTTCTTTTCCCGTTGGTGGCTAAGCTCCCTCGAGAGCTGTGGGACGAGTGCCGTTCAACGGCAGAGCGCAAGGCTAGAGCCCTCCACTACGAGGATTTATGTGTACTACTCCTGGAGCTAGCGCTGGAGAAAGAAAGCGACCAGCACCTGAACAACTACCGTCCTGGAGGTGGAGGCTCTGGAAGCCATGGCAAAGGGTACCAAGGATCCAGACCTGGACAGGGGACTACCCCAAAACACGTCCGTATCATGGGAAACGTCAAGGAGCTCTTCTGGTGTGATGCCAGAGACGAGCAGGGCCACCGGCAGCACACCCCTGACTGCAAGCAGCGAGACTGCTTCGTAGTCCAAGGGAAGAAGCAGGTGAACCAACACCGGCGCCAAGGCGAAGATGCCGGATCACTACAGGTGTACTATCACCTGTGCCTTCTGTGGGAAGAGGAAGCACTATGAGGATGAGTGCTACCACAAGCAGCGCCTGTCGGCGAAGCTGAAGGGTGAGGATCCTGGCAAAGGCTCTGGCAAAGGCGGAGGCAAAGGCAGCGGCAACGACTTTGGCAAGGGGAAGTCAAAAGGACGTGGAAAAGGGCAAGACAAAAACCAAGGTAGACGAGGAGGAGGGGCTAACCGCCAGCCAGACAAGGACAACAAGAACCCTGACAAGAACAGAGGCAACCCCAACCCT
Organism: Eutreptiella sp. 'Long Island Sound 2002'; assembly: GCA_964036045.1. Taxonomy (NCBI): domain Eukaryota; phylum Euglenozoa; class Euglenophyceae; order Eutreptiales; family Eutreptiaceae; genus Eutreptiella; species Eutreptiella sp. 'Long Island Sound 2002'. The sequence goes on from OZ038386.1 coordinate 45,879,754, forward strand.
AATCCAGAGAGCAACTCCGAGCCCTCTGGTGGGCAGTCTGGTGCCACCACAACCTCGCAGACTCAGGCCCAGCGAGAACAAGGGGCCAAGCGTGAGCATGAAGGTGGTGATGACAGCAACGCTAAGAAGAGAAGCCGTTTCATGAGGATGGCCCGCGAATTGCGGAACAAGGGGTTCGAGGTGACCTGTCCCGCGGGGTTCTGACGGGGACGCTCCGGTGGGACCCTGGACCTGGTGTTCTGGGTACGTATCCAACTAGGGTGACGTGAATACCTGGGGGTATTGGATACTGGCGCCACCATATCTATAGTGGCCAAGAAAATTTTACCTTGTGGGAGCCTGAAGAACACCATGACCACCGCGGCTATACGAATGGGGGATGGACATGTGGTGCACAGCTGCGGTGACTGTGAAGTGGAGGTACCTATGGGCTTTCGAACTATCGCCCATCGGTTCTATGTGATGGACACTGAGGCCTTCGACTTTGTATTGGGGACTGACTTCTTCGTGCAGCACTCCCAGATACAATCCCTTACGCTGCAAGCGCCCTGCCTCCTCCACGTGGACCACGGCAGTGGCAGAGAATCCGTACCACTGGAGCAGTTGGAGCACACCTTGAGCTACCTGAGGGTATCGAAGGGGGAGCCCTCGAACATGATGGCGGCCTCCAAAACTGAGGACTATCAACTATTGGGGGAGGTTCTAGACCAAGGTCTGAAGGAGTTGGGTTACTCTAGAGAAGACCTGAGTGTGGAGTAGTTTTCCAGCGACAAGCAACATGTCCTGGAACTTTACTGCAGCAAGGGGAAGAACTGCAGCTACAATTTTTACTGGCCCTCTTTCAGGATGGCCTACGGGAACCCCAGATTCAGTGAACTGGGGAAGGTCTTGACCAAGGTGGCCTTGGAATGTTCCCGTATGGTCCTGTGTTCCCCCGGTTGGGGAGCCCATGTGGGCAACAAGCGGGGGGGGGCTCCACGAGATGGGGAAGGGCAGTGTGCGATCGCCTCTGAAGGGTATCTGTCGGACGTGGAAGTCAGATTGCACAATGTGCACATGCATGATCAGGTACTTATAACAAAGAAGGATGAGCATGTTGAGGAAATTTCAATGAGGCAATGATACACGATATGTTACGGAGGTTGTGGAAAAGTAGGATTAAATAAATTCTTCGTCTTTCGTGCTTGGTCTGGCTTTTCCTTTGCTGGTGCGAAGTACCATCAAAAGAAAAGCCTTATTATGGTTTTTAGCCATTTTTGGGTCACCTTTCTATGTCGGAAATGGAGCTGGGTGGTGACAAACAAAGCCAAAAACATTCCTTTGCCTTGTGTTTCAGCTAGCAGCGCAAAGACAGGGAGGGTGCAGTTGGCAAGATTAGCGACACAGGGTGCAAATAGCATAAAATTGACATATTCATAACTCGGACCTATTGTATCGGATTCTGACGAAACGTAGGGCAATTTTGGTCAATTTGGGGGTGCTCTTCTCATTTCTGAGCTTAAAGAGGCGGCTGCGTGCGCTGGAAACCGTCGAATCAAAAAGCGGTGCTAAAACAAAATGACGGCGGTTTTTCAATTCTACAGTAAGATGCAGTTTTTAAACTCATTTACAAATCTGGCCTTAGATTGAAATTTCGTGCACTGTAGCCTGATTTCACTTTGGACAGTCAAAATGAAAGATCACAAATGCTGGCGACTGCGAAATGCGCGCGTGCACAGCAAATAAATAATATGGCAAATAGATTTCTTGAGATTTGGGGTTTGTGACTTGTATATAGTGTTGTATGGTACCTCCACTTTGCCATTGTACCTTTACATCGCATCCCTAGCTTATATGGAATTAGTGGATGCTAGAAAAGAAGTGAAAACCTTGTAAAGGTCATAACTTTGTAAAACAGCCATGATTGATCAGAAAAAAAAATTGCGGCAAGAATCAGCTCTCTGAGGCGGTTTTTTAGAGGGGCTGCATCGTAGACTTTTGAGGTATTTTTCGTTCCGGCGCGCGGATTGTATATAATGGCATAAGGACTGCTTTTAGAGGGGGGCGGGGCCCCATTCCCCGGCCCCCCAATTAGAAGCTGCCCATGGGGGGGGAGGTGAACGAGTACTGGCGAACCCTCCTGGGCAGGCTGACTATCAGCTCTGTTCGGTTACCTGATGAGGCCATCTACGTGCCTCTGGGGCGTAAGACGCCTATCGGGAAACCCGGATGGGGTAGTATGCTCAGTGTGGTGGACGGAGGTCTTACTTCCATCCCCTGGGAAGACCTGGACTCGACTCTGGTCCAGGCTATACAACGAGAAAGCGATGGACTCGCCTTGGGTGACTTGAAGGATCGACTACAACCTCAAGATGCTATTGAGACTATACCCGCAGGAGATGAATACGTCGTGAGTAACACCAGCGCCCCAAACTCTCCCTGCCATGTACCTGTTCCTGATGGAGTCTCTGAGTGTGGACTATCCGAGCTCCCTAGCTCCATCCACTCAGATGACGAAACTGAGCACGACGCCTTGTTCGTGCAGACCTGTGTGGAGAAAGTGGAGAACGCCGAGTACGTTGCCCTACTGAAACCCCTACTTTCTATGAGGGTGGAAGACCCCGTGGAGGAAGAGCTGGACCCCCGATCCAGGCTAAGGGAATATGTGGACTCCAAGAGGAAGTTGGTGGCGAAGAAGCTATGCTACACTAAGCCTACCCGCAGCTCATGGCCACTGAAGCAAGGACGTATGGGAGATCTATCCCAATTGAAGGAGGACCTCGAACAGAAGATCACCACCTGGCAAAGGAAGGTAGAACTTGAGCTCATGAGGAGCGTGTGGGGTGCCCATGTGAGGACCCCAGAGGAGGACGACCTCTCGGAGGAATGTGTATGTGAACCCCCTCGAGCGTGCCTATGTTGCCATCGTCCGGCGGAGATGGTTGAATGAGACCTACTTTATGCCTACCAAGGGCTGAAGGATACTACCAAGGGCGCAGAGTCGGTGGAGGATCACCTCCCGACGTCGGTTACTCAGGGGGCAAGCAACTTACACTCTGACGAGGACATGGAGGAGAAGATCAAGCGATTGGACCCGCGGGTGCAGACGCTTAGAAGGACCTATCTGGAGGTGTTCGGGGAACTACCACCCCCAGCCTCATATGACAAGCTGGTACAGATGGACCTCAAGCTGAAACCCGAGTTCGTGGGTCACAAGATCCGGAGGACACCCTATCCGGCTCCTAAAGAGCAGGCCGACGAAATTGAGCGACAGATACAAGAATGTATCGACGCTGGCCTAGTCCTGGAGTACAAGGACGGGGACTACGCCCAACACTGCAGCCCCTGTTTCCTGGTGGCTAAACCTGGGTCTACAGCCAAACGGCTGGTAGTGGACTACGGAGAGTTGAACAAGAAAACGCTGAACCACTCAGGGTCCATTCCTAATATGGAGTCTACCCTTGAGAAGATAGCCTCCTGTCGCTACAAGACCAAGATGGACAAGAGGAGCCGATTCTGGCAGGTGGACCTGACGCCCAACGCTCAGGAGCTACTAGCCTTCATCACCCCTCAGGGGAGGGTGTTCAAGTGGAAGGTCATGCCGTTTGGCGTGGCCAACGCACCCGCTCTATTCCAAGAGCTGATGAACAAGATCTTGTCCATCCTACGAAGGAGACCTAAGGTGCAGGAACTCATATCCCGTGGGGCCCAGATGGCAGCACACATCGACGATGTATGCGTCGGGACCAATACCCAGGAGGACCATCTAATCCTCTTGGGTGAGTTCTTTGCGGTCTGCCAAGAGAACCACACACGAGTCAAGCTGTAGAAGTGTGAGTTCATGCAGGAGACCATGCAGTACCTGCGGTTCGACGTTGGCTATGGGTGGCGGACCCCAGCGGCCTCTAAGGCCAAACCCCTGATTGACGCCAAGGTACGACACGAAGTCCCCAAGAAAGGACTTCATGATATACGCAGTTTCTTTGGGGCATGCAACTTCTATCGCCGACATATCAAAAACTTCACCTACACCAGCGCCATTCTGACGGACCTGATCAAGAAGAGTACTACTTGGCGCTGGGGCCCACAAGAGCAACAAGCGTTTGACGAGCTCAAAGACAAGGTGGCCAACGCTAAGTGCTTGGGTGTGCCTAAGGCACAAGGGGGGATTATCCTGGTGACCGACGCCAGCAATGTGGGCGGTGGTGGAACGTTGTTTCAATGGCAAGCACTAGAGAAGGAGGAGTTCGACTCGCTATTTCCCAATGGGGGACGGAAGGTCTCAACCGAGATGGAACTCTCAAGCACAGCTACCCTGACGACAAGTGGGTCCTAGTACCTCTGGGCCACTGGAACTGGAAATGGAACCAGGCCAGGGGGAACAACTCCACCTATGAGCAAAAATTGCTCGCGGGTATGCTGGTGCTATCCTCTCAGGCACGACTGTTGGGGAGAAACCCTGTGGTCTGGCTGTGCGACCAAGAGCCGGTCCGCACTTTCCAGAAGGGTCCCCCACCTGAGAAGGCCAAGCTACGGCGCTGGTTGACCTACCTCAGCCAACTATGGCTGACGGTACACCATATCGAGGGAGTGAAGAACGAGTGTGCAGACTACAAGAAGTACATCGGGACCGTTTGAAGGCCGAAGTACCCTGCCCCAAAGGAAAGTTCAAGCAGCTCTATTGGACTTCAAAATACCTGAGCGACAGGAAGATGGTCACCAGCAGTTTCGAGTTGGAGAAGATCCTCGATTACAAGAAAAATGCGCCAAAACAAGTGGCACTTTCTGTGCAGATGGAAAGGATTTGGTCCAGAAGAAGACAAATGGGAGCCAGCTTCAAGCTTTATCCATGGGTATACGGACACTTTCATCAAGTTCCTGAAAAAGCACCCTGAGATTGACCGTGAGCTCTCGCTGATCAAAGATTGTGTCACCAAGGAAGACTTACAAGCACAAGAAGAAGCTCCAATCGTGGCAGAATCCATTCGATACAAGATCTGATCAGAATTTAAATCGCCGAAACTCTCCAAAAGGTTTACGGTCTACATATACCCTTGGCATTGAGACAAAACATTCCTGGCGCATCGTCTATGTGGTTCGATGAAGAGATGATGGGACATTCTGGGATCATCCTGGTCATCATGTCCATCATTCCCATCATGGTCATCATGTGAATCAGGTGCTTCATTGTAGATGATTCCCATCGGAAGCTCTGAAGGGCCTTCATCCTCAACCACGACGACACTCTCGTGTTTTGCTGTCGACTGTGCCCCTCTACTCGCCTTGGGAAGGACTCGTTCGAGTTCGTGCTCATTTCAGAGATTCTTGCACATGACTAAGTCTGATGCAGTTCATGTGTTTGACGGATCTGCTGGGAATGTCATTTCAATCAGCTCTTACATTGAGACTGTTGGTTCGCTTTCCAATCGACCGCTGTCAAAGGGTTTATAAGGACCAAGTGGAGACGATGGTGTTCTTACTTGTGTCTACTCGCTGCTCATCTGTTGATTGTGTTGGAATCCCTCTCAGAATGAGCTCACATTTGGCGCATTCCTGGTACCAAGCATTGGATGCTTATACATTCTGGGACTATAATGAGTCAATTACCCCTAGTGGCTCGTACTGGATTAAACATGAAGCCCTGGAGACAATACTGACAGTGTGGTGATCACTCACTGGGTTTTCTTGGCTATCATTACTTACATGATTGGATTTCCATCATGGGGATCATCATCATCATGAGGATTTGACCTGGATTGGCTATGAATGAGAACTGGATATCCGTTCAGCACAACACACAGTATCTATCGACAATGAACTGGACCTATACTGGCTTGCTGCAGACTTTGCCGTCTTCAATCTGTGTGCGATTCACTGCTTTTGGTCTCAATTCAGTCACATTTTGTACAATAATCTGGCATCTGGTCTCATGGCTGCAAATGGCACCGACCAGTTTCATATATCTTGGACTCCATGAAGGGATACCCTATTTTTTGGACGCTCGACGACATGGCGACACTCGTTTTCTGTTTTCTGGCAGTGGGATGTCAGATCCTGATTTCATCATGGATCATGGATCCTGATCATGCATGTACATTCTTCACTCAGACTTTCAATTTTCGAGTTTTCGAGCTTGAACGAAGCTGTTTCTGTGTGCCCTAAGGTACCTATGCGTTTCATTCAAGTTGATGGCCATCAAGAAACACAGATCTCAGCACAATTTTGCTCAATTCAGCTCAATTTCTCACATTTTGTCATAGATTAGTCGGTTTTTGGTCACTTTTGCCGTTTCTTTCACTTCACTTGACCCGGCCTGACATACTGGCATATGTTTTCAGAGAGGGAGTGTAACGGCAGCAGTGACAGCACTCAATTTATACATCAATGTGATCAGAATTTTAATGATTCTCAGGTGTACATTAGTGCAGTAAATTTTCCGCTTGTTTTCATGTTTTCCGTTCGCCGCCAGATGTCGCCTGTGAGCGCGTGTCGAGTCGCATTTGTCTTTCGTGATTTCCGAATCGGATATATTTAAATTATTTCGAATGAGTTCACTTTGAGTCATTATGTGCGATGGATGCACAATGACATTCTATGTCTGCCCCATCACTGGGTACCACGATGCGGTCCTCGTGCCAGAGGTAGCTCTTGTCCCTCTTCCACTTATCTTGGTTGACCAGGAGGGGTTCAAGGCGTTTCTCCAGGTGCTTGTAGATATCCCCAAACTCCTTCAGGTACTCCGATTGTTGGAGTCCATCCAGGGGGCGTATCATGGTCATGTTGAGATCCAAGTGGACGTTCATACGGCTGAACGCCTCCTTAGCCAGCGCTTCAGACCGGGCACCAATCAGGGCGTCGAAGTTGTTGCGGCTGATGTAGTCTGCACACTCGTTCTTCACTCCCTGGATATGGTGTACCGTCAGCCATAGTTGGCTGAGGTAGGTGAACCAGCGATGTAGCTTGGCCTTCTCAGGTGGGGGACCCTTCTGGAAAGTGCGGACCAGCTCTTGGTCGCACAGCCAGACCACAGGGTTACTCCCCAACAGTCGTGCCTGAGAGGATAGCACCAGCATACCCGCGAGCAATTCCTGCTCATAGGTGGAGTAGTTCCCGCTGGCCTGGTTCCATTTCCAGTTCCAGTGGCCCAGAGGTACTAGGACCCACTTGTCGTCAGGGTAGCTGTGCTTGAGAGTTCCATCTCGGTTGAGACCTTCCGTCCCCCATTGGGAAATAGCCGAGTCGAACTCCTCCTTCTCTAGTGCTTGCCATTGGAACAACGTTCCACCACCGCCCACATTGCTGGCGTCGGTCACCAGGATAATCCCCCCTTTGTGCCTTAGGCACACCCAAGCACTTAGCGTTGGCCACCTTGTCTTTGAGCTCGTCAAACGCTTGTTGCTCTTGTGGGCCCCAGCGCCAAGTAGTACTCTTCTTGATCAGGTCCGTCAGAATGGCGCTGGTGTAGGTGAAGGTTTTGATATGGCGGCAATAGAAGTTGCACGCCCCAAAGAAACTGCGTACATCATGAAGTCCTTTCTTGGGGACTTCGTGTCGTACCTTGGCGTCCATCAGGGGTTTGGCCTTAGAGGCCGCTGGGGTCCGCCACCCATAGCCAACGTCGAACCCCAGGTACTGCATGGTCTCCTGCATGAACTCACACTTCTACAGCTTGACTCGTGTGTGGTTCTCTTGGCAGACCGCAAAGAACTCACCCAAGAGGATTAGATGGTCCTCCTGGGTATTGGTCCCGAGGCATACATCGTCGATGTGTGCTTCCATCTGGGCCCCACGGGATATGAGTTCCTGCACCTTAGGTCTCCTTCGTAGGATGGACAAGATCTTGTTCATCAGCTCTTGGAATAGAGCGGGTGCGTTGGCCACGCCAAACGGCATGACCTTCCACTTGAACACCCTCCCCTGAGGGGTGATGAAGGCTAGTAGCTCCTGAGCGTTGGGCGTCAGGTCCACCTGCCAGAATCCGCTCCTCTTGTACATCTTGGTCTTGTAGCGACAGGAGGCTATCTTCTCAAGGGTAGACTCCATATTAGGAATGGACCCTGAGTGGTTCAGCGTTTTCTTGTTCAACTCTCCGTAGTCCACTACCAGCCGTTTGGCTGTAGACCAAGGTTTAGCCACCAGGAAACAGGGGCTGCAGTGTTGGGGGTAGTCCCCGTCCTTGTACTCCAGGACTAGGCCAGCGTCGATACATTCTTGTATCTGTCGCTCAATCTCGTCGGCCTGCTCTTTAGGAGCCGGATAGGGTCTCCTCCGGATCTTCTGACCCACGAACTCGGGTTTCAGCTTCAGGTCCATCTGTACCAGCTTGTCATATGAGGCTGGGGGTGGTAGTTCCCTGAACACCTCCAGATAGGTCCTTATAAGCGTCTGCACCCGCGGGTCCAATAGCTTGATCTTCTCCTCCATGTCCTCGTCAGAGTGTAAGTTGCTTGCCCCCTGAGTAATAGACGTCGGGAGGTGATCCTCCACCGACTCTGCGCCCTTGGTAGTATCCTTCAACCCTTGGTAGGCATTAAGTAGGTCTCATTCAACCATCTCCGCCGGACGATGGCAACATAGGCACGCTCGAGGGGGTTCACATACACATTCCTCCGAGAGGTCGTCCTCCTCTGGGGTCCTCACATGGGCACCCCACACGCTCTTCATGAGCTAAAGATCTACCTCCCTTTGCCAGGTGGTGATCTTCTGTTCGAGGTCCTCCTTCAATTGGGATAGATCTCACATACGTCCTTGCTTCAGTGGCCATGAGCTGCGGGTAGGCTTAGTGTAGCATAGCCTCTTCGCCACCAACTTCCTCTTGGAGTCCACATATTCCCTTAGCCTGGATCGGGGGTCCAGCTCTTCCTCCACGGGGTCTTCCACCCTCATAGAAAGTAGGGGTTTCAGTAGGGCAACGTACTCGGCGTTCTCCACTTCCTCCACACAGGTCTGCACGAAGAAGGCGCCCTGCTCAGTTTCGTCATCTGAGTGGATGGAGCTAGGGAGCTCGGGTAGTCCACACTCAGAGACTCCATCAGGAACAGGTACATGGCAGGGAGAGTTGGGGGCGCTGGTGTTAGTCACGACGTATTCATCTCCTGCGGGTATAGTCTCAATAGCATCTTGAGGTTGTAGTCGATTCTTCAAGTCACCCAAGGCGAGTTCATCGCTTTCTCGTTGTATAGCCTGGACCAGAGTCGAGTCCAGGTCTTCCCAGGGGATGGAAGTAAGACCTCCGTCCACCACACTGAGCATACTACCCCATCCGGGTTTCCCGATAGGCGTCTTACGCCCCAGAGGCACGTAGATGGCCTCATCAGGTAACCGAACAGAGCTGATAGTCAGCCTGTCCAGGAGGGTTCGCCAGTACTCGTTCACCTCCCCCCCCATGGGGGGCTTTTAATTGGGGGGCCGGGGAATGGGGCCCCGCCCCCCTCTAAAAGCAGTCCTTCTGCGCGCCGGAACGAAAAATACCTCAAAAGTCTACGATGCAGCCCCTCTAAATAACCGCCTCGGAGAGCTGATTCTAGCCGCAATTTTTTTTTTGATCAATCATGGCTGTTTTACAAAGTTATGACCTTTACAAGGTTTTCACTTCTTTTCTAGCATCAACTAAATCCATGTAAGTTAGGGATGCGATTTAAAGGTACAATAGCAAAGAGGAGGTACCATACAACACTATATACAAGTCACAAACCCCAAATGTCAAGAAATCTATTTGCCATATTATTTATTTGCTGTGCACGCGCGCATGTCGCAGTCGCCAGCATTTGTGATCTTTCATTTTGACTGTCCAAAGTGAAATCGGGCTACAGTGCACGAAATTTCAATCTAAGGCCAGATTTGTAAATGAGTTTAAAAACTGCATCTTACTGTAGCATTGAAAAACCGCCGTAATTTTGTTTTAGCACCGCTTTTTGATTCGACGGTTTCCAGCGCACGCAGCCGCAGAAATGAAAAGAACACCCCCAAATTGACCAAAATTGCCCTACGTTTCGTCAGAATCTGATACAATAGGTCCGAGTTATGAATATGTCAATTTTATGCTATTTGCACCCTGTGTCGCTAATCTTGCCAAATGCACCCTCCCTGTCTTTGCGCTGCTAGCTGAAACACAAGGCAAAGGAATGTTTTTGGCTTTGTTTGTCACCGCCTAGCTCCATTTCCGACATAGAAAGGTGACCCAAAAATGGCTAAAAACCATAATAAGGCTTTTCTTTTGATGGTGCTTCGCACCAGCAAAGGAAAAGCCAGACCAAGCACGAAAGACGAAGAATTTATTTAATCCTACTTTTCCACAACCTCCGTAACATATCGTGTATCATTGCTTCATTGAAATTTCCTCAACATGCTCATCGTTCTTTGTTATAAGTACCTGATCATGCATGTGCACATTGTGCAATCTGACTTCCACGTCCAACAGATACCCTTCAGAGGCGATCGCACACTGCCCTTCCCCATCTCGTGGAGCCCCCCCCCGCTTGTTGCCCACATGGGCTCCCCAACCGGGGGAACACAGGACCATACGGGAACGTTCCAAGGCCACCTTGGTCAAGACTTTCCCCGGTTCACTGAATCTGGGGTTCCCGTAGGCCATCCTGAAAGAGGGCCAGTACAATTTGTAGCTGCAGTTCTTCCCCTTGCTGCAGTAAAGTTCCAGGACATGTTGCTTGTCGCTGAGAAACTACGCCACACTCAGGTCTTCTCTAGAGTAACCCAACTCCTTCAGACCTTGGTCTAGGACGTCCCCCAATAGTTGATAGTCCTCAGTTTTGGAGGCCGCCATCATGTTCGAGGGCTCCCCCTTCGATACCCTCAGGTAGCTCGAGGTGTGCTCCAACTGCTCCAGTAGTACGGACTCTCTGCCACTGCCGTGGTCCACGTGGAGGAGGTAGGGCGCTTGCAGCGTAAGGAATTGTATCTGGGAGTGCTGCACGAAGAAGTCAGTCCCCAATACAAAGTCGAAGGCCTCAGTGTCCATCACATAGAACCGATGGGCGATAGTTCGGAAGCCCATAGGTACCTCCACTTCACAGTCCCCGCAGCTGTGCACCACATGTCCATCCCCCATTCGTATAGCCGCGGTGGTCATGGTGTTCTTCAGGCTCCCACAAGGTAAGGTTTTCTTGGCCACTATAGATATGGTGGCGCCAGTATCCAATACCCCCAGGTATTCACGTCACCCTAGTTGGATACGTACCCTGAACACCAGGTCCAGGGTCCCACCGGAGCGTCCCCGTCAGAACCCCGCGGGACAGGTCACCTCGAACCCCTTGTTCCGCAATTCGCGGGCCATCCTCATGAAACGGCTTCTCTTCTTAGCGTTGCTGTCATCACCACCTTCATGCTCACGCTTGGCCCCTTGTTCTCGCTGGGCCTGAGTCTGCGAGGTTGTGGTGGGACCAGACTGCCCACCAGAGGGCTCGGAGTTGCCCCCTGGATTAGGGTTGGGGTTGCCTCTGTTTCTGTCAGGGTTCTTGTTGTCCTTGTCTGGCTGGCGGTTAGCCCCTCCTCCTCGTCCACCTTGGTTTTTGTCTTGCCCTTTTCCACGTCCTTTCGACTTCCCCTTGCCAAAGTCGTTGCCGTTGCCTTTGCCTCTACCTTTGCCAGAGCCTTTGCCAGGATCCTCACCCTTCAGTCTCGCCGACAGGCGCTGCTTGTGGTAGCACTCATCCTCATAGTGCTTCCTCTTCCCACAGAAGGCAAAGGTGATAGTACACCTGTAGTGATCCGGCATCTTCGCCTTGGCGCCAGTGTTGGTCTCCCGCTTCTTCCCTTGGACTACGAAGCAGTCTCGCTGCTTGCAGTCAGGGCTGTGCTGCCGGTGGCCCTGCTCGTCTCTGGCATCACACCAGAAGAGCTCCTTGACGTTTCCCATGATACAGACGTGTTTGGGGGTAGTCCCCTGTCCAGGTCTGGATCCTTGGTACCCTTTGCCATGGCTTCCAGAGCCTCCACCTCCAGGACGGTAGTTGTTCAGGTGCTGGTCGCTTTCTTTCTCCAGCGCTAGCTCCAGGAGTAGTACACATAAATCCTCGTATTGAAGGGCTCTAGCCTTGCGCTCTGCCGTTGAATGGCACTCGTCCCACAGCTCTCGAGGGAGCTTAGCCACCAACCAGAAAAGCAGGTCGTCGCTGCTGTAGGAACCGGGCGTCAAGCGTCCAGCCCAGTGATCCAGGTCAGCCAATAGCTCAGAGACCCTGCCAGGTTTGGGGTTGTTGGGCAGCACGGCCAGGTTCTGGATCTCAGCCCTGATGGAGAGGTCGGTTTCATAGGTCGGGTACTGCCTCTGCAAGGCAACCAACACATCGGCAAAGGTGGCGGACTTAGTCACGATCTGTTTGACCTGCTTCTCCAGGTACTTGGTCTTGCAACACTGCAGGAGCAGATCGCACTTGACCCGTCCACTATCGTGGGTTTAACCGGTCAATCGGAGGAACCGGCCAAAATTCTCAGCAAACTCGCTGAGGTCCTTGCCTGTGAACTCAGGTAGGTTCACCACGATCTTGGAGGTGGCAATGGCCTTAGCCTCCTGAGACCTGCGTCCCTCAGGGCGCCGGGTCTTCCTCCTCTTCTTTTTCTTCTGCCCACTTGGGTTCTCGGGGTCCTCAGGGTCGTTGTCCTCCGAGGGCGAAGCAGAAGTCATCGACAGCGGCTCATCATCGGAGGGGTCTCCGCCTACGTCACTGGAGCCATAGGGCCACACTTCCACCATTGCCCTCAGGGCTGTCAGCCCCAGCCGGTCCAGCTCGGCTCTCGTAGAATTCACCACGTGGCTGCAGGGTGGCTGGGCCGTCCTCGGTACGAAAGGGCTTCTGGGTATCGCTGCAGGGGTCGGCATCGGTCGGCTCCTCAGGCTCCGCAGGGTGTTTGTCAACCCTGCCACCAGGTGGTTAGCCTGTACTCGATGGGGTGACATTCCCACCGTGGTAGGTGACGCTTGGGGCGGAATCAGGGGCTCCAGCTCAGCCCGAATCTCTTGACTGGGATCGACGACATGTTCAGAGGTGGCTCCTCGGAGAGCCTCTTTTATCTCTGATCGCGTCAGGGACCTTTTGGAGGATCTCCCCGATCCTCTACTCCTGCTCCCGCATGGCTCAGGTCCTCTCCTCTGCCCACTCAAGGTTGCATACCCAGGAACATCCACATAGGCTCCCGTAGCGGGTAGAGGATGGTGATAGTCCGCCGCATACCATCGCGGCGCAGAACTCGAGGCCACCGGCTCACTGGTAGTAGTTGCCTCTCGAAACGCAGTGGTAGGTGGGTTCACACGGTAGACAGGGTAGGTAGGCATACCAGTAAGGCCTGTACCCTCAGCCATAGGCGGGTTGGTTATGGGTGTGGATGTTGTAGCGGCTGGGTCTGGAGTTGGGAGTGTGCTGGTTGTAGGAGAGGGTGATGCCTGGAGGCCAGAAGCGCTTGGTGCGCCCTCGAAGGTCGACTCACTTGTCGGAACGTGCCCATGGTCTACTCCTTTGTCTGCCATGCTTTCTCCAGCATCCTTCTCTCTCTCTCTCTTTCTCTTCACAGGATGGGTGTCCATCTCCTCGACTGAGAGGGCCCGGAAGGCCGACTGAAGTCCTTCCAGCGAATCATCCGTCACGCCCACTAGCCCATGTAAGGGCACCGAAGGTACAGCGCTAGGTCCAGGTCCAGGTTCACCAGGTGCTGGCATTGCTGGTGCCTCAGGCACCGTCCTCACGTCGGTGTCCTCCTTCTTTGTATCCATATTCGCCCTTCTTGCTTATATATGACAGGTCTCCGCGCACTGGATGTACGGCACGGGGTTGCTGCCGGTACGCAGAGACTGTCTGCCTCTTGCTACCAGGAGGTTTTATAGTGATTTCAACACTGTGTGTTTGTTGTGCCTCTCCTGCTGCTTGCTGCTGGTGTAGGGTTCCTGCTGCTTGTTTTTGATGAGGAACATGTTTTATTGTGGAAATACAACCAATCCAGGATAACCCAAGTCAGAGACAAGCAAGTAGAAGAGGATCAGGATCAAAGCATGAAGGGCTGCAGTCACAAATAGTTAGATAAAGACAACTATCAACAATAGACCACAGCAATTAGCATACATTGCAACTCAGGATGAAATATTTTACATGTGTGAGAAAAACTGATTGAAAAACTGCCCCAAGGGCTCACTCTCATCCACAGTGCCATCCTGAGATGTGCACTCTCCGGTTTTGGGTCCTATATGTGCTGAGGTGGCATAGCTTGTGGCGCTGAGGTCGCTGCCATGTAACATGTGATAATCCTACTTAGCTAGACTGACTGGGTATTGAACCCAGGACCTCTCAAAAAGAGGTGCCCCAGCCCCCTAGGGTGCAGAACCCCTAGGATAGCTAAGAACTCATGAGAAACATAGATAAATTCATAGGCCCTGCCTTCAGTATATCAGTGCCCGAGCAACCCAGGAAAAGCGCCAGAATAAAATAAAAAGATAACAAAAACACGACGAAAAATTTGCCAAATAGCTCAAAATAAAGCTAAATAGCATAAAAACCGCTTAGGGCAAAAAGCGCGCGGCGAAACGCTTTAAAAAAGGACGTCGAAAGTTTTGAACTTAAATAGACAAAGAAATAGCGCCGAAAGCGCCTAACGCAAACAGGAACATAACGCCGTCCCTGCCGTCGTCTAATATGCCGTCTACGTGAAGGAAACTGCGTCGCGAGCAAGACGTAAAACTCGAAAATAAATTTTCGTAGCACGCCGCGCCCCTGTACTCGTAGAAAGATGTTCTTGAATTCTGCCCTAGATATTTTGATGTATTCCTGCAGGTTTTGTAGTTGAAAACCCAAACCAAAGCAGCAAGTAGAGCAAGAACAGGATGTGGATCGAATCAATGATTGGTTTTGGAATCCAGTGTAACACAGAAGGGCTGCAGATAGACAAAGCAGGTTTATACACATAGATTCAATCACAAATGGATAATACAAAAGATTTTATATGAAGATTGGTCTGACTCTTGCCTCAGAGGTTGCATTAGGCACTTCATGTGCACTCTTTTGGGTGAAATGGTGCTGGTTAGGAATGTGGGGCATAGATGTCAGGACCACACAGAAAATGACTTGGCCAAGCAACTGAATTCACAAACAGTTACAAAGTAGGACCACAATAAGTGGTAGAAACAATTGAGTATAGGGGTCTTGGGGTGGGAGACCACTAGGCTTAACCTCCAAGGCCTAAAGCATGCAATGCCTGTTTTGTTTCGGTATATCCTCCATGAAGGAAGGTACCTCCGCTCAGTTGAGTGGTAGGGGTGAACTTCATGGGGGGGCTAGGGTCACAACCCTAGTTACTTTGAGAAAGTGTACTTTAGGCAACAAAGGAGAGATAAAAACACTTAAGTTTGTCTTAGCATCAACAAAAGGGTTTTAAGGGGGGCTTGGCCTGGATCAAGCCCTCCAAGAAAGACATGGCAGTGACTTTTTCTTACTCCCCCCTGGAGTACTAGTTAGCTAAGCTAGTAGGACCAAGGAAAAAGGCTCAAATATTCCCAAAATTACCTCAGAAAATGCATTAAACTTACCAAAAACATCCTCATCACTTCATAGAAGCCTATCACACTGTAGGTACCCTTGAAAAACAGTGTAATGTACCGTGAATGATGTCCCTGCGATGGGGCATTCCTCAAAAGTCGCCGGCGTGCGACGAAAACTTTTGGAAAAAGTTTGGGGGTAGTGGGGTTTGAACCCAGGACTCCCTCCCTAGAGCACATATGCTTGCCCACTAGGGTACAGTCGAACGCTCTAATGCGGACGGCTATCGCTGTAAATCGCGGGAAATCGTCATTTTTACACATAACCCAAAGTCGCAGACAAGCGCAAAGGAAGCGGACTCCAAGAAAAGGGTTGCGCAAGCGTAAACGGCTTTTGGAAAAGAAGGTATGAGCCGTAGTTTTTAAAGTTTTAAAGGAAACTTTTGCACAGTTGCATCAAGATTTCTATAAACTTCAGAGTCAAGTATTCAAATTCAGCCCACACCACAGAGCAGGTCAACAACCCATCTCTCAGGTATGTCAGTGTCACCTCACACTCACGCATTGCGTTCGTGTTGGTTGTTTCGTCAAAACGTTAGGGTTGTCAACGCTGTGCTTGTTGGGGGGTCGGGTGTTCTTCTCTCGTGCTCTGCACAGGTAAAAACAGGAATGAAAGGTATGCGATGCGAATGGAGCGCTCAGCGCGCACGTAGGGTTAGAATATGCGCTGTGCTTGCGATGCATGTGCCTAATCGAGGCTTTCACACGCTGTGACGCTTTCCCTGACCCCGAATTCACCCTTGTTTTCTTCTTCACAGGTAACTTAAGAAAGCGTTTGTTCGTGTGTGGCCGTGGCGTCAAAGTAGGGTTGCTTAAAACGCTTAGGCTTGTTTTGTGTTCATTTGAATTCGGCATTCACACGATGCATGGTGAGTAAGGTAGGTTAGCCCAGGAGGAACTCACCTCCTGGTTGAGTCAGTGGTTCAGCCTCCCTTCTCTGCATGCAAATGATGCATTAAAGGGTAGGCCACACGAATTGCGCACGGTAAACCTTGTTAGGCTACCCAGAGGCTCCTCGGTACGTTCTTTAAGAGAACCTGAGGAGTCTCTTAAAGCTTGCTTGCTTGACAGGGGAGCTGATCCGTCAGCGTGTTTGCGGACAGTGTATTATAGGTCACACTGAGAAGGGTATAATACCTGGAGTGTGGCTTGGTTCCTCCGCCGCAAACACCCCTTTATTTGCCTCTGTTGTACAGGTGGGCGAGGTTAAGGGTGATTGGTGCACGCAGCAGCTGCCTTCGGCGGCTATCAATTTTTCTGCCCCAGCAAAACAGGGGCGCTGATCACAAATCAAATGACTGTGCCTCAGCCAGGACAGGCGAGGGCAGCTCGACTTCAACGACATCTGCGCTGTGCACGCAACGAGAGCACCCCTTCCCTCCAAGCCCTAGCAGGGGAAAGGCGTTGTGGCGTCCCCTGTTAGGCCACAGCTGCTTAGGAGCGCTGTGTTCTCTTGTCTTCTTCACAGGCCTGGCAGGAGTGGAGTGCAAGTGATGAGTGCTCACCCTGCCTTCGAAGGCCGGTGCTGGCGTTAGAGAGTGTAGTGTAGTGGTGTCTCCTGTCCCGCGTGCTTTTCCTCGTGGGCAGGGGAGTGCGTTAGCTTTTGGCCTGTAGCAAAAATGGGCGTTTTGTATTCCCTTAGCACACTTGGCCACCCCTCCCCTCTAGTAGGTAGGGCTTTTGCCGTTTACCCCAAGAATAGGCGCCAGCACAGAAATTGGGCGCCATAGGAGTGGTAATAGTACCTGATTAGGACCTTCGGTCCGACGTCAGCGAAGCCCGGTCTCCGGAAGCCACGCTGGGGAGAGAAGTGAGACACATACAGACATACGTAGCACACTTAGGGGTATGGTAAACCCTGTAAGGAAGGGTAGAACCCCATGGGTCTGGACCAGTCAGGGGTCCTAACTGTGGGCTCGCTTGTCCCTAAGGAGGGAAGACACACCTTGCCTCATAACACCTTGCTTGTCATTCCCCCTTGGTGTAGTAAGCCACCGTTCTTCGTTGGCTCTCCAAGGTCATTACATTAGGGCAGTACCCATGCAACACATGGTCAACAAAGCACACACTCGCTGGGTGGCTGCAATCATGATAAGCGGCCACCTGGCTCACGCTGGAAACCATAGGCATGGGTCTGCAGTGCACAGACTGACACAGGCAGATTAGTTTCGCTTCTTACGCTGGGACATAGTCTCAGCACGGGTTAGGAGCTGCCCCTCGTTGTTCTCAACGAGGTAAGTGCGGAAGATGGGGTTGATACTCCCATCTGGTAGTATGAAGGCTGACATAGGTTCCCAGGTCGCTTCAGACAACCCATAGCCATCCCACAGGGTAAGGAATTTCCAGCCCTGTTTATACTCGTGGCGAGCAATACCTGCAACCACGTAGTAACCATCGACTGCCATCTCATCGGCAGTCATCTCTTCGAGTTTGTCTGCCTCCTCTGGACTGGCAGCGTTCTCTAGGTCTGTACGTTCAATCTCACTGTCGCTGAGGCGCCACTCATCCCAAGACAAGTCGTCAGGGGAGTGATAGTGCCTCAACTGCTTAGGTGCACACAGCAGTTCACCACCTAGACGTGGACTGCACCTGACATGGATCCTGGATCCATCTATCCTGATGATACGATAGGGTCCAAAGTAAGGGTCCTGTAGGCAGTTACGTGGCCAGGAGGGTAGGCGTGAATGGTGTACCAAAACAAGGTCACCAACCTTGAAGCTGGCAGGTCGCCGTAGGCGGTTCCGTCGGCTCTGTTCACGGTCACGAATGTGCCCCAGGTTAGTACCAGCCTGGTTAGCCAGAGACTGCTTGTGTTCCAGCCAATCTCCCACAGGGCTCTTGAAGTCCTCAGGAAAGGGGGTTTTGAAGAACCAAGCAGGTCGTCCTCCATGGAACAGTTCGTGGGTGGTGAAACCCGTAGAAGAGCTCCGCTGTGAGTTCATGGACAGCACTGCCCAGGGCACTAGGCGTACCCAGTCCTTGGTGCGCTCCTGTTTCATCAGGATTCTTAACCTTTGCTCCACCACACGGTTCTGTGTCTCACAGAGAGGGTTAGACGTGTGGGTATAGGGCACACCTGTGGTTACCTCCACGTTGAGGGCATTTAGCACTCGTTTGTACCACCCAGTGTCACTGCGGATGCGTACATCTTCATCAGAGTGCACCTGCTTAGGTGCTCCATAGGGTTCGAACCATTGTTCGACCAACATTTTCACAGTCTGCTCACCTGTGATTTTCTTATTACAAGGGAACACTCGGGTGAAGCGAGATAGACCACAGGTGACCACGAGGCAACTATCATAGCCGCCAAAGCTCGGTAGGCCGTGGATGAAATCCACGTAGAGAAGAGAGTTAGCACAATAGGGTATGGGTAAGCTGGAGATCAGGCCCCTATCCCTACTGTCGCTCTGCTTGCTGGCATGACAGCCACAAGCATCTAAATGGTCTGCATACGCGACCTCAGTTCAGTCAGGGTTAGACTAGAGTAGAAACACTCACGGAAGAAGTCCACTGAGCGATTAGCGCCAGTGTGACCAGAACTGAGATGGGACCACTGTAGGCATCCATCCAGTCGTGCCTCAGGCACAACGATTCGGTCCTTGTAGAAGAGGTACTGATTGTTTTTATACCACTGGTGCCCGTCAATGACACGGGGTTCGATACCAGTGCTGAGGGTTTGGAGAATTTCTTCATACTCTGACTGATAGTCGGTTGGACTCCAACCCTCCAGGATTCCAGCAGTGCGCATGGACAGGTCAAGCTGGACATCCATACGCTGGAAAGCCTCTTTGGCGAGCGCCTCAGAGCTCCCACCAATAAGCGCATCGAAGTTGTTGCGCGATATATAGTCAGACAGTTCATTCTTAATCCCGGGGATATGATGCACTGTCAGCCTGAACTGGCTCAGGTAAGTCAACCACCGTTTTAGCTTTGCTTTTTCTGGTGGTGGGCCCTTCTGGAAAGACTTCACAGGCTCCTGGTCACACAGCCAGACAATAGGGTTAGATCCCAGGAGTCGGGATCGTGACGATAGCACCAACATACCGGCCAGGAGTTCCTGGTCATAGGTGCTGTAGTTGGAACGCGCTTGGTTTCATTTCCAGTTCCAGTGTCCTAGTGGTACCAGTCGCCACTCACTGGTAGGATAGTCATGTTTCTACGAACCATCACGGTTCAGTCCAGTAGTACGATAATGGCAGTGGGTTAGTTCAGCGGGGTTAAGCTCCTGCCATTGGTAGATCGTACCACCCCCCCCTACATCACTGGCATCAGTGATCAGGACTATCTCGCCCTCAGGGCGGGGCACTCCCAGGCAGTTGGAGGAGGCAATCTTCTTCTTCAACTCCTGGAAACACTCTTCCACTCTGGAGCTCCACGTCCAGGGAGTAGTTTTCTTGATCAGGTCAGTGAGGGGTACAGAGGAGTAAGTAAAATTGTGGATGTGACGCCGATAGAAATTACAGGCGCCCACAAAACTCCTCACATCGTGTAGACCCTTCTTAGGGTCATCGCCAATCTGCATGTCCTGTAGGGGCTGCATCTTAGACGAGGCTGGTTTCCACCAGCCATACCCCACGTCGAAACCCAAATACTCCATGTCCTCTTTCATAAACTCACATTTTTCGAGTTTGATTCAGAGATGGTTTTCTTGACAGACAATGAAAAATTCACGGAGGAGAAGGACGTGGTCCTCTTTGGTATTAGTACCCAAACTCACGTCGTCGATGTGAGCCTCCATTTCTGCACCCCGACCAATCAACTCTTGTACCAGAGGCCTGCGCCTCAGTATGTACAAAATTTTGTTCATAAGCTCCTGGAAGAGCGCTGGGGCATTAGCCACCCCGAAAGGCGGAACCTTCCACTTGAAAACACGACCCTTAGGGGTTATAAAGGCCAACAGCTCCTGAGCTGCGGCGGTTAGGTCCACCTGCCAGAAACCAGAGTGTTTGTCCATTTTGGTCTTATACCTGCATTTGGCAATACGCTCCAGGGTGTTTTCCATGTTAGGAATACTCCCTGAGTGGTTCTGGGTTTTCTTGTTGACCTCACCATAGTCTACAACAAGACGTAGGGCAGTCGACCCTGGTTTAGCAACAAGGAAACAGGGACTGCAGTGATGGGGATAGTCCCCGTGTTTATACTCTTCAAAGAGGCCAGCATCAATGCATTCTTGGATCTGGCGCTCGATTTCTTCAGCCTGTTCCTGTGGAGCGGGATAGGGACGACGCCTCACTCGCGTCTTTTCAAATTCGGGTTTCAATTTCAGGTCCATCTGGACCAGTTTTTTACAAGAAAGGGGAAGCGGCAAGGCGCCGAACACCTCCTCATAGGTTATCAGCAGTTTCTTCAGGCGGGGGTCAAGGTTAAGACTCTCGAGTTTCTGAAGGAAATCCTCCTCAGCATGGAGGTTGCTTTTTCCATGTTCTTTCTTTTTCTGCCGATCAGCAGTTTCGGCAGGCACAGTACCATCGTCCCACTCAGGGGGACATTGCTGCCCATAGTGTAGAGAATACACTAGAGGTATCTCAGGATCAGGCAGAGTATAGGACGTCCTCCTCAGACCAGATGGAGTATTTCCAGGTCTGTCTGAGGTATTGCAGCCCCTCTTGGCGCTCAATACCTTTGGCCTTCAGGTACAACAGCCGCCGGAGTTCTTGAGTGTCATGCTCAGACAATGGCATGTTATTAGCAGCAGGCCGCGCCAGAGCATCAGCACTCCGGGCCACGGGTTCACCTGTGTGCACAGGCTGCATGTGTAGCACTGGCTTCCCAACAGGGGAAGCGGGTTCAGAGGTTGACTCTAGATCTACCTCCTCTAGCAACAGCTTGGCTAGGAAAGCACTATGTTTTAGGTCAACACAGCTGGGATCAACAGAGGGAATAGTGCTGGCGATCTCTGACAGTTGGTCGTCAGCATCCTCTTTTACAGCTGCAGGTTCCAGATAGTCATCAGGAGACTGACACCCTGTAAGTGTGGCAGATAGGTGCTCAGGAGATCGATTTTTGAGATCATAAAGGGTCAGGCCACGATTTTCGGCCAT
Source organism: Eutreptiella sp. 'Long Island Sound 2002' (assembly GCA_964036045.1). Classification (NCBI taxonomy): domain Eukaryota; phylum Euglenozoa; class Euglenophyceae; order Eutreptiales; family Eutreptiaceae; genus Eutreptiella; species Eutreptiella sp. 'Long Island Sound 2002'. The sequence continues at coordinate 45,901,312 of OZ038386.1, forward strand.
GACCTCTTTTAGCAGCACCTGGTCTAGGTCACACAGGGGTACAGGATTGAGAGATCCATCGACGATGGACAGGAAACTGGCCCACTCAGGGGCCTGCATAGCCGTGTCTGAGTCCTCAGGCACATAGATGGGGCCGTCGGGGAGTTGCACTCTTCCCATGGTCATTCGATCTAGCATACGGTGCCAGAAAGGGTGTTCACCAGAGCAACCCCAGTCAGGGGTGCACATAACAACCCTTCCTCCCTCATAAGCGATTTTGGTTAGAACCTTCGCGAGCAGGGAGAAGGGAGGGTTAGCATACGCTAGGCCCATTGCTTTCTAGAAGAAACGGAAAGCATGTTAAGTTGTTTCGAGCAGTACAAATGCATGATGTGCTGTTGTTGGCTCGCAAACAATTCCACCTGGATCTCATCCAGGTTTACCTGAAGGGCCGCCAGTCCATTTTCAAGAACGTGACGGGCCAGTTGGTAGTTTTCAGTACGATAGTTCGTCTTGGCTGCGTAGCGCAGCCCAGACTCTTTTTGTCCTGACAGCTCCAAATGAACGGAGAAGAGCCCACTGCCAAAGTCGCAGTGCAGAGAATAGGGACGCTGTAGGGACAGCATTTTTACCTGGGGGTTTCTTCGTAGAAAGTCGGTGCCAATGACGATGTCAAAGGCGTCAGTGTCCAACACTCTGCAGTGTTGGGTCACGGTTTCGTCGCCCAGACATATAGTCACATCGACCCCCCCCAAGGAATGGATGGTACGCCCATCCCCTACTCTTATGGCCACGGTCTTAGTTTTCCTGAAAGTTGTAAGCAGGCGCCGCGCCACTATGGAAAGTGTTGCACCGGTATCAAGCACCGCTCCAAAAACCTGATCCCCGATTTTCACGAGGATCCAGAAAACCAAGTCCTCCTGTTCGGAGCCGCCCCCCTATTCCTCATCAGGGAACTTCACATCCACCCCTGCAGCCAATGAGGCACTTGGCCATCCAGGCCAAGCGCCTCTTCTTGGAATTATTCCCCTCAGGGGTAGCGTTATCCCCTTGGGGGCGTTTCTTAGGGTCACCTGCGGTAGGAGCGGGTGTAGCAGCAGGAGTGGGTGTAGCAACGGGCGCTGATGAGCGCCTCTGGGGGTTAGGTGGTCCAGTTTTGCCACCCCCCTTGCCACCTCCTTTACCACCTTTATCCCCATTCGGGGGATTTCTGGCGGGCGTCTGGGTCTTCTGGCGTTCCGCCTCCTGACGCTTGAGTTTGTCACTCTCGCGTTTCTTGACGTGGCATTCGTCCTCGTAGTGACGACGTTTGCCACAGTAACCACAGGTGATGGTACACCTGAAATGGTCTTGATGGGTCACAGCTTTCCCATCTTTGGTATGCTGCTGACGTTTCATCTGCAGCATACAGCCACTGCGGAGATCGCAGTCAGAGGCATGACAAGGTCCCCCCTTGTCATTGACAGGTCTGCAGTAGAACAGGGGGGGTGTGCCTGCATCAGGTTGAACCTCGTTCATGGCACGTAGGTTGCCCCTCCCTTTACCACCTCCCTGGTTGGTGTTAGTGGGATTTTTATGCCCCCTCCCTTCGCAACGTTTGGGGGTAGGGTTACCACCTCGTCCCAAATGCTTCTTGAGGAATTTCTCCATGTGGGAGTCATTCTCTCTCTCAAGAGCTAGCTCAATCAAGAGATCCACCAGTTCATCGTACGAGTGGGTCCTGCTCTTCCTCTCAGAGGTGGAGCGGCAATCTCCCCACGTACGCTGGGGGATCTTACTCATGAGCCACAGGTGGGGCTCAGTGGCTCCGTAGGAGCCCACGTTCATCCTCGAAAACAAGTACTCCAAGTCCCACACATACTCAGAAATTCGCGCAGCGGATGGAAACTCAGGGAGCATAGGTAGCTCCTCGATCTGTGTGCGTACGCTGAGGTCAGTCTCATAGACTGGGAATGTTTTCTCTAACCTCAGGAGTACCTCTGCCCGGGTAGAACAGGTTTTCACAATCTGTTTCACCTGTTTTTGCAGAAACTTCTTTTTGCATGAGCGTTTTAGCAGTGAACATTTGGTGGCCACATCCACATGGGATTGGCCAGTCAACAAAAGGAACTCTGCAATTCTTCTGCCCATTCGGGCAGATTTTTGGGGTCGAACTCCGGCAGTTCCAGCTGGATGTTCGCCTGGGCAATTGGTCTGCCCGTCTTCCCACCCCCCGGAGTTAGGCCTGAAGGCGACACGCCGGCAAGAGGTGCCAGGGCTGACAGGCCTCTTCTCTCAATCTCTGTGACAGGCACGTCCTGTAGATCAGCCATAGGCACTGTCCTGGCACGGGGGTGAAAGGGGCTGGGGCAGGTGACCTTAGGCAACAGCCTTGACACCCTTGATCTCTTGAGATCTTCGGCCAGGGTACTCAGTCCTGGAGAGAGAGAGAGCAACTCTGGCTTGGGTAAGGGTTCTGCAATACCCAGTTTAGCCTTAATGGCCTCCGATAGGGCCGTCACATCTGGATCTTCTGATCCAGACAGGAGTTTGGCCAACAGCTCGGCCGTATGATCCAGGGCATCGTAGGTTGGCCTTGGATGATGTTGTTCTTCGACTCGAGTCGGGCCCACTTCGGGAGCCCTTGGGGTTGGACAACATGGTCTTGGATACTCAGGTCTTAGTCGTCTTGGCAGGGATGCAGTGGACGGAGGACCAGAGTGTGCGTAGGACCGCAGGTCTGTACGTGGTCCGGATCCATGTACAGCTAATGGCTCCTCTCCATCTTCCCCACGGATGGATTGTAGTAGTCCTCATGTAGGATGTACTCATCCATCATCTTCCTCAGTTCCTCATACTCCTCAGGGCCTTCAATCGCTGTTGAGGATGAAGCCGGACAGTTGGATCTGGATACTGAGGCAGCTACACGTCTGTGGAGGTGACTGAAGCTGTCTCCACCGTGTGCTGCTAAGGCCTCGGTGGTAAGGCCTTTATTTTCTTCCGCCCTTCTGCGTTCTGGATCTCCTTGGGACCCAGATGCGCCACCGAGATGATGTGGAGCTCGGTAAGGTGGTTCACTCATTGGGTGGGCCATGCTGCCCATTTGCACTTGGACAGTTCGGATGGGCCAGGTCCTGACGCTTGGCGTGGACATGATGAACTTGTTTTTGAGCTTTTGTGCTGCACTTCTTCTCAGGATCGGTTCAAAAGGTCACAAGGGACTGCCTCTGCTACCAGAAAGATGTCCTTGAATTCTGCCCTAGATATGTTGTTGTATTCCTGCAGGTTTTGTAGTTGAAAACCCAAACCAAAGCAGCAAGTAGAGCAAGAACAGGATGTGGATCGAATCAATGATTGGTTTTGGAATCCAGTGTAACACAGAAGGGCTGCAGATAGACAAAGCAGGTTTATACACATAGATTCAATCACAAATGGATAATACAAAAGATTTTATATGAAAATTGGTCTGACTCTTGCCTCAGAGGTCGCATTAGGCACTTCATGTGCACTCTTTTCTGTGAAATGGTGCTGGTGAGAAATGTGGGGCATAGATGTCAGGACCACACAGAAAATGACTTGGCCAAGCAACTGAATTCAGAAACAGTTACAAAGTAGGACCACAATAAGTGGTAGAAACAATTGAGTATAGGGGTCTTGGGGTGGGAGACCACTAGGCTTAACCTCCAAGGCCTAAAGCATGAAATGCCTGTTTTATTTCGGTATATCCTCCATGAAGGAAGGTACCTCCGCTCAGTTGAGTGGTAGGGGTGAACTTCATGGGGGGGCTAGGGTCACAACCCTAGTTACTTTGAGAAAGTGTACTTTAGGCAACAAAAGAGAGATAAAAAACACTTAAGTTTGTCTTAGCATCAACAAAAGGGTTTTAAGGGGGGCTTGGCCTGGATCAAGCCCTCCAAGAAAGACATGGCAGTGACTTTTTCTTACTCTCGTCCCTCACGCCCTCTTTTTTTCGCCATGTACCTTCCCCTCCCGCCCGTGCCCCACCCTCGACGCTTTCGCCTCCCTGTGGCTGCAGGTGGAACGTACGCGGCGTCAAGTCCAGGACACCGCAACGACCACGGCAATACCAGCCAGGACACCGCCACCAACGCGGGGTGGCATGTAAGGCAGTGAACCAGACAAGGTTTATGCCGCCTGCAAGTGTGCGAGTGTGCGTGCGTCAGGTAGTGTATAATTTTTTTGTATTATCAAAAAACAAAACTTTGCAACGGTTTTTCAAGAAGGGGAACAGCCAAACAGCCAAAAAAAATATTTTACGAAATTGCAGCGGTTTTTCAAGTAGGTACAACAAGAAACGCACAACACGACACCCCAGGGCGCACAAGGCACAAAGCACAACAGCGAACAACACCACGCAGCGACACACCACAGCAAAACACACACAGCGCGGGGGGACAAGACAAAACACGGCGCCAGAAGGCACAGGACCCCAAGACGACGGACAGCGCCCCAGGACACAACACAGCGCGCGGCAGCACCAAACGGAGAACAACGAAACTACACAGCACACAACAACGCAACGCAAGGCGGCACAACGCGCAGCAACACGGCGTAGCATAGCACCCAGGGACACACCTCAGTACGCCACCGAGACACGACACCAGGAGCCACCAGGAGACAACAGAGGACAGCCAGGCCCAACAGCAAACACACAAACACAACAGGCAACAACACAAACACCAGCCAGCCCCGCGAGGGCAAGAGAGCACCGAACAGAGAGCAACGACGCAGGCACACCAGCACAGCACCGCACAGGCAGAGCACAGAAACAGAAACGACCCGGAACCGGCCGGGAGCCCCGAACCAACGGGGAACAACAGGAAACCAGCGCCACCGGCGAGGAGAAAAACAAAAAAAAAAAAAATAAGACAGCGCACCACAGCACAGCACCACACGGCAGCACAGCGCCACAGCACACAGCACAGGGGAGCAGGACACCACAGGGAAGACGCCGAGCGACGGCCAGACCAGACACGGGCACCAAAGCCGACACACACCACGAAACGACCACGGCGGGCAACCAGAGCCACCAGCAGACCCCCAACAAAAGGCAGCGACACCGGGAACCAACAACACCAGCCACCAGGAACAGCACAGACAACACACAGAGCACAACGAAAGGGCACCAGCAAAGCGCAGCACAGCACCGCACAGGGCGGAGAGGACAGGGAACACACAGCGCGACACCCCAGAAAACACATAGCAGACGCGCAGCGACAACAAACAAACAACAGGCACAGGCAACGACGCAAACAAATGGCAGAGCACAACAGCACACCATCATACGACAGCACAGCGCAACAGAACACAACACAGGGCAGCGGAACACCAAGACACACCACGCGAACCACAGGGCGGCGAGCCACGCGGCCAGACAAGGACAGCACCACCGAAGCACGACACCAAGACCCAGCTGGAGACAACACAGGACAGCCAGGCCCAACAGCCAACACCACACAACACCAGCGAGCGCACACAGAGCAACGACAGGGACAACACCACCGAGCAGACGCGGGCACACCCGACGGCCCAAGACGCAGAAACCCGCCCCGCACCGCACAACCGGCAAGGAAAGAAAAAAAAAGAAGGGAAAAAAAAAGGAAAAAGAAAAAAGGGGGGGGGGGCAAAGGCCCAAGGCAGCCGGAAAGCAGGATACGCCGGAGACAACAGGGGGGGGGGGGCAGAAACCAAAAGCAAAAAAAAAAAAAACGGGGGGCGGGCAACAAGAAAAGCAGGAGACAAGAGGGCATAAAGAAGGGGGGGGAGGGGAAAAAAAAAGGGGGGGGGGCGACAAGACGCCGAGGCCCAAGGCACCCGGGGCCGGAAAACACGCAAAGCGGGACACAACCGGGGCACAACAAGGGGGGGGAAGGGGAAAAGGAAAAAAAAAAAAAAAGAAAAAAAAAACCCAACAACAACCACAAACAAGGCAACCCCTGCCCGGAGGGGGCCGAACAAGCAACAGCCAAAGAAAAGGTGAGGCGCACCAGAACGCGCCCGGGAGGCCGGCCCACCCGACCCAGCCAAGAAGAGCATGTACACACACACGCGCGGGACCCAGGCGTGGCGTCCTCCGAAAGGGGCGGTGTCGGCGTCCACACAAAACAGCCTCGGTGCACCGGCCGAGTCCCCCGTCGAAAGACGGACGGTACGAGAAACGGGACGCGTCAGTGACTGGGTCCACACACGCCGAACCACCGCAGCGCACGCAGCCCAAGACCAAAGCCAGAGGGACCCGCCAGGGACAACCCCATCGCGGGGCCCCGAACGGGTACGACGCGGAGCGCGCCCAGCGCCCTTGCCTCGGCAGGGGCCAGCGGCAGGCACAATGAGCCCGGTTCTCGGCCGGCCTCCACGTGCCCCGCGCAGCCACCCAGTAAAGCCGGGGGCGACGGCTTCCGGGGTGGGGGAAGGCACCACGGCAACGGGAAAGCTGACCGGAGCACCGAGAGCGACCGGACCGGACGAGGAGCGGCGCACCAACGCGGGGCGACGAGGCACGCCAGAGAGGCACGCCGCCGGCCACAACCACGGCACAAGGACAGGTGCCAAGCCACAACGGCCACCGGGTGCCGCGAACCCGGGATGTGCGCACAACACACGACGAACCAAGGCACGGGACAAGGAGCCAAGGACAGCCGGGCCCCCACGCCCGCACACCGCACCCAGAGCCAGCGGGCAGCGGGCCCCTGCGGCACGCCCGAAAGGACGAGTGGTCGGGGGTGGGAGAGCGCCCGACCCTGGACGCCCCACACCCAGGCAGGAGGCGCCCCCCCCCGGGCACCCTCGTGCCGCCCCCAGAGCGCGCAAAGCCAGCTCGCAAGAGCGCACGCTGTGGGGTTGATGAGCCAAAGACAGCAAAGAGAGTAAGATGCATGACGCCCCGGATTGGAGAATCCGGGGCCGAGTGGAGCTCGGCCCGAGCCCCTGGACTGAATCGTCCGGGGCTGAACCCGGTGCCACGGACTGGAGCGTCCGAGGCAACGGAGAGAATACGACAAAAAGACGCCCCGGATAGGAGCATCCGGGGCGGAGTGGAACACGGCCCAAGCCCCCGGACTGGATCGTCCGGGGGAGAACCCAGTGCCACGGACTGGAGCTTCCGAGGCAACGGAGAGAATACGATGAAAAGACGCCCCGGATTGGAGCATCCGGGGTGGAGCAGAGCACGGCCAAAGCCCCCGGACTGGATCGTCCGTGGCAGAACCCGCTGCCACGGACTGGAGCGTCCGAGGCAACGGAGAGAATACGATGAAAAGACGCCCCGGATTGGAGCAACCGGGGCGGAATGAAGCTCGGCACAAGCCCCCGGAGTGGATTGTCAGGGGGTGAACCAGGTGCCACGGACTGGAGCATCCGAGGCCACGGAGAGAATACGATAAAATGACGCCCCGGATTGGAGCATCCGGGGCGGAATGAAGCACGGCACTGGCCCCCGGACTGGATTGTTCGGGGCAGAACCCGCTGCCACGGACTGGAGCGTCCGAGGCAACGGAGAGAATACGATGAAAAGACGCACCGGATTGGAGCAACCGGGGCGGACTGGAGCACGGCCCAAGCCCCCGGACCGGATCGTCCGGGGGAGAACCCGGTGCCACGGACTGGAGCGTCCGAGGCAACGGAGAGAATACGACAAAAAGACGCCCCGGATTGGAGCATCCGGGGCGGAGTGGAGCACGGCACCAGCCCCGGGACTGAATCGTCCGGGGGGGAACCCGGGGCCACGGACGGGAACATCAGAGGCAACGGAGAGAATACGGCAAAAAGACGCCCCGGATTGGAGCATCCGGGGCGGACAGGAGCAAGGCCCGAACCCCCAGACAGGATCGTCCGGGGGCGCACCCGGTGCCGCGGACTGGATCATCCGGGGAGGCAACACACCCGGGCTGGAACGTTCGGGGACGAAGCGTCCCGGGAATGGAATGTCCGGGGCAACAAACAAGGATAAGGAGACGGCGGCGGAGAGAAACGGAGAGGAGAACAAGAACAAGAGCAAGGAACGGATGGGGGAGGACAAGAAGGAGAGAAGACGCGAAGCGGGAGGAGAAAGAGAAGAAGGTGAAGCAGCCAAACACATGGAGCCCGGATGGGAATAACCGGGGACGCAACGCAACTAGTCAGGATCAACCGGGAGCGGGGCGGCACAGGAGATCGTCAAGCGAGAGCGGCTGAGGCTCCGTGAGAAAGGAGCAGCGGCGGAGGCAAGAACCGAAAAGGAGTGCATGAAGAGGAGTCAGGAAAGGTGGAGAGAGAGGACGAGAAAAACGACAGACGCGAAGGGGGAGGAGAAGGGGAGGCAGGCGCACAGAACCCGGACAGGAACATCCGGGGAAACAATGCGCCCGGACAGGAACATCCGGGGGGCAGAAGCCCTGGACTGGAGCGTCCCGGGAGGCAACGGCCCGGGAGTGGAACGTCCGGGACCTCAGAAGGAGGAGGAAATGGCGGCGGAGAGATGCGACGAGGAGCACGTGAACAGCATGGACCAGCATGGACCAGATGGGGAAGGACAAGACGGACGAGAGAAGGGAAGTGGGAGGAGAAGGAGCAAAAGGAAAAGCGGCCAACCACGTGGAACCCGGGCGAGGACAACCGGGGAGCAGCGCACCAGGGCAGGTACATCCGGGGGCGAGGCGGCCATGGAAAGGAGCGTCCGGAGCTCCAGGAGGAAGAAGGGGCGGCGGCGGCAAGAATCGACAAGGGGTAAGGGGTGCGTGCACGAGAGTCAGGGTCGGTGGAGAGGGAGGACGAGAAGAGCAAGACAAGGGAAGAGGGAGGAGAAGGAGAAGCAAACACGTGGAACCCGGACTGGAACAACCGGGGAAGCAAAACACCCGGACTAGAACATCCGGGGGGCGGAGGCCCTGGACTGGAGCGTCCGGGGAAGCAGCGGCCTGGGATTGGAACGTCCGGGGCTGCAAAAGGAGGGGGATACGGTAGCGGAGAACAACGGCGAGGAGCACATGAACAAGGGCAAGGACCAGATGAGGAAGGATACGACGAAAGATAGTCAGAAAGCGGGAGCGGAAGGAGCAGATGGAAAAGCGGCCAGACACGTGGAACCCGGACGGGAACAACCAGGGAAGCAGCGCACCAGGACTGGAACATCCGGGGGCGAGGCGGCCCTGGATGGGAGCGTCCAGGGCTCCAGGAGGAAGAAGGAGCGGCGGCGGCAAGAAACGGCAAGGAGAGCAAGCACAAGAACCGGGGAAGGGGGGAGAACGAGGACAAGAAGAGCAAGAGGCGTGAAGCGAGAGGAGAAGGAGAAGAATGAGAGGTGGATGGGCACATGGAACCCGGACCTGTGTGGCTAGGGCCACGCGAAGGCCCCAGGGGACTAGGACAGCATGGGAGGCGGCACAGGAGAGAGGGGCGGGGGCGGGAAGGGGGCGACCCGTGCTAGGCGCACAAAACGGTCCCGGGATGGATGAGGATCCAGTGGGCCCGCGCCACAGGGTTGCTGGCGGCCCGGTGGGGTATAAACACGGGATGAGGGATGGGATGGGGCCGCACAACAGCCCAGGGGATTGGGCCGGGGCCGCGGCACAGGGGAAAAGGGCGGGAAGGGAGCGACCCGTGCTAGGCGCACGAAACGGTCCCCTGGATGGATGAGGATCCAGTGGGCCCGCGCCACTGGGTTGCTGGCGGCCCGATGGGGTATAAACACGGGATGAGGGATGGGATGGGGCCGCACAACAGCCCAGGGGAGTAGGCCGGGGCCGCGGCACAGGGGAAAGAAACAGGGGCGGGAAGGAAGCGACCCGTGCTAGGCGCACGAAGCGGTCCCCGGATGGAAGAGGATCCAGTGGGCCCGCGCCACAGGATTGCTGGCAACCTGGTGGGGTATAAACACGGGATGATGGGACAAGGGGACGGGGCGGGGAAGGGCGCTGTGGCTAGGGCCGCACAACGGCCCGAGGGAGTCCATGGGACGCTGGGAACGGGCCGGTGCCGGGATGAGGCAAAGGGGAATGGGACATGGGATGGGCAGGGAGACGGAAAGCGCCAAGCAACAGCCCCGTGGGATTGGGAAACCAGTCGCCATGGAGTGGTGAACCATGGGTGCACCATGGAGAATTTGACCACGGGAAGTCGGGAAAATGCCCTGAACTCCGGGACGGCTGTGAGGTGTCCGCAGGGGTGAGGGTTGACCTTGAGATCCCCGGGTCAATGGCCTGAGTACACGTAGGTTCACGCGTGAGAGGCACCAGGGGGAACGTGGAAAGGGTCACCCCCTGGCCTCCAGCTGTGGATGGACGACACCCAAGTGCATCCGGGAGCCAAGTGGGTACTCCAACCCGTGAGGGATGGGGAGTGTTGGAATGTGGTTGACAGAGAGAAATGCTCCGCTGTCGGCGAGGGCTATCCACAGGAAACCCGCCTGCAGGCGCGCAATAGGCTGTGCTAGGGGGGGAAGGCCGGGGGATCCTTCAAAGGGTGACCGGAAAGAGCTGAAACCGTGAGGGCAGCGACTGAAGGGAGCCTACCGCCGGTCATGCCCGTAGGGAACCTGTTGAAGTTCTCGGCCGTGAGGTGAGACAGGGGTCGCCAGGGGAACTGATGGTGGAGAACTCTCCTTCCCGCCAGAGGCGGCCACCATGTAAAACAAACAAGGAGATGTCAGATGAGGCTGCAGATGCGGCCGCCCTTTCTTACTTACTTACTTCTTTGTGTCCATATTCGCCCTTCTTGCTTATATATGACAGATCTCCGCGCACTGGATGTACGGCACGGGGTTGCTGCCGGTACGCAGAGACTGTCTGCCTCTTGCTACCAGAAGGTTTTATAGTGATTTCAACACTGTGTGTTTGTTGTGCCTCTCCTGCTGCTTGCTGCTGGTGTAGGGTTCCTGCTGCTTGTTTTTGATGAGGAACATGTTTTATTGTGCAAATACAACCAATCCAGGATAACCCAAGTCAGAGACAAGCAAGTAGAAGAAGATCAGGATCAGAGCATGAAGGGCTGCAGTCACAAAGAGTTAGATAAAGACAACTATCAACAATAGACCACAGCAATTAGCATACATTGCAACTCAGGATGAAATATTTTACATGTGTGAGAAAAACTGATTGGAAAACTGCCCCAAGGGCTCACTCTCATCCACAGTGCCATCCTGAGATGTGCACTCTTCGGTTTTGGGTCCCATATGTGCTGAGGTGGCATGGCTTGTGGCGCCAAGGTCACTGCCATGTCACATGGGCTAATCCTACTTAGCTAGACTGACTGGGTATTGAACCATGGACCTCTCAAAAAGAGGTGCCCCAGCCCCCTAGGGTGCATACCACTAGGATAGCTAAGAATTTATGAGAAAACATAGATAAATTCATAGGCTCTGCCTTCAGTATATCAGTGCCTCAGCAACCCAGGAAAAGATGTTTCATAGCTTATAGCTTGGGGATTAAGGGGTCCACACAACATCCTGATTTAGTGTTTGGTTCCATAGGTCGAAATGTGTTATCACCCATTTTGGTTGGGCCAATACTAAGATAAAAATTCAAGAGTGCTTAGAGCACCTCTAATACAACTAAAGTATACCCTAAAGCATTGGAAAAGCAGTTTTTCTTACTACCCTAAGAAGGGTCTACACGATGTGAGGAGTTTTGTGGGCGCCTGTAATTTCTATGGGCGTCACATCCACAACTTTACCTACTCCTCTGCCCCCCTCACTGACCTAATCAAGAAAACTACTCCCTGGAGGTGGACCGCCAGGGAGGAGGAATGCTTCCAGGAGTTGAAGAAGAAAGTTGCCTCCTCCAACTGCCTGGGAGTGCCCCGCCCTAAGGGCGAGATAGTCCTGATCACTGATGCCAGTGATGTAAGTGATGTAGGGGGGGGTGGAACGATCTACCAATGGCAAGAGCTTAACCCCGCTGAACTAACCCACTGCCATTATCGTACTAGTGGACTGAACCGTGATGGCTCCTTGAAGCATGACTATCCTACCAGTGAGTGGCGGCTGGTGCCACTAGGACACTGGAATTGGAAATGGAACCAAGCGCGTTCTAATTACAGCACCTAGGACCAGGAACTCCTGGCCGGTATGTTGGTGCTTTCGTCACAATCCCGACTCCTGGGATCTAACCCTATTGTCTGGCTATGTGACCAGGAACCTGTGAAGTCCTTTCAGAAGGGCCAACCGCCAAAGAAAGCAAAACTAAAGCTGGTGCACTTACCTGAGCCAGTTCAGGTTGACAGTTCATCATATCATGGTATAAAAAATGAACTGTCTGACTATATATCGCGCAAAAACTTCGATGCGCTTATAGGTGAGAGCTCTGAGGCGCTCGCCAAAGAGGCTTTCAAGCGTATGGATGTCCAACTTGACCTGTCCATGCGCACTGCTGGAATCCTGGAGGGTTGGAGTCCAACCGACTATCAGTCAGAGTATAGGGAAATTCTCCGGACCCTCAGCACTGGTCTCCAACCCCGTGTCATTGACGGGCACCGGTGGTATAAAAACAATCAGTACCTCTTCTACGAGGACCGTATTGTGGTGCCTGAGGCACGACTGGATGGGTGTCTACAGTGGTCCCATCTCAGTTCTGGTCACACTGGCGCTAATCGCTCAATGGACTTCTTCCGTGAGTGTTTCGACTCTAGTCTAACCCTGACTGAACTGAGGTCGCGTATGCAGACCATTGTGGATGCTTGTGGCTGTCATGCCAGCAAGCAGAGCGACAGTAGGGATAGGGGCCTGATTCCCTGCTTACCCATACCCTATTGTGCTAACTCTCTTCTGTACGTGGATTTCATCCACGGCCTACCACGCTTTGGCGGCTATGATAGTTGCCTAGTGGTAACCTGTGGCCTATCTCGCTTCACCCGTGTGTTCCCTTGCAATAAGAAAATCACAGGTGAGCAGACTGTGAAAATGTTGGTCGAACAATGGTTCGAATCCTAGGGAGCACCCAAGCAGGTGTACTCTGATGAAGATGTACGCATCCACATTGACACTGGGTGGTACAAACGAGTGCTAAATGCCCTCAACGTGGAGGTAACCACAGGTGTGCCCTATACCCACACGTCTAACCCTCTCTGTGGGAGACCGAACCGTGTGGTGGAGCAAATCTTAAGAATCTGATGAAACAGGAGCGTACCAAGGACTGGGTACGCCTAGTGCCCTGGGCAGCGCTGACCATAAACTCACAGCGGAGCTCTTCTACGGGTTTCACCTCCCATGAACTGTTCCATGGGAGGACGACCTGCTTGGTTCTTCAAAACCGCCTTTCCTGAGGACTTCAAGAGCCCTGTGGGAGATTGGCTGGAACACAAGCAGTCTCTGGCTAACCAGGCTTGGACTAACCTGAGACACATTCGCGACCGTGAACTGGGCCGACAGAACCGCCTACGGCGACCTGCCAGCTTCAAGGTTGGTGACCTTTTTATGGTTCACCATTCACGCCTACACTCCGGGCCACGTAACTGCCTACAGGACCCTTATTTTGGACCCTATCGTATCATCAGGATAGATGGATCCAGGATCCATGTCAGGTGCAGTCCACGTCTAGGTGGTGAACTGCTGTGTGCACCTAAACAGTTGAGGCACTAACACTCCCCTGACGACTTGTCTTGGGATGAGTGGCGCCTCAGCGACAGTGAGGTCGAGTGTATAGACCTAGAGAACGCTGCCAGTCCAGAGGAGGCAGACGAACTCGAAGAGATGACTGCCGATGAGATGGCAGTCGGTGGTTAGTACGTGGTTGCATGTATTGCTCGCCACGAGTATAAACAGGGCTGGAAATTCCTAACCCTATGGGATGGCTATGGGGTATCTGTGGCGACCTGGGGACCTATGTCAGCCTTCATACAACCAGATGGGAGTATCAACCCCATCTTCCGCTCCTATCCTGTTGAGAACATCGAAGGGCAGTTATTAACCCATGCTGAGACTCCTTCCCAGCGTAAAAGGAAAAACTAATTTCCCTGTGTCAGTCTACTGACTGTGTTCTAACCTCACAGGTGCAGTGAGCACTCTTGTGCAGACGTGCCTGTGTATGGGTGTAAGAGCAGTTGTCACAGTTGCCCCGCATTGCATCGCAGGACAGGACCGTTAGCCCCCCGTGACAACCACTCCCTGGCGGAAGGCCATTGGTTTTTCAGAGACTACTGCTTACTGAGCACTGCACTGACCCTGTCTGTGCCCTGCAGACCCATGCCTATGGTTTCCAGCGTGGTCCAGGTGGTCGCTTATCAGGTTTGCAGCCACCCAGCGAGTGTATGCCTTGTTGACCATGTGTTGCATGTGGGCTGCCCTGATGTAATGACCTTGGGGAGCCAACGAAGAACGGTGGCTTACTACACCAGGGGGGAATGACAAGCAAGGTGTTATGAGGCAAGGTGTGCCTTCCCTCCTTGAGGACAAGCGAGTCCACAGTTAGGACCTCTGACTGGTCCAGACCCATGGGGTTCTACCCTTCCTTACTGGGCTTACCTTACCCCTAAGTGTGCTACGTATGTCTGTGTGTGTCTCACTTCTCTCCCGGTCGTGGCACCCAACTCAATGGGCTTCGCTGATGTCGGACCGAAGGTCCTAGTCAGTTACTAGTAACACTCCTATGGCGCCCAGTTGATGTGCTGGCGCCTATCCTTGGGGGAAGACGCCAAAAGCCCTACCTACTAGAGGAGAGGGGTGGCCAAGTGTGCTAAGGGCATACAAAACGCCCATTTTTGCTAAGGCCAAAAGCTAACGCACTCCCCTGCCGACGTGGAAAAGCACACGGGACAGGAGACACCACTACACTACACTCACTAACGCCAGCACCGGCCTGCGAAGGCAGGGTGAGCACTCATCACTTGCACTCAACTCCTGCCAGGCCTGCTGACCCTAACACCTACACACGCTAAGTGGTGTTGCTGTTGAAGGAGTCACGGGTCCTACTGACCCTCCTGTGAGAAAGCAAGAGAACACAGCGCTACTAAGCGGCTGTGGCCTAACAGGGACGACACTACGCGTTTCCCCGTCAGGGCTTGGAGGGAGGCAGTGCTCAGCGTGCGTGCACAGCGTGGATGGCGATGAAGTCGTACTGCACTCACCATCCCTGGTTGAGTTGCAGTTTGTTGTTTGTGATCCGCGCAGCATAGTTTAGCGCTGCCCAAGTGGGACTGCACTGATCACCCTTACCTTCCCACCTGAAGAGCAGGCGGACGCAGGAGTGTTTGCAGCTGAGGAACCAAGACAGACTCCACGTGTTATACGCTTCTCAGTCTGCCCTATAATACGCTGTCTACAAACGCCCCTATCAAGCAAGCAAGCTTAAGCAGCTCCACGCGTTCTCTTATAGAACGTGGGGTGGAGCCCCTGGGTAACCTAAACAAGGTTTACCGTGCGCACTTCGCGTGACCTACCTTTTGATGCGTCATATGCATGCACAAGTATGCACAATCCCCCCATTTCCTGTTGTTCTTCCCTAATTTAACTCAACATCACCAATCACAAGCTTGACTCAACCAGGAGGTGAGCTCCTCCTGGGCTTACCTACCTTACTCACCACACATCATGTGAATGCCGGGAAAAACAGGAGCGCAAAACAACCCTACGCGCTTAAACAAACCTACGGCGAATTATGAACCACCTTAAGCGATTAATGCACTGTGTGTCATGCATGCTTCCCTTGCCTTGTTTCCTGCAGAAAGCGGAGAGGGAGTGGGGCACTGCACAGCGCAAAACAAGCCTAAGCGTTTTAAGCAACCCTATTTTAGCAATACGGCAACACAAACACGAGCAAGCACTTTCTTTTCTTACCTGTGAAGAGAGAACAAGGGTGAATTGGGGTACAGGGAAGGCGCCACAGCGTGTGAATGCCTCAATTAGGCACATGCATCGCGAGCACAGCGCATATTCTAACCCTACGTGCGCGCTGCGCGTTGCATATGCATCGCATACCTTTCATTCCTGTTTTGACCTGTGCAGAGCAAGAGAGAGGGGAGCACCCGAACCCCCAACGAACACAGCGTTGAGAACCCTAGCGTTTTAACGAAGCAACCAACACGAACACAATCCATGCGTGTGAGATGACACTGGCATACCTGAGAGATGGGTTGTCCACCTGCTCTGTGGTGTGGGTTGAGTTTGAATACTTTTCCCTAAAGTTTATAAACATTTTGATGCAACTGTGCAAAAATTTCCTTTAGAACTTTAAAAACTACGCCTCATACCTTCTTTTTCACGAGCCGTTTGCGCTTGCGCAACCCGGTTTTTGAAGTCTGCTTCTGTTGCGCTTGTCTGCGACTTTGAGTTTTGGTGTAAAAATGACAATTTCTCGCGTGATTTCGTCTGTTTTTAGCGATTTGACTTCTTAAATCGCTACACCTTTCGCTAGACCACACGAGTCACTCCCTGTTGGTTACATTTTCTATTTTTTTCAGCTCCTGGAGATTTGTGTCCTCCATTGGGAGTATTGCTCCGCGCTGGCCCTTGGTCAGGGAGTTTACTAAAACGCTGTTTACACAGCGATGGCCGTCCGAATTAGAGCGTTCGACTGTACCCTAGTGGGCAAGCATATGTGCTCCAGGGAGGGAGTCCTGGGTTCAAACCCCACTACCTCCAAAATTTTACCAAAAGCTTTCGGCGCACGCTGGCGACTTTTGAGGAATGCCCCATCAAAGGGACATCATTCACGGTACATTACACTGTTTTCAGAGGGTACCTACAGTGTGATAGTCTTCTTTGAACTGATGAGGGTGTTTTTGGTAAGTTTCATGCATTTTCTGAGGTAATTTTGGGAATATTTGAGCTCTTTTCCTTGGTCCCACTAGCTTAGCTAACTATTACTCCAGGGGGCAGTAAGAAAAAGTCACTGCCATGTCTTTCTTGGAGGGCTTGATCCAGGCCAAGCCCCCCTTAAAACCCTTTTGTTGATGCTAGGACTAACTTAAGTATTTTTGTCACTCTTTTGAAGCTTTTGGTACACTTTCTCAAAGTAACTAGGGTTATAACCCTAGCCCCCCATGAAGCTCACCCCTACCACTCAATTGAGCGGAGGTATCTTCCTTCATGGAGGATATACTGAAATAAAATAGGCATTTCATGCCTAAGGCCTTGGAGGTTAAGCCTAGTGGTCTCCCACCCCAAGACCCCTATACTCAATTGTTACTACCACTTAATGTGGTTCTACGTTTTAACTATTTCTGAATTCAGTTGCTTGCCCAAGTCATATTCTGTGTCTGGCCTGACACCTATGCCCCACATTCCTAACCAGCACCATTTCACCCAAAAGAGTGCACATGAAGTGCTTGATGCTATCTTTGAGGCTAGAGTCAGCCCAGTTTTCATATAACATCTTTTGTATGATCCATTTGTGATTTAATCTTTGTGTTTATACCTGCTTTGTCTATCTGCAGCCCTTCTGTGTTACACTGGATTTCAAACTATTCATTTATTCGATCCACATCCTGTTCTTGCTCTACTTGCTCATTTCGTTTTGGCGTTTCTCCATCAAAAACCTGCAGGATTTCATCAAAATCTATAGGGCACTAATCAAGGACATCTTTCTTTTTCTGTTTGTGTTGTTGGTGGTCTCTACTTCTACTTCTTCTGTTTTTAGCCGCTGAGTGGCAGTTTGTTGTCTGGTTGGTGTTGTGCTTAGCGAGCACTGGTTTAGGTAGGACAGTAACCCCCACTGTAGGCATACCGAATCCCGCTCGAGGCGCCTTGTAAGTCTCGTAGGCCTTTGGGCGCCTTCTTAAGCCCTTTTTTTTATCGGTCCTGGCCTTGGGTTGGTACGGCACGACACCCCACTTTGAGTTGAAGGGCGATTCTTTTTCTGGGGCCGGCGCCTACTTGGGTCGGGCGGGTGATTCGCCACGGCCTCTGTTTGCCTGCGGGGGCGTAGGTGGACAGGAGTGTTACCGCTGCCTCGGGCAGCTTGACAGTTTTTATTTTTCTGTGTGGGCTCTCTAAATATTTTTGCCACATGACCCGTGATGGTGTGTGTATGTCTTTTAATTACTGTTGTTCAGCTTTTGTGTTGTTCAGTCTTTCTATTTTCAGTCTTTTATGTTTCAGTCTTTTTTTTCTCTCTGTCCAGGTAACTTGTACCATATGTTTTTGCAGTATTTTTCATTTCTTCTCAAGTATGGTGAGTGTGTGCATTTGTGCGTGCGTACGAGGTGTCACTGCGTTGGCATAGGTTAGCTTGAGCGAACCTGATTAGTTTTTATTATAGATTTTACGAATACGGTTACACGTTTGACAGGAGGGTATAATGATAAAAACTTTTCACGCTGTGTTTACGTGGCTTTTTGTTTGCGTTTTCATACCTCGTGTGCATTAGCATAGTTGTCGTATGCGTGTGTGTATTTTCTAACCTCTGTGCGTTCATATAGGTCAGGTCAACAGAAGTGGAAATCATCGGTGGATGGTGGATATGTGCTGACGATCCGACACGTGGCCGTTTTTCTTATATGACATGCATGTTCTGTTGTTTCTATTTTGCTTTTGCAGTGCCAGCAAGTGGAGGACTTCAGAACACATCAGAGGGTCCTGACTTCGGGGCAGGACCAAAAGAACATCAAAGAATATTGGGGGTCCTGAATTCGGGGCGGGACCAAAGAATTTTAACAAGGTACAGGTTAATGGGATTTGTACATTACATCAAGTGCAAGCACTGTTTTTACAGACGCACGAAAAAACGAGACAATTCTCCACTTGCTGCGTGTACTGCAGGGCAGGCAGGGATTTTGTACATTAGCTAACGTTTTCAGGCAGGCAGAAAATTGTTGTGATTTTCTGACAGCCCCCTTCTCTTTTCCAGAGCGCTTTTGGGGCTGTATTGCCTGCTTAGCCATTGCTGCAGGCAGTTTCTGTTTGTAGGCAGGTTAGTATTGTAGGGTTGCAGTGTAGTCGAAGCCCGCAGTTGCACCCTAGCCCCCAACTCTAACTAGTATGTAGGGCTGCAGTGTACTTCAGTCCTGCAGCACGCCACAGTAAAATTTTTTTGGGTGTGTGTTTGACAGTTTTTTGTTTGACACCCTGCTCTGGGCTGTCTACAGCAGCTCAGCCCCCCCCTCCCCCCCACACACTAGAGTAAAGATCTGAGTGTCTATTTTCCTTAGTCAGCCATTTGCTGAGGTAAACCCCAGCAAATAGCTTGGGAAGAGAGTGTAATAGGACACAGAGTAAAGATCGCTAGTGCGATCGCGTGTGTCGCGCATGCGTAGCATAGGCCAGATCACAATAAAGTAGGCATATCAGAAAGCATAATTTAGGTATGTATTTTGCATTCAAAATGTTTGTACAGATTGACGGGATGATATTAAGTTTTGGTTATTGTTCTTGAGTGCTTCGCAGACGTTAGAAGGAGATAGATCAAAATGAAGGATTTCGACAAGGATGATCAAAATCAAACCAAGGACAAGACCATTACAACACCTATTGTTGCAACTCTTGCCTCTTGATTAGACATGGCGTGAATGTGAAGGTAACTCCGTTAAGAGTACACCTGTACTCCAAGTCCAATCACTAAGAGCAACGGGCAGAGAAGAACAAAGCACACAAACGGCAAAACACGGCAAGAAACAAATCGTCCCTCTTGTACCAACCACTGCACACAATTGTTGCAACTCTTGCCCCCATGATTAGACATGACGTGAATGTGAAGGTAACTCCGTTAAGAGTACACCTATACTCCAAGTCATATCACTAAGAGCAACGGGCAGAGAAGAACAAAGCACACAAACGGCAAAAAAAGGCAAGGAACTACTCGCCCTCTTGTACCAACAGGGACTCTTGTTTCTGTCCCAAAATGGCCCATTTTCAAGGCATTTTGGGATTTTCCATGATTTCGACAAGGATGATCAAAATCAAACCAAGGACAAGACCATTACAACACCTATTGTTGCAACTCTTGCCTCTTGATTAGACATGGCGTGAATGTGAAGGTAACTCCGTTAAGAGTACACCTGTACTCCAAGTCCAATCACTAAGAGCAACGGGCAGAGAAGAACAAAGCACACAAACGGCAAAACACGGCAAGAAACAAATCGTCCCTCTTGTACCAACCACTGCACACAATTGTTGCAACTCTTGCCCCCATGATTAGACATGACGTGAATGTGAAGGTAACTCCGTTAAGAGTACACCTATACTCCAAGTCATATCACTAAGAGCAACGGGCAGAGAAGAACAAAGCACACAAACGGCAAAAAAAGGCAAGGAACTACTCGCCCTCTTGTACCAACAGGGACTCTTGTTTCTGTCCCAAAATGGCCCATTTTCAAGGCATTTTGGGATTTTCCATGAAAAGAAACGCGTGATCGCGGGCTCAAAATGGGCTAAAAACACTTGTTTGAGGATCCCAAATGGTCCAGGATCACTTTTGGAAAATTGCGTTTTTGACCAATTTTTGACCCATTTTTGGTCATGAAACAGCCCATTTTCAATGCATTTTGGGATTTTTCATGGCCCAAAACGGGCCACCACAGGCTCAAAACGGCCTAAAAACAGTTGTTTGAGCATCCCAAATGGTCCGGGATCACTTTTGGAAAATTGCGTTTTTGACCCATTTTTGACCCATTTTTGGTCATGAAACGGCCCATTTTCGATGAATTTTGGGATTTTCCATGGCCCAAAATGCGCCACCACGGGCTCAAAACAGCCCAAAAACACTTGTTTGAGCATCTCCAGTGGTCTAGTACCGACTTTGAGAAAAATCTTTTTTTCGCCCCGGGGACCCCGGTGGACCCACCGTTGGCCCCAACGGTGCGCCGGCTAGGCTGCCCTCTTGCTGCACCAAGTGACCACTGGTACGGGGGTCTAGGCGTCTCGTTGAGTAATTTTGAGGCTTGGAAAACAACAAAAACTGGGGGGTTGCGGGTGGACTAGGTGCCTTCGGAATTTGGTTTTGAGCCACGTAGCCCAAGATACGGCCCGTTCTTGGTTTTGGGCCTCTTTGACACAAACAGCGCACATTCGGGCCATTTTTGGCCTTTTTTGGGCCGTTTCTCGGACACATCGTGGACCTAGAGGGCACGAAAGGGCTCTTGGTCACGGGGCAATCGAGGCGCACGTGGATGTACAAATTGTTTCCCGTCATTTGTCTGTTTTGACTGAGTTTTGAGGCCGTTTTGGGCCGAATAAGGCTGTTTTGCGGCATAAATTCGCAGTTTTGGGAGGGCACCTCCAAACTTGGAGCCCCCGCCCCGGGGCGCCACTGGTGAGTTTTTGGCTGAAGACGTGGATTTGGCAAGGGCAACACCTGAGATCCAGGATGGCTAGAGTAGAGAAGAGCCCGGTGCGATGAGGCTGAGCAATGGCCAAAGCAGAAAGGAGAAGTGCTTGCTTGCTTGCTTGCTTGTTGCTTGCTTGCTTGTTGCTTGCTTGCTTGTTAGCTAGATTTAAGGGGGGAGGGGTGTAGTAATATATATATTTATTTATGATATAAAAGCTCCATCTTTTCGTGAGCCTCATCTTGTTTCAGCTGACCTTGCAATACACGGTTTGGCCCGGGTCGGGCGCCACTTACACAGGTGGCCTAGAATAGACCAGGGGGCAGCATGCCCTTAAACACAAATACCACCTACGGTTGACCCCCACCCCGCAGGAAAATTTGTGTTTTTTGTTCAAATTCAAGTCCAAATTTGTCAGTGCCTAGTTACCTAGTAAGGAAAATTTTTTGAAATTTTTGCTTTTTTTACCTAGTAAAAAAAACAATTTTAAAGAAGTTTTTTTACCAGGTTTTGCAACATTTAGTGGGTTTTGCTACATTTTACTACGTTTTGCTACGTGCATACTAGGTTTCACCAAATGCCCAACCCCCAGAGTCAGGAGTCAGACTGCAGAGTCAGGACACCACGGCTGTATGAATGAGCGAATGAATGGATGGATGGATGGATGGATGGATGGATGGATGGATGGATGGATGGATGAATATACATATGCATGTACGAACACTACGTGCGGTCCAAAGATTTTCACTGCGTGGAGGGCGTGGGTGAAAGGCACACGTGGCCAATTTGCAATTGCACGTGAATTGCATTGATTAGCGTTTGATGCAACATTCCTCCCATTCCCCCCCAATTTTCTATCTGTTTCTCCCGTTTCCCTGTTATTCTGTGCATTTTACAGGGCTCAAGCTCGGGGCATCAGCGCCCCGTTGTACCTCCTCTTGAACTTAGCCGCTGCATGCCTCTCGATGTCCGCCCGTACCCCTTCAACACAGCGGGGTACGACACTGACACTGACACCGACACCAACACCGGCCACACCGACACCAACACCGACACCAGAAGCGACGTATGCGACACCCCAGGCGACCCATCGCGGAGTGATGGGCGTTGCGATCGTCTGCGGAAGAAAGCTCATGAAGTCTTCGACAACTTTCAGGCCAATCTGGAAGGCATGCTGCAAGTCTGATTTCCCTGACACTGACAGTGACAGAGTCCGATGTAAGCTGAGTTGATTCTTATCCAATTGCAGAACAGTGTGTGCGGTATCTTTGGGCAGAGTGAAAAGGTGGCCTGGATAGCCCAGATCTGTATTGGCGGCTCACGTCGGTTACTCTCCTCCCCATTTGTCCAAGGTACAGTACCCCAAGGGACTGTAAATTGTTTCAGGCTACAGAGATGACATTGGTGATCATCTGAGTGTCGCTACCAGAACCCAGGAGGTCTTAGGAAGGATTGTGTGCTTAACTGACAGCGGTTGGCTGGTTTGCCCTTGACCACTCACTGGCACTCACTGGTCAGTCAGTGCTCTGTGGAGGTCCAGGCTTACGAGAGTCCTCTGTAGAAATGCAGCGCAAACAGTCTTGATTTCACTGCCCCGTTTCTTTCCTAAGATGCTTGATCACAAAAACTGCAATACCGACAGGGTCTTCTGACGCTTTCCCCGGTTCCTAACACCATTGAGCCCCGCAGCTGTCAGTGAGCCTGCGCGTCTCCAAGCACAGCCGTCGAACATATGTCCGTGTTCCACAGTCCCTTATCCATGCTCTATGTCTGCTGGATTTGCGCCAAACAGCCACAAATACGCTACCCGCACTGTCCAGTGACACCATGCCCCCTGGTCCATCCCGAAACACAATGCACCGGAGACCGATGTACCACCAGTCAGACACAGTGACCAGGGCATACCACGCACGTGCTGGCAGTGCCGCCCGGCAGCCCTCGACACTCCGTGGCCCTCATCTCCACCCACTACCACACCCCCACCGCCGCCGCCACCGCCGACCAGCAGGCATGGCTCTCCCCCTAGTTTCACACGGTACCCCCAGACCACCCGGCGCACGTAGCCTGGACCCGAACACCCACAGCGATATGGACGTTCACCAACGAGCGGGCAGACCCGGACAGCGTAGCCATAGAGTACGACCGCTGCGACCCACACCGCGCAGGACCTCAGGAGGCACCCATGCGCCCCCTACAGCACAAATGCCCCACCCTCCGCGGCGACAAAGACGACAAGGAGCGGCGACAGACCATCACGTGCGAGAAGTTCCACCCCAATACGGGATACCTCTTCCACCTGATGTACGCGTATATCACCCAGGGGCGCCCAGACAGGGGCCTCCTCCGCCTCACCCCACGAGCCCAGGCCATCATCACCCAGGGGATAGGCGTCTATGCAGCGCCACTACTGCAACCCAGGCAAATCACCGCCAGAACCACCCAGGGGAACCCCATCTACGTCTATCACCCCACAGCAATCGCCCGCCTACCCATACCCAGCGACACCGACATCATCTACTTCACTGACGCATCCGGCACCCAGCAACGCACCCCCACGGTCGGTTGCCCCTCCGTGCGCATCACCCGGCACGCGGACGGCCTCCACGTGGAACACCACAGCGGGGCCACCATCTTTGGGGCGTCCTCCCACGGCGAACTGCGCACCATGGCAGACGCCGTCACCGCCACACCGCCACCCACGACTATCCGGCCCCGAGACATCTGGGTAGTCGTGGACGCCACAGTCGACATCCACCTCACCAGGCGCCTTGCGGACCTGCCCCTCCACAAAGCACTCGAGTCCGGCCTCACCACACAAGCGTTGGGACTATGGATGGCCTTCAAGGGCATGCACCCCCAGGACGCCCTACACATTGTCAAACAGGAGTCACACCGCTAGGCATACGTCAATGGACGCGCAGACACGCAGGCCAAACACCAGAACACCAGCCACACCCCAGGGCTCGAACACGTGCGACTGGACACCCCACACCACAGCCACCTGAAGCACCTGCCCCCGATACCCCCGGCCACACAGCCCCCCCAATGGATGCCCGAGGACACGCCGTACACGGATCGAGACAAGCGGTACCACTACCCCACACCCATCCAGCAGCTGGCCACCACACTGGGCCACCCAGCGAACACCGAACTCCTCCAACGCCTCAAAGACTCCATCCGCATCCCCCTCTACTACTCCGCCCTGCGCCTGGATAGCCTCTCAGCACACCTACAAAAGCCCCGACTCCAACTCGCCCTCGAACAGCTTCCCCTCCTCACCCGATACCACCGATGGTATGCGCGCCGCTCGATCCACGTCCCCGCAGGATACACCAAATGCATCTGCAGCCACGCGGATGAAGAAAGCTGGGACCACTTCAAGGTGTGCCCCATGTACAGAGGACTGGACACCCTCACAGACTGGAAACCAACCCACACCATCGCACAGCACGCCGGATGGCTGACGCAATCCCCGGCGACCCAGCAACTCACCACCGTCCTCAAGCAGACGGAGGTACTCGAGGCGGTCCGCAGGGGACTCGTCCCCACTGCCGTCTACACCTTGCTACGCACCCACGCGGAGGACCCCCAGGCCACGGCGGCGCACATGCAGCGGACGGCCGTTGCCAAAACGGCGGAGCAGCTCTCATACCACACGCACAAATACCTGCAGCATGCAGTAACCCTGCCCCCAACAGACCAAGCCCACCTCCTCAAACTCCTGTTCTACCAGCCATGAGAACCTACCCCGTGACATACCAACACGGAACCCCCACCACGTCTACACACCGTCCACCGAGCACAGCACTGGCACAGCACACACGGGCACCACAGACACCGCACACACTCCCACCAGCATGCGTGCGCCACCAGCCCCCATCCCCCAACACCGCCGTCCGTCTATAGGTACCACCAACCGCCAGCCACCGCATGTCCCCTCTGCGTTCGCCAGCGGCTACCACAGACAGCCCTGCCCTGCACCCCAGACCACTGGGTCTGCCTGGGAGCCGCGCACCGCCTCACCCACTGCCCCCACTGCGGGGACTTCAACCCCCACCACCGCGAGCGGCCCGCGGCCCCAGCCGCACCCCCCCCCGCCAGCCACCCCAGCTTCTTTGGGTTCCTCACCGACACCCTCCGGGACCACCTGGGAGGGTACTACGTGGCGGATGCGGCGGACCACGCATGGACCATAGCCGTGGCCACGGGCAGCACACCCCTGCCCCCCCACAGCCCACCCCTACGCCACAGCGGAGGCGGCTTGAACGTGGCGGCCCGCCACATTCTCCTCGCCCTGTACCTCCACCACCGAGACCTACACCACCAGACCCACAACTCCCGGCCCCCCAAGCAGCAGCCCTGGCGCCAGAAGCGTGGGCCGACACGGCACCAGAGGAGATAGCAGCCTACCTCCGAATCACTTGCCGCCGGTTCAACAACGCCCTCGGCCGACAGAAGGGAACACCTTACCCACTCAGCGCACTCCTCTACCCGGCACACCACCCCCACCCGGCACAACAGAAGTTCCCGGAGGGCTGGGCGTCTTTTCCGGACGCCCACCTGGCCGCCCCCGACGAGGCCACCGCCACGCGGATGGGCCTCACGGACCAGGAAACCTACGTCAGAGGCCTCAAGACGAGCCTCTAAGAGGCACACCGCTGGCACGCCCGCTCCCCGTCGCCCCCACGGGGACAGGGGGGTTCACCCGCCCCCGACACCCACCAGGCCAAGAAGACCAAGACAGGTCAGGGGGCCCGCCAACGCGCCCGCCAGCAAGGCGCGACGCCCCGACCAGGGCCCGGGTCCAGCCACACCGCACCACCCCACGCCCAGGCCCCCGGGGCGCACAAACAACACCGCCACCGCCAGCGCCCACCACCACCACCGTACCGCAGCACCCAAACCCTGCAGCCCAGTCAGCCACCACCGCCCACACACGTCCACACCATGCCAGGACCACCATACGCGCAGAGCCAGGGGACATGGCGCCACCAACACCACCACCACGCCCCCGTCCCTCCCAACCCCTACCCCCCAATGCCCCCATGCTACAGCAACCCCCACCAGCTACATCCCCACCACGCCCCAACACAACCAGGCCCCACGAACCACCCACCCCACATAGCGCACATCAGCGCACCACACCACCACGTATTCCACCACCACCAGCCCCTGCCACCACACCCACCAACGCCGGGGTACCACACACAACCAGCACACCCTCCACACCACCACCACGCGGTCCAGCACCACCCGCCGCCCCCGCTACACGGGCCCACGACACACGAGCCACGGTACACCCCCATGGACCCGCGAGGAGCCGCGCACGCACACCAGCAACACCAGAGCCTAGTAGAAGCGCCCCACCACCACCAGCAGCCCCCCCACCGACACCCCATACCAGCGAGCACCATCCACCAGCAGCCACCCATTACATACGGACCACAGCCCCACCCGGACGCTCATGCAGCCGCCTCCCACCCACACCCCGGCACCACAACCAGTCAAGAACCGCAAGGGCCGCACGGCGCACACACGCAAACCCACAGGACCCACAGGGACGCCCGGACCCCCAGCCAGCACAACACCCACCCCCGCCCCCCCCCACCCCACCACCACCAGCAGCCCCCCGTCCCACACCCCATACCAGCGAGCACCATCCACCAGCAGCCACCCATAACATACGGACCACAGCCCCACCCGGACGCTCATGCGGCCGCCTCCCACCCACACCCCAGCACCACAACCAGTCAAGAACCGCAAGGGCCGCACGGCGCAAACACGCAACACCCGGAAGACCCACAGGGACGCCCAGACCCCCAGCCAGCACAACACCCACCCCCGGCCCAACCCACCACCAACAACGCCACCCCCACACCACCCCCCCCCGCCCCCCCCCCCGAGACCAGGCCGCGGACACAACACGCGGCAGCCAGCACCAGCCAATTGACATCAATACCCCCGCCGACACACGCCACCGCGAATCCCCCCTCCCGCGACCGCCACAAGAGACCCCATCACCGGACCCCACGCGCGACAACGACGACCACCCCCCCCCAACCCACACCGCCCCCCCCATCACACCCCGCACAACCAGCCGCCGCACCGGCCGAACCCTACGCCCTACACAACCCCGCAGCGGTACGGCAGCACCTCTGGGGACTCGGGGAACAGGACGTCGTGCCGTACCTCCGCACCTCCGGCACCAGCACCCCCATCCGGGCGGCCACCCTGGTCCAGGCAGCCACCCTGGGGGAAGGCGTCAGAGACTTCCTCTTCAACGCCTACCTCCACGTCGCCCGACACGAGCGCCCCCCACGCGCCACCCCAGACGGCGAGAGCCCGCCCCCCACGGGGAGCCGGATCTGGGTGCCCCCCATCGACTGGGGGCGACACCTGGTCGGACACCCCGTGCCGGGGCGGGTGGACACCAAGGGCCGCACCCGCTACCACGAGCCCGACATGGCCCAACCCCCAGCCGGCGCCACCCCCGACAGCACCAAAGAGTGGGAGCGGGAAACATGGGTAGCCCGGATGGCCTCCCTGAGCAACTTCCGGCACCATGTCCCGGGGGACATCCCCACCCCCGACGAGCAGCAGCCAGCCCCCTCCACGTACATGACCCTCATGTACACTCTGCACTACACCCTCTGTGATAAGATCGCGCGCACAGTGCTGCCATGGGATCGCGCGCACAGTGCCAGCATGACAGTAAAATAGTACTCAGAGAGTTTGTATTATAAAATCGCCGTTTGTTACAGATTAATAAGATGAAATTATGTAATGTGATCAAGTTGTTCATTGCACGCTGGATTCTGAGGGATTTCAAAAATGCATGAAGGATTTCCAAAAATTAAGTCAAAGACAAGATCATTATTAAGATCATTACAATCTTGTTAATCGAGCTCGGTATGTCTGTTCCTGCTGGTGCAGTGCGAGATTCGTCGCAAAGTTCATCGCAATCGAGGCCTTTGTCATGGAGCAGTTTGAAAACTGAGTGGCCAACTGAGATTTGTGGAGAACCGATGCCGGATCAGCCCCGTTATCGCGAGCTCCAGATTGAACAGTGGCGGCTGACGTGCCGCAATGAGGAGCTGCAGCTGCGTACGGAAGAGCTTCAACGCGAATTAAAGCAGGAGCGCAAGCACTTTGATAGGACATCGAAAAAACTGCATGCTCAGCTCAAGTTGACAAAGGCACAGCTACGGCAAGCGCAGGAAGCGCTGAACGACGAGCAAGACAAGCTGCTGCGGGCTGAACGCTGGGAGCAGCGCCTGGAGAGAACAATGAAGACCTGCGCCGTGCTAATGCGGCGCTCCGTACAGAACTCATGCAAGGAGGCATAAGCGATACACGTAAGTATTTTGAAGTGTTGCCGCGTTGTGGCACGTTCACGTCGTTGTGCAGTAGTTTTTTTTTTTTTTGGGTAGTTATTGTTTTTTGCGTTTCTTCCGTTGCCTCCGTTGCAGGGCAGGGCAAAAAAATTGAAAGCAAGCCCTCAGCGCTGAACGGCATGACGGCGCGTGAACAGTGTGGTGAGCGGCGGAGCACCCTGTTTTCAGGTGTGTTTATCGTTGCATGCCTGCTGTGAAGTGCATGAGGCGGAATTTTTGTTTGGGTTATTTTCGTGTTTCCTTGTAGGTCAGCAGTGGAGATACGTTTATGGGGTTTGAAGGCAGATGGTCTGCAGACGCCAGTGTTGTGCGCCAATGGTGTGTTCTCCCGTTGCATGCCTGTGTCCTCTTTTTTTTTTCATCGCGCCTTTGGTGCTTTTCTTTTTTTTGTGAGCCTGAATTGGTTGGCACCTCCGCCTTTTGCGCATGGCCACGACCCTATTCCTTTTCCTTTTAAGGTGCTTCCGTTTCAGGGTGAGTATGTATGGTGTTTGGGCTTTCTTTCTACCTTTGCCTTTATTTTCGTGCCGTGGCTTGTTGATCGCCTTCGGCGGCGGCCGCCCACTGTGGGCGATGTTCAGAAATTTACGGTAAACCCCCTACTGTCTAAGGAGCGTGAGGCTCCAAACCCCCAAACCCTAGGGTGTGCGCGTGATGCGCTGAGTGGTGCGTGAGGCACCCCGCCCGCGCTGCGTGATGCGGCGATTTTTTTGTGTGGCGTGCGAAGCGCCCAGTCCTTGGGGTTGCGCGATGCTTCCCCCGGACACCCCTCCCTGGAATGTCTTTTCTTCTAGGGTGATTTTTTTCTTTTCGGTGGTGCAGCGTGAGTTTCGCTGCGCGCCCTGGCCTTGGTGCGTGCTACACATGGCCTGATCGACAGGATTTGCAGCTGTTGGCCGGCGATGAGCCATTGTGGCGTGGTTTACTATTGCTTTATGCTGACAATGCCCGTGTGTGTTGAGTGATTCCTCGTCTGCTAGTCCGGTCTTGTTTTCGTTCGTTCGTACGTGTGCTATTATTTTGCTATAGGTGTGTTTCAGGTATGTGCATTTGTGCAGACACGGCCTTTTTTTGTGTTGGTCGTCTTTCGTTTTACTTTGTTACTGCAGTAATGCTTCGTGTAGGTAGCAAAGTATTTCAGAAACGTCTTCGAGTGTCTGTGGCATAGTTCCTGCTTGCATAGTTGCAGTGTTTGGGTCGTAGATTTTGTGTATCGCTGCTGTTTAGGAGGTTATGAGAAATTCAGAAGTTGGAGGTCAGAAGTACACACTAGAAAATTCTTCAGGTAGTTGCTCATTCATTCGCAGTCGGACACGCTGCGCATTTTTTTATATGATATGCGTGTTTGTCCCTTGTCACTGTCTCTGCAGGGCCAGAACGAAGCGTGGATTGAGAATCAGGTTAAACAGGTTAAGTGGTTTGTTGTACAGAAGCTGCAGGTTTTTGCACGCTTGCTGATACACATGAAAACCCACTGATATCCACGTGTTGTTGCTGGTGTTTTCTGCAGGGCAGGCAGGGATCTTGTATAGTTAACCATTTTGCATGATGGCAGAAAATACAGCAGTTTTGTTTTTTTGAAAACTGTTTGTCAGTATTTTTCTTTCTATTTTAACTCTGTATGTATGTATGTAGACACGGCTTAGCCCCCCCCCCCCCTCTTTGTGTATGACTGAGTGTCTATTTTGTTTTGTGTGCGCGCGCTTAGGTTTTCAGCCATTTGCGTTGTGTTGCACCCACCTGCAAATGTCTTGTGCAGGGAGTGTGATAAGATCGCGCGCACAGTGCTGCGATGGGATCGCGCGCACAGTGCCAGCATGACAGTAAAATAGTACTCAGAGAGTTTGTATTATAAAATCGCCGTTTGTTACAGATTGACAAGATGAAATTATGTAATGTGATCAAGTTGTTCATTGCACGCTGGATTCTGAGGGATTTCAAAAATGCATGCAGGATTTCCAAAAATTAAGTCAAAGACAAGATCATTATTAAGATCATTACACCTCTCCAACACCAACTACCACGCACCCACAGACCACTGGGTGGTACACGGCACCGACTCCCTCCTCCCCGCCGACTACACCCCCCCCCCCCCACACAACCCAGGCCCCGACACGTACGCCAGGGGGGACGACCCGGACGACCCCCACATCTGGGGCACGTGGGAACGCAAATCCCTGGAGACGCTGCTCTCCATCCGCAGCGGCTACCAGGGCCTTCGTAGGGCGATGTATTGCCTCGCCAAGTGGACCCAACGGACCTGGGGGATCCCCACGGACCGATGGGTGTGGGTGGTCACGCTGCGCCCCCAGCAGAGGGAAGCTCCGCCAAACCGCAGGAGACCCACGCCCCCACGCCCCACCACCCTACAACCCTGCCCGTACATGGTGGCAGCCCGCCTCATGACGCTGCTGTGGCCGGGCCCAGACACCCCCACCCGAAACTACCCCCACCTCACAGAGGAGGACATGCCCGGCATCCAGCGATGCTTCTTCCAGACCCTCGACTACCTCCAGCAAACACACCCGCACGTCCTGGAGCAGATATGGCCACCCCCCGGGTAACCCACGTGCCCGCGCAGCCGAGACAACGCCGCCACGCAAGCACCAGCACGCACGGATCACCAGGGAAAACGCGCGCACACGCCCCGTGCCCGAGCCTGCACCCTCGTTCTCGCTACTTAAAGGACCCAGCATCATACGCCCGCCCCCGAAGCCCAGGACTCTCCGCCGTCTCCCACAGCCCTCTCCTCCGCCCGCCTCCAACTCCACAACCTCCACCACCACGACCACCTCATCCAGCACCACAACCACGTCCTCATCCTGCACTCCACCCCCCAGGCCGCGGGGGACACCTCCCAAACGGGCCCCCAAACCCGCCCCCACCGCGAGCAACCCCGCCGCCGCCAAGGCCCACGCCCCGACGAAGCCAACACCCACGACCCAGCCGAAACCCAAAACCGCCGCCAAACAGCCACCCAAACCCGTCAGAGCGCCACGACCGCAACCCGCAGCCAAGCCCAAACCCAAGTCCAAACCCGGCGCCACGACGGCAGCGGGAGCCCGGCCCCCCGAGGACGTCCTCTATGACATTCGGCCCCAGCCGTCCCAGGCCCGAAGGCAGCAGCGCCCAGCGCGGCGCCCCCCCACCGTCACCGACGCCAGCGCCACCACCTTCATGGCGAAGCGCGCCACGGCCGAAGCACGACTCACCTCGTCCCGCCACCTCTCAGAGCCCGCACCCCAGGCCCACGGACCGCCCCTGACCAGGCCAGAACGACGCCAGGGTCCGCCAGCAGCGTCCCCGCCCCCCTACCAACCCTCGATGACAGCCCACATACAGCGCATGCCCCACTACCGCCGCCGCCGCGAGTCCCCGCCCAACCCCGAGACAGAGACCGTGCGCGCACACCCGCGGATCCACATCCGCGCGCGCCCCCCCTCTCCACGCACCCCCACGGAACAGGACTACGAGGAATCCCCCAGGCCCGCCACCGCCACCGGTCCCCACAACCCCGTCACACCCACCCACGCTCACTCCTCCGCCCAAGACTGCAGGCCCGCCCAGGAACAGTGGTGGCAGCGCTGGACCCACACGCAGCACTGGGAGCTGCGAAAGTGAGCCCGGGGAGAGCCCTCCCTCGAGGGCTTGGTCCATCGGCCCCGCAAGGGGTCGGTGGAGAACTGCCGCCTCCGGCCGGCGGGGGGGTGGATGCCGCAGGCCGCATGGGAAGCCATGCTGGCCGATGCGCTCCACCCCCTGGGAGTCCACCCCCGCAACCTCCCCGCGCCCCAGGACCACCCGTATGTCCTCAGGCGCCTGCGGGAGACCCTCCAGGAGACGCAGCGAGACAGCATCCGCCATTGGGACATCACCCAAAGCCCGGCCCCGCAAAAACACACCCCCTCACCACCCCACAAGCGTCGGCGCACCGACACCGGCGACACCCACAGCACTCCAGGAGCCCTGCGCGCCACACAACACGACGCGCCTGACCCCCTGGCCAGCGGTGCCGCCACCTAACCCCGTTACCGAGCAAACCACCACCACGGGGCGCCACGCCAGGCCCCGCCCAGAAGTCACCAAACGAACCGGACGCCGAAGGAAGCCAACGCACACGACAACGAGCACCACTACGCCCAAAGTCACCGAACCCAGGCCCGCTACCGTCGCAACCGCCTGACCGAGCAAGAACCCAAGTCCAAATCAAACCCGAGCCACACCCCGAAACCGCTAACCCTTGACTCCTAACCAAGCCCGCCGAGGGAACAACGTAACCAGGGCCTACACCCACAGCCCACACAGCCGCCTAACCAGCCAGCTCCAGAAGCAAAGAGACACCTCACCAAACCCACCCTGACCCAAGCCCGTGTACATCAGGACGCGCGAGCCGCACCCCTGGGGCGCGACCGCCGCCACAGCACCGACGACACACGCCAGAGGACACAACGCTATTGCACCGCCGCACCAGCTGCCCATGCCTGTGCCTGTGCCTTTTCTCTATTTTGTTTTTTCCCCCCCCCCCAAAAAAAAAAAAACAAAAAAAACGAAAATTAGGAGGGGAGGAAGAGGGACACACACTGCACACACGTAGGGCGGCCGAGGGACAGGAAAGAACCAATACCCCAGGGGTCGGACACACTGGGGCGACCCAGCCGACCCACCGGGCAAGTGGCAGGAGCGGTACTCCAAGGCCACTGGTCCGAGCCCGGCCAGGCTGCATCGGGGACCATGGCAAACGTCACCCGGAGCCATGGAAGCAACCGGTGACAGGCGAGCCGGTACACAGTCCAGGAGGGGGTCACCTGCCACGCAGGGTGGCCCCGCAACTCAAGCCACAAGGGTGAGACGGTCGTACCGTAGACAAGCGGGAGCAATACCCCTTGTGGTGAGAGATACTCCGCACGGCTGGGCAGCCCCCCAGAGCTGCCGCCCAAAGGAGGGGGCATGTGGCCCTACCCATGGACACATGTGGGGACACCCTCCCACCTGGGACACATGGACCGGGTTGCCGCGACAATGCCTTCCTGAGCACATGCGGGAGCGGCTCGAGAGGCACCTGACATAGGGCAGTGGGAGGGACAGGACGTACCCTTGGTAAGACCTTCTTCCTGCAATTTCAAAGGAGGCATCCCGAGCTCCCGAAGATA
The DNA here is from genome assembly GCA_964036045.1 of Eutreptiella sp. 'Long Island Sound 2002'. Lineage (NCBI taxonomy): Eukaryota > Euglenozoa > Euglenophyceae > Eutreptiales > Eutreptiaceae > Eutreptiella > Eutreptiella sp. 'Long Island Sound 2002'. The sequence continues at coordinate 45,935,000 of OZ038386.1, forward strand.
CCTACCTACCTACCTTGATTCTTACCCAATTGCAGAACAGTGTGTGCGGTATCCTTGGGCAGAGTGAACAGGTGGCCTGGATAGCCCAGATCTGTATTGGCGGCTCACGTCGGTTACTCTCCTCCCCATTTGTCCAAGGTACAGTACCCCAAGGGACTGTAAATTTTTTTTCGGCTACAGAGATGACATTGGTGATCATCTGAGTGTCGCTACCAGAACCCAGGAGGTCTTAGGAAGGATTGTGTGCTTAACCGACAGGGGTTGGCTGGTTTGCCCTTGACCACTCACTGGCACTCACTGGTCAGTCAGTGCTCTGTGAAGGTCCAGGCGTACGAGAGTCCTCTGTAGAAATGCAGCGCAAACAGTCTTGATTTCACTGCCCCGTTTATTTCCTAAGATGCGTGATCACAAAAACTGCAATACCGACAGGGTCTTCTGACGCTTTCCCCGGTTCCTAACACCATTGAGCCCTGCAGTTGTCGGTGAGCCTGCACGTCTCCAAGCACAGCCGTCGAACATATGTCCGTGTTCCACAGTCCCTTATCCCTGCTCTATGTCTGCTGGATTTGCGTCGTGCATTGGGATGCGGGGTGTGGTTTGCATGAAAAGAGCCCCGCCCGTGTGCACCCCTGCGTTCTGTTGCCCTTTGTAGCGCCTTCCACACATCGCCGAGGACATCAATTCTGTGGACGAACCGCCGATTGACAAACCGCCGAGAAGCGCGGCCCCTCATAAGCCTGTCCACAAAGTGTGTTTTCTGCATGGCCAACACATTTCTGTTGCTGCTGACGCTGCTGACTTGACCTTGCACCTGCCGCCCTTAACAAATCATCACCTCCTTCCTACTGACCAGCCGTGGACGGTCTTGGTACCCAGAGCTGCCAGTATACTGTGGGCTATCAGATGTGTGTCTGCAATTTCCCCTGTAATGCATGCGGCTGCAGGGTACCCAGGCAGGGGGGAGTAAATGTGCTGGCAATTCTGTCCAAAGGATTTCGAAACAATTACCCTGGCATATTCAGGGGTTTTCGAGGACACTGAAGGACATGTCATTTCTGCACCCACTGCATTTACCCCCTGACCCCCCCCCTGCACATCCACAGCTCGATTGCCATCAATGAAGTAGTCCCAACTGGCACCATTCTTTTGCTGCCGTGGTTTCCCTCACACCCGCGGTCAATGTATGGAGCATCAGTAATCTCTCACCGGGCCAGAAACGTTGCCTGAGCCTGACAGGGGGCTTAGAAGCGGAGGCAAGCCGCCCCTGGCCTCACTGATCGCATGGACAATATTTGCGTTGACAACCTCCGTGAAAAAAAATAAGAAAGAAGATGCGTCAGCAAACGTTGTCGCATGTTGTCGGTCCACACCCAGGAATGTGAATCCTTTGTTGCTGTGGAAGGCATACCAGAGCTGTTCCCCTGCTTGCATCATTCAATTCCCCTTCCACCGATTCAGGCCATTCACGTCATCTGTCGTTTTGGCAATTTGGGTCGTTGAGTCCAGCAGGTGCTTCAGGTGATTTGGAAGCAGTTTGGGCACTTTGGCACTGATTTAGTATCCGCAGTCTGAGAAGCTGGCGAGTCAACTGCGAATCGCTTTTCCACCACACAGTTGCCCTCGACATTTCATTGATGCCAAATGCTGGTACCTGCATACACACGGCCAACGGCCTGCAGCAGCACATGCGTGTCATATCGTCCGTCGCTTTTGTCTATCGCAGGGCCAAGGAATCGCCAAAAGTTCGTGCCTTCCGGACGTTCCAACTCTTTCTACCGCGCCCCAGCACCTGCCCAGCAGCGCGAGCGGAGCCCTTCCGACTCCTTCCATCGCCCCCCTGAGATGAAACCGAAAAGGCTTGATGCTTCTCCAAGTGCAATGCCAGGCCTCTTCAGTGTTGGCATTCCATTGCGCAGGACCCACCCTGCTCAGTCAAGGCCATGGAAGCCGGCAAGACAGTGGTGTGTGAATATCTTTGCTTTCGTCCCTCGGATGTCTCGCAGAATTAATCTCAATTTTGTATTTTTGTTCAGGACAGCCCTTAAGGGTGCTCAAGGCGGAGGGTTGCTGACGGGTTACGATGGTGATTGGAAGGTAACTGACAGCAGTGGAAGGAGCCAGTGAGTCCAACTGACAACAGTTTTATCGTAATGAAAGATGGTTTCCCCCCTTTTACGGGTAGGGAAAGCCCTCATGCACTTGATGGTTTTGTTGGCCAGCTGGTGACGCCCTTTGCCCCCCTCCCCAGCCCCCTCCACCCCTCCACTCCTACCTCACTGCATCATCAGTGTTGATGATTCCTTGTTGAAAACAGGTCTGGACCTGGCAATCAAAGATCTACCCTGGGTAGATTGTGGGGTGCATTGTGGATGCTTAGCCCCCCCCCCCCCTGCTGTTTTAATTGGGTCCCACCGCCCCACTGCTTTGCTGCAGTGCTGCTTTTAAAATGGGTTTCTCTCACAAAAGGCAGAGGGTGCTGGAAGAGGAATCTCTGCAAAACATCGGTGTATGAGTTTGGGCTAAACGTATTTGTGTCTGGGGACTGCGGGGCTGCTTTAATACCCACAATGCAGCAATATCACCCTGTGGTGCGCTTTGTTTATTGCAGTACAGTGTATATTGCTGTTTTACACTATTGGCACGTGTAGTGTGTGATGCGAAGTTCAGCATCAACCTGTAATAAGTTCATGATGCTACTGTGCGCTGCCTTGGGACTCGAGGCGGAGCGTGTGACACCCAAGCACCTCAGAACCCTAGTACCAAGAACATGCATGCATGCCTTGGGAGCGGGATACGCCAGGAAGTCCGGTGAACCCCTAGGGTTTCTGCCCAAAGGAGGGGACGTGTGCAAGCACGGGGGCCCACCCTCCCGGCATGACAAGCAGTCACGCTGGCGGCGATCAGCCCTCCCGGTGTTGCCCGGGGCCGCTTTGTTGGGGGCCACCAGTCAGGTCTAGCGGGAACTAAGCTGCCTCCCCTCTTCACGCGCGGAACCTCCTCCTGTTCGTCACAGGGGCGACGCCAGGGGGAACCATGGGGCGCCTCTCCACGACCGAGTGCACCTACCTACCTACCCTACATTCATGATGCTACTGTGTGGGTCAAGGACAATGCCCAGAACCCCAAGGGTGCTGTCGCATGGAAGAAGGTGGTGGACCACTTTTATATCTGCCTGGAACCTTGCAGCAGAAGCCGTATTTCCGGACTCCCCTGGTTGGTGTGTCCGCGCCACAAAGGTTCGTAACACTCACCGTCAACCACACAGCCCATGGGGTCTTCAAGTCCGCCCCCGAAGTGGAGCCGTAGTCTCTCCTTTGCAGAAAGTGGTGGTGTCAACAGATCAACATGCAAATGTTTTTTGGTCCCCTGCTTGCTTCCTTGAATCCGCAAATTGACCTCACTCTATGGTGCCTGCGGCATCAGGCCAAAGGTTTTTGGTGGTAATATTGCAGTACCTTGAGGGCGGTTGGCATTTGATTGACGATGCATGTCAAATGAGGGAGCAATACATAGACATGAAGAAACCAATGGAGACTTCTAAGGGGGCCTCGGTGATGGTCCTGAGTTTCATGGTATCGTTTGCGTGACGGGGTCGCCCTCTCTCTAAGGTAAGCCCCTGAGTCAGAGGGGTTGTGGGGGAGAAAAGGTTTGGGGTGAAATTAAGGTGTGGGTCGGTGCAATTTCATGCACACTATCAACCCTGTGCAATGAGCCCCACGTGCTCGTTGTGCATGTCAACGCTCTCAACTGCCGGCATTGAACGCAAGCGTTGGAAGCCGGACCACATCGGTGGTGAACCTGCTGCCAGGGGATTTCTTCAGATTTGCAGGCATCAGACGTGTCGAAGTTGAACGACATGGGAAACGTCAAGGCCACTTCTGGGTGGCATCTCCCTACCTCTTGTTGGTTGCGCTTGCTCCCTTGAGCTACAGGCGCGATTGGTCATTAACTGAAGAAGGGGTTGCAAATGGTGACAGCATGGTGGCTCGCCATTGCAGATGTGTTCAAACTTGCAGCAAGGGTCCCTTGCAGGGGTAGCAAGGGGTTAGTGTGAGCTGTAATGACTCTCAGCTTTACGGGCTATCAGCCTGTATGATGCCGACCAGTTGGGCCCCAACATACTTCTAGTATGCTGAACCCCCCCCCCTTCCCCCCCCTCCTCATTTTTTTATATGGTCGGCTACCCTGTTAGGGTCTTGCATCGGAACAAGAACCCCCCTATGGTCCCCCATACTCAACGCTGTAACACTTTAACCTTGCTGCACATTTGAGGTGCCACTGTTTTGTTTGATGGCCCTGGGGAATGCTTTTTTGCTGGCTTGTGAGAGGGTATTGCTTTCTGTCCTCAAACACCCCTATCAGAGGAGGCAAGTGTTCAAGACTGCTAGGGTCACGCTGCGGACTGGCCATGTTCGGCTAGGCCCCCCCGTGGCCATGGGTGAAGAGCCAGAAGGGGTTGCAAATGGTGACAGCATGGTGGCTCGCCATTGCAGATGTGTTCAAATGTGCAGCAAGGGTCCCATACACACATACTCATTCAGCCTCTATGGCATACCCCCCCAACCCACCCATACTCATTGAGCCTCTATATGTACACCCCATTATTTTGTACACGGTGTACACTCACCATATTTCAACTGCTAACCCATTTCTCTGACTGCTGCTATGAGTCGGCAGCAGCATGTTTAAAAATCGGCTCCCTCAAGTGCATGGACAGTAGTGGGTGGGAAGTCATGAACAAGAGGGCAGGGATATTGATTGGAATATTGTGTGGGCAGTGGCAGGGTGGGGGGGTGGGGTGGCGCATTTTTGGGGTCTTGGGTGTGCGTGAAGGGTTCTGAGATTCGGTGTCGAAACGTGTGCTAAGTATACCGGTGGACCCCACATTAGGTTGCGGCTTCACGACATCAATATACTGATAAGTACATGCTGTACATGCTGGGTTGATATGCGGCGAGATGAATGTACATCGCGGCCTGGTGCCCCCACCCAACCCTCAAACTAGGCCAATCCGGTGCGTCGCACCCGTCATTCTGGTTAGGGTCTTAGGGAGCTGATATTTTAATACAAGCACAAGCACCTTTGTTGTCTTGGAACTCTTCAGGGACCTCGCCGACCCTAAATGAGTTTGTTTTGTAGTTGGGTGCCTTCCTGAGGTGAGGATACTGTTACACAAATATTAAACGAGGGCTCTGGTTCTGCATGCAATGCAGGTGCCACACCAGTGGGCAGGGAGGTTGATATGCCAAACGAAGGTTGATGCTGAATGGATGCTTAATGTCTTGACCACAGACGGGAATGAGGGAGAGGGTTTCAGGTGAGTTCAGCACAGGGTGGTCCTTAAGGGACCAGATTTTTTTTTTGCTAAGGACCGCCCTTAAGGACCGACCGCCCCAAGCCACCAACCGCCACCAGCCTCCAACCACCAACCGCCACCAACCGCCGCCAACCACCAGCGGCGACCAACCGCCAACTGCAAACCACTGCCAACCGCCACCAACCTCCCATCACCAACCACCAACCGCCGCCAACCGCCACTAACCAGCAGTTGCCAACTGCCCACCGCAACTGCCAACCGCCACCAACCATGGTTGAGCACATGGAGTGCCCGCGGGTTTTTTTGGGAAAACTGGTTCCGGAACACTTTTTTTTTCCCCCGTTAAGGACTGCCCTGGTTCAGCATGTCAGGATGTTGCAAGCAGGAAATCCTGTAATTATTCGAGTTTGTGGGCAAGGACACATGGTCCACAGATGTTGCTGAGCAAGCAGGCTTATGTGCATGTCCATTGCCTAGATCCCACACCCCAACTAAATCCTCCGGCCCGTGGTACAAGGATGTTGCACTGGCCAGGTGGGAGGCAGCCTTATGACACCTGCCGAAACCTGTCAAACGCTTTTCTTGATTTTTGTCAGTGCCTGCTGGGGTGTGTTTATGCATGCAGCAGTAAGTGTGGATTTGTCTTGTACTACACAATGTGGCCTAAATTTTGTATGTATGCATTTGAGTTGCTGCGTGCACGTGGACTGAGTAAGATGAAGCCCTACAATGCAGGGGGTTTGGAGTAGCCAAATGAACTGAGGCATCATCACAAGGACAGTAGGAAGAACCCATCCTCTCCGAATTTAACAGTACACAACGAAACCAAAATGTGGTTTGTTGCCTCTTAACGGTCTCAAAATGGTTGCCACAGGTAGTCTAGGATAGCCAAATGTAAAGCAGGGTGTAGGCAGTGAACAACAAATAGCAATCCTTGGAACCACAGAAATCAGACTTGATGAATCCCAGACAAAGATTGGAAAGGTTGCAGATGGACAAACAGAATTTAGAATTGTTCAGAACCAGGAGAGATCAGATTTTCAATTAAACATGATGGAGCCTTTACAGTGGTGTGGTGATTTTTATGTTGCTTTCACACAATTTTGCAGTGATTCGTCGCAGTTACAAGCCAAGTTAGTTCTGTGGCAACTCATGCAGCGATCTTCCCGGGGTTGCCTGTGTATAACTTCCTCAAATGAACCCAAAGTGAGGTTGTGTGCTCAAGCCTGGATGCAAGCACCATGTCACCCCCCCCTCCCCACTTTTGGGGGTTGTTTATTTAGCATGTCCGTGCTAATATTGACGCGTGTCCCTGGGGGGGTGGTCTTTCCCTAGGCATACGGCTGCACAAACCTAGCCCACGTAAACTGCACCCTGTTTTGCACCTCAAGGGAGGCACTTGTGTGCAACAAAAATACGCCCAATTTCCTCGTGTTTCCACCCGAAAAGTGAGACCACCCTCCCATCTTCGGGGCTGTATGACAGTTTTTCAGAAGCGCTGGGTCACAGGGTGAATGAAACAAGGTGCCCTACATGAGGAGTGTGTAAACGCAACTCTTGAGCTCACTGTTTTCACAAAATTCCAAAAGGGAGGAATCTCAAAAAGCCTTCTTCAGGCTATGAGCAGAATGCAAGTGGTCAGGGGTATCAAAAAAAAATATTTTTTTGGCATGTTGGGTGCGCGAGCCCTCGCGCACCGAGTGTTCCGCTGTGCAAGTCTTTAACCCATATCGAATCTTGCAGTTTTGTATTTGCTCCATTCCTCCTTCATGCCACTTGCGATATCAAAAACTCATCTCAAAAAGGCCTGAAAATCTCACTCCAGGTGACTGAGTGCGCGAGGCCTAGGGCACTCTGCCTCCTTAAATAATTTTTTTTTCATGTGGACATGTACAGGTTGTGTGAGCAGCTCCCATTGTTAATAGTTTTCTAGAAGCTCCAAAAATGGGTATTCTTCAAATTAGCCAACAAAATGTTTCTTTCGGGTAAAATGACCGGTAAGCCCTCTGATTTGGACTGAAAAATAATTCTTTGACCCCCCTGAAAACAGCAACAAAATGGGCAAACTGGATGAAAAATGCATTTTTTGGGAGGGTGTGGAAAACAGTACCTTCAAAATGGCAAAAAAACGGTTTTTTTCAATGACAATTTTGGTGCTTCGGTTAAAAAAGGGGGTGCAGTTTGCGTGGGATAAGACAAAACCAAAGCATTGACAATCAAGACGAATGCACGTCTTGACTGCTTGTAGGCAATACACAATCATACGTACAACCTTTGCCGCCTAACATAAAAGAAGACAAAAGTATGTACACCAAAATTCTATCACATACAAAACAGTCAGCGATAATTAGCTAAAGAGGAAACGCTCAACCTTTCAATGGTCTTGAAGGTCATGGTCATCTTCATAGAACAAGAAGGATGTTCTTGTTTAGTGCCCTAGATATCTTGGTGAAATCCTGCGGGTTTTGATGTTGAAAACCCAAAGCAAGGCAGTAAGTAGAGCAAGAAGAGGATGTGGATCGAATCAATGAATAGTTTTGAAATCCAGTGTAACACAGAAGGGCTGCAGATAGACAAAGCAGGTATAAATACAAAGATGCAATCACAAAAGGATAAAACGAATAATTTTTATATGAAAACTGGCAGCACTCTTGCTTCCCAACTAGCCTCAAGCACTTCATGTGCACTCTTTTGGATGAAATGGAGTTGGTTAGGAATATGGGGCAAAGAAGTTAGGCCAGACACAGATTATGACTTGGCCAAGCAACTGAATTCAGAAACAGTTAAAACGTAGAAACACAATAAGTGGTAGAAACAATTGAGTATAGGGGTCTTGGGGTGGGAGACCACTAGGCTTAACCTCCAAGGCCTTAGGCATGAAATGCCTATTTTTTTCGGTATAACCTCCATGAAGGAAGATACCTCCGCTCAGTTGAGTGGTAGGGGTGAACTTCATGGGGCGCTAGGGTTATAACCCTAGTTACTTTGAGAAAGTGTACTTAAAGCTTCAAAAGGGAGATAAAAATACTTAAGTAAGCCTTGGCACCAACAAAAGGGTTTTAAGGGGGGCTTGGCCTGGATCAAGCCCTCCCAGAAAGACATGGTAGTGACTTTTTTTTACTCCCCCCTTGAGTACTAGTTGATCAGGCTAATAGGACCAAGGAAAAAGGCTCAAATATTCCCAAAATTACCTCAGAAAATGCATTAAACCTACTAAAAACATTCTCATCAGTTCATGTAAGCATATCACATTGTACGTACCCTTGAAAAACAGTGTAATGTACTGTGAATGATGTCCCTTCGATGGGTCATTCCTCAAAAGTCGCCAGCGTGCGACGAGACCTTTTTTGTAAAAATGTGGGGGTAGTGGGGTTTGAACCCAGGACTCCCTCCCTAGAGCACACATACTTGCCCACTAGTGTACAGTCGAACGCTCTAATGCGGACGGCTATCGCTGCATAAACAGCAATTCAGTAAACGTCCTGACCAAGGGCCAGGGCGGAGCAATACTCCCAATGGAAGAAACAAATCTCCAGGAGCTGAAAGAAATAGAAAATGGAACCAACAGGGAGTGAATCCTGTGGTTTAGCGGAAGGTGTAGCGATTTAAGAAGTCGAATCGCTAGAAACAGACGAAACAACGCGAGAAATCGTCATCTTTACTATTAGATCTAAAGTCGCAGACAAGCGCAACAGAAGCGGACTCCAGAAAAGGGGTTGCGCAAGCGTAAACGGCTCTGGAAAGACAAGGTATGAGCCATAGTTTTTGAAGTTCTAAAAGAAACTTTTGCACAGTTGCTTCAAAATTTTTATAAACTTTAGGAGAAAGTTTTGAAAATGAACCCACACCACAGAGCAGGCGGACAACCCATCTCTCAGGTATGTCAGTGTCATTTCACACGCATGCATTGCGTTCGTGTTGGTTGCTTCGGTAAAACGTTAGGGTTGTCACCGCTGTGTTCGTTGGGGGTTCGGGTGCTCCTCACCTTTGCTCTGCACAGGTAAAAAAAAACAGAAATGAAAGGTATGCGATGCGAATGGAGCGCGCAGCGCGCACGTAAGGTTAGAATATGCGCTGTGCTCGCGATGCATGTGCTCAATTTAGGCATTCACACGCTGTGTCGCTTTCCCTGTGCTCCAATTCACCCTTGTTCTCTCTTCACAGGTAAGAAAAGAAAGCGCTTGGTCGTGTTCGTGTTGCCGTAGCGCTAAAATAGGGTTGCTTAAAACGCTTAGGCTTGTTTTGCGCTGTGCAGTGTGCCACTTTCTCTCCTCTTTGTGCAGGAAACAAGACAAGGAAAGCATGCATGACACACAGTGCATTAATCGCTTAGGGTGGTTTATAGTTCGCCGTAGGTTTGCTTAAGCGCGTAGGGTTGTTTTGCGCTCGTGTCTTCCTCGGCATTCACATGATGCGTGGTGAGTAATGTAGGTAAGCCCAGGAGGAGCACACCTCCTGGTTGAGTCACGCTGTGGTTGGTTGTGATGGGTTAAATTAGGAGAAAGTATGAGGAATCAGAAAACCAGTGCATACCAGTGCATGCATATGACGCATTAAAGGGTAGGACAAACGAAATGCGCACGGTACAACTCTTGTTTAGGCTACCGAGGGACTCCACCCCACGTTCTATAAGAGAACGGGTGGAGTTCTTTACGCTTGCTTGCTTGCACCTGGGTTCGAGGACAGTGTATTATAGGGCTACCTGAGAAGCGTATAATACGTGGAGGTAGTCTTGGTTCCTTAGCCGCAAACCCAGGCCATCTGCCTTTGCTTTACAGGTGGGAAGGTAAGGGCGATTGGTGCAGTCTCTTTGAGCAGCGCTAAAATATGCTGCGCAGATCACACAAACAAATAACTGCAACTCAGCCAGGAGTGGCGAGTGCAGTCCAACTTCACCGCCATGCACGCTGTGCACGCATGCTGAGCACTCCTTCCCTCCAAGCCCTGACAGGGAAACACGTAGTGGTGTCCCTGTTCGGCCACGGTCGCTTAGTAGCGCTTTGTTCTCTTGCTCTTTCACAGGAGGGTCAGTAGGACCCGAGACTTCATTGACAGCAGCTCCAAGTAGAGTGTGTGGGTGTTAGGGTCAGCAAGCCTGGCAGGTGTTGAGTGCAAGTGATGAGTGCTCACCCTGCCTTTGAAGGCTGGTGTTGGCGTTGGTGAGTGTAGTGTAGTGGTGTCTCCTGTCCCGCGTGCTTTTCTACGTGGGCAGGGGAGTCCGTTACCTTTTGGCCTTTAGCAAAAATGGGCGTTTTGTATGCCCTTAGCACACTTGGCCACCCCTCCCCTCTAGTAGGTAGGGCTTTTGCCGTCTTCCCCGAAGGATAGGCGCCAGCACAGAAATTGGGCGCCATAGGAGTGGTAATAGAACCTGATTAGGACCTTCGGTCCGACATCAGCGAAGCCCGGTCTCCGGGAGCCACGCCGGGGAGAGAAGTGAGACACACACAGACATACGTAGCACACTTAGGGGTAAGGTAAACCCAGTAAGGAAGGGTGGAACCCCACGGGTCTGGACCAGTCAGAGGTCCTAACTGCCGGCACGCTTGTCCCCAAGGAGGGAGAACACACCTTGCTTCATAACAGCTTGCTTGTCATTCCCCCCTGGAGTAGTAAGCCACCGTTCTTCGTTGGCTCCCCAAGGTCATTACATCAGGGCAGTTCCCGTGCAACACATGGTCAACAAGGCATACACTCGCCGGGTGGCCACAAAACCTGATAACCGGCCACCTGGTCCACGCTGGAAACCATAGGCATGGGACTGCAGGGCACAGACAGGGTCAGTGCAGTGCTCAGTAAGCAGTGGTCTGTGAAAAACCAATGGCCTTCGGCGAGGGAGTGGTTGTCACGGGGGGCTAACGGTCCTGTCCTGCGATGCAATGCGGGGCAACTGTGACAACTGCTCTCACACACATACACAGGCACATCTGCACAAGAGTGCTCACTGCCCCTGTAAGGTTAGAACACAGTCAGTAGAGTGACACAGTGAAATTAGTTTTTCTTTTTACGCTGGGACAGAGTCTCAGCACGGGTTAGTAGCTGCCCCTCGTTGTTCTCAAGGAGGTGGGAGTAGAAGATGGGGTTGATACTCCCGACTGGTTGTATGAAGGCTGACATAGGTTCCCAGGTTGCCTCAGATAACCCATAGCCATCCAACAGGGTTAGGAATCTCCAGCCCTGTTTGTACTCGTGGCGAGCAATACCTACAACCACGTAGTAACCATCGACTGCCATGTCATCGGCAGTCATCTCTTCTAGTTCGTCTGCCTCCTCTGTGCTGGCAGCGTTCTCTAGGTCAATACAATCGACCTCACTGTCGCTCAGGCGCCACTCATCCCAGGACAAATCTTTAGGGGAGTGATAGTGCCTCAACTGTTTAGGTGCACACAGCAGTTCACCACCTAGACGTGGGCTGCACCTGACATGGATCCTGGATCCATCTATCCTGATGATACAATAGGCTCCAAACTAAGGGTCCTGTAGGCAGTTACGTGGCCAGGAGGGTAGGCGTGAATGGTGAACCAAAACAAGGTCACCAACCTTGAAGCTGCAGGTCGCCGCAGGCGGTTCCGCCGCCTCAGTTCACGGTCACGAATGTGTCCCAGGTTAGTCCCAGCCTGGTTAGCCATAGACTGCTTGTGTTCCAGCCAATCTCCCACAGGGCTCTTGAAGTCCTCAGGAAAGGCGGTTTTGAAGAACCAGGCAGGTCGTCCTCCATGCAACAGTTTCTGGGGGGTCAAACCCGTAGAAGAGCTCCGCTGTGAGTTCACGGTCAGCACTGCCCAGGGCACTAGGGGTACCCAGTCTTTGGTACGCTCCCGTTTCATCAGGATTCTCAGGTTTTGCTCCACCACACGGTTCTGTCTCTCACAAAGAAGGTTAGACGTGTGGGTATAGGGCACACCTGTCATTACCTCCACGTTGAGGGCATTTAGCACCCGTTTGTACCACCCAGTGTCACGGCGGATGCGTACATCTTCATCAGAGTGCACCTGCTTAAGTGCCCCAAAGGGTTCAAACCATTGTTCGACCAACATTTTCACAGTCTGCTCACCTGTGATTTTCTTATTGCAAGGGAACACACGGGTGAAGCGAGATAGCCCACAGATGACCACTAGGCAACTATCATAGCCGCCGAAGCGAGGTAGGCCGTGGATGAAATCCACATAGAGAAGGGAGTTAGCACAATGGGGTATGGGTATGCTGGAAATCAGTCCCCTATCCCTACTGTCGCTCTGCTTGCTGGCATGCCAGCCACAAGCATCCACAATCGTCTGCATACGAGACCTCAGTTCAATCGGGGTTAGACTAGAGTAGAAACACTCGCGGAAGAAGTCCACTGAGCAATTAGCGCCAGTGTGACCAGAGCTGAGATGGGACCACTGTAGTCACCCATCAAGTCGTGCCTCAGGTACAGCAATTCGGTCCTCGTAGAAGAGGTACTGATTGTTTTTATACCACTGGTGCCCGACAATGACACGGGGTTCGAGACCAGTGCTGAGGGTCTGGAGAATTTCTTTATACTCTGATTGATAGTCGGTTAGGCTTCAACCCTCCAGGATTCCAGCAGTGCGCATGGACAGGTCAAGTTGGACATCCATACGCTGTAAAGCCTCTTTGGCGAGCGCCTCAGAGCTCTCACCTATAAGCGCATCGAAGTTATTACGCGATATATAGTCAGACAGTTCATTTTTTATACCGGGGATATGATGAACTGTCAGCCTGAACTGGCTCAGGTAAGTCCACCACCGCTTTAGATTTGCTTTCTCTGGTGGTTGGCCCTTCTGAAAAGACTTCACAGGTTCCTGGTCACAGAGCCAGACAATAGGGTTAGATCCCAGGAGTCGGGATTGTGACGAAAGCACCAACATACCGGCCAGGAGTTCCTGGTCATAGGTGCTGTAATTGGAACGCGCTCCGTTCCATTTCCAATTCCAGTATCCCAGCGGTACAAGCCGCCACTCACTGGTAGGATAGTCATGCTTCAACGAGCCATCACGGTTCAGTCCACTAATACGATAATGGCAGTAGGTTAGTTCAGCTGGGTTAAGCTCCTGCCATTCGTAGATCGTTCCATCCCCCCCCACATCACTGGCATCAGTGATCAGGACTATCTCGCCCTTAGGGCAGGGTACTCCCAGGCAGTTGGAGGGGGCAATTTTCTTCTTCAACTCCTGGAAACACTCCTCCTCTCTGGCGGTCCACCTCCAGGGAGTAGTTTTCTTGATTAGGTCAGTGACGGGGGCAGAGGAGTAGGTAAAACTGTGGATGTGACGCCAATAGAAGTTACAGGCGCCCACAAAACTCCTCACGTCGTGTAGACCCTTCTTAGGGTCATCGCGAATCTGCATGTCCTGTAGGGGCTGCATCTTAGACGCGGCTGGTTTCCACCAGCCATACCCCACGTCAAAACCCAAATACTCCATCTCCTCTTTCATAAACTCACATTTTTCGAGTTTGATTCTGAGATGGTTTTCTTGACAAACAGTGAAAAACCTCACAGAGGAGAAAGACATGGTATTAGTACCCAAACTCACGTCGTCGATGTGGGCTTCCATTTCTGCACCCCGAGAAATCAACTCCTGTAGCAGAGGTCTGCGCCTCAGTATGTACGATATTTTGTTCATTAGCTCCTGGAAGAGCGCTGGAGGCATTAGCCACCCAGAAAGGCATGACCTTCCATTTAAACACACAACCTTCAGGGGTTATAAAAGCCAGCAGCTCCTGAGCTGCGGCGGTTAGGTCTACATGCCAGCAACCACTGCATTTGTCCATTTTGGTCTTGTACCTGCATTTGGCAATACGCTCCAGGGTATTTTCCATGTTAGGAATACTCCCTGAGTGGTTCTGGGTTTTCTTGATGACCTCACCATAGTCAACAACCAGTCGTAGAGCAGTCGACCCTGGTTTAGCAACCAGGAAACAGGGACTGCAGTGATGGGGGTAGTCCCCCTTCTTATATTCCTCCACGAGGCCAGCATCAATACATTCCTGGATCTGGCGCTCGATTTCTTCAACCTGTTCCTGTGGAGCTGGATAGGGACGACGCCTCACTCGCGTCTTTTCAAATTCGGGTTTCAGTTTCAGATCCATCTGGACCAGTTTTTCACAAGAGAGGGGGGGCGGCAAGGCGCCGAACATCTCCTCATAGGTTAGCAGCAGTTTCTCCAGTCGGGGATCAAGGTTAAGACTCTCGAGTTTCTGCAGGAAATCCTCCTCAGCATGGAGGTTGCTCTTTCTATGTTCTTTCTTTTTCTGCCGGTTAGCAGTTTTGGCAGGTACAGAACCATCGTCCCACTCAAGGGGACATTGCTGCCCATAGTGCAAAGAATACACTAGGGGTATCTCAGGGTCAGGCAGCATGTAGGAATCATCGTCCTCCTCAGACCGGATGGAGGATTTCCAGGTGTATCTGAGGTATTGCAGCCGCTCTTGGCGCTCAATACCTTCGGCCTTCAGGTACAACAGCCGTCGGAGCTCCGGAGTGTCAGGCTCAGACAGTGGCATGTTATTGGAAGCGGGCCGCCCTAGAGCATCAGGAATCCGGGCCACGGGCTCATCTGTGTGCATAGGCTGCATGTGTAGCACCAGTTTCCCAACAGGGGAAGTGGGTTCTGAGGTTGACTCTAGGTCTACCTCCTGCAGCAACAGCTGGGCTAGGAAGGCACTGTGTTGTAGATCAACACAGCTGGGATCTACAGGAGGGATAGTGCTGGCGATCTCAGACAGTTGGTCGTCAGCATCCTCCTTAACAGCTGCAGGTTCCAGATAGCCACCGGGAGGTTCACACCCTGTAAGTGTTGCACATAGGTGCTCAGAAGATCGATTTTTGAGATCAGAAAGAGTCAGGCCACTTTTTTCGGCCATGACCTCTTTCAGTAGCACCTGGTCTAGGTCACACAGGGGTACAGGATTGAGAGATCCATCAACGATGGATAAGAAACTGGCCCACTCAGGGGCCTGCATAGCTGTGTCTGAGTCCTCAGGCACATAGATGGGACTGTCGGGGAGTTGCACTCTTCCCACGGTCATTCGATCTAGCATACGGCGCCAGTAAGGGTGTTCACCAGAGCAGCCCCAGTCAGGGGTGCACATGACAACCCTTCCTCCCCCATAAGCGATTTTGGTTACAACCTTCGCCAGCAGGGAGAAGGGAGGGTTAGCATACGCTAGGCCCATTGCTTTTCAGAAGAAACGGAAAGCATTGTTCAAATGTTTCGAGCAGTACAACTGCATGATGTGCTGTTGTCGGCTCGCAAACAATTCCACCTGGAACTTATCCAGGTTTACCTGAAGGGCCGCCAGTCCATTTTCAAGACTGTGACGGGCCAATTGGTAGTTTTCAGTACAAAAGTTAGTCTTGGACGCGTAGCGCAGCCCAGACTCCTTTCGACCTGACAGCTCCAAAGGTACGGAGAAGAGCCCACTGCCAAAGTTGCAGTGCAGAGAATAGGGGCGCTGGAGAGACAGCATTTTTACCTGGTGGTTTCTCCGTAGGAAGTCGGTACCAGTGACGATGTCAAAAGTGTCGGTGTCCAACACTCTGCAGTGTTGGGTCACAGTTTCGTCTCCCAGGCATATATTCACATCGACCCCCCCTAAGGAATGGATGGTACGCCCATCCCCTACTCTTATGGCCACGGTCTTACTTTTCTTCAAAGTTTTTAGCAGGCGCCGGGCCACTATAGAAAGTGTTGCACCGGTGTCAAGCACCGCTCAAAAAACTTGTTCCCCGATTTTCACGACGATCCAGAAAACCAAGTCCTCCTCTTCGGAGCCGCCCCCCTACTCCTCAGCAGCGAATTTGACGTCCACCTCTGCAGCCATGAGGGACTTGGCCATCCAGGCCAGTCGCCTCTTCTTGGAGTTATTCCCCTCAGGGGAGGCGTTATGCCCCTGTGGGCGCTTCTTGGGGTCACCTTCGGCAGGAGGGGGAGTAGCAGCGGGCGCTGATGAGCGCCTCTGGGGGTTAGGGGGTCCATCTTTGCCACCCCCCTTGCCACCTCCTTTACCACTTCTATCCCCATCCTGGGGGTTTTTGCCGGGTGTTTGGTTCTTCGGGCGTTCAGCCTCCTTCCGCTTGAGTTTATCACTCTCGCCTTTCTTTATGTGACATTTGTCCTCGTAGTGACGACGTTTGCCACAATAGCCACAGGTGATGGTACACGTGAATTGATCCTGATGGGTCACAGGTTTCCCATCTTTGGAGTGCTGCTGTCGTTCCATCTGCAGCATACAACTACTGCGGTGGTCGCAGTCAGGGGCATGACAAGGTCCCCCCTTGTCATTGACAGGTTTACAGTAGAACAGAGGGGGTGTACCTGCATCAGGTTTAACCTCATTCATGGCACGTAGGTTGCCCCTTCCTTTACCACCTCCCTGGTTGGCTTTAGTGGGATTTTTAGGCCCTTTCCCTTCGCCAAGTTCGGGCGCAGGGGTACCACCTCCACCCAAGTGCTTCTTGAAGAATTTCTCCATGTGGGAGTCATTCTCCCTCTCAAGAGCTAGCTCGATCAGCAGGTCCACAAGGTCGTCGTACGAGTGGGTCCGACTCTTCCTCTCAGAGGTAGCGCGGCAGTCATCCCACGTACGTTGGGGGGTCTTACTCATGAGCCACAGGTGGGGCTCAGTGGCTCCATAGGAGCCCGCGTTCATCCGCCAAAACAGATACTCTAGGTCGCAAACGTAGTCAGAGACTCCCGCAGCGGAAGGAAACTCAGGGAGCATAGGTAGCTCCTCTATCTGTGTGCGCACACTGAGGTCAGTCTGATAGACTGGGAATGTTTTGGAGTACCTCAAACCATGTTGAACAGGTTTTCACAATCTGTTTCACCTGTTTTTGCAAACATTTCTTTTTGCATGAGCGTTTCAGCATTGAGCATTTGGTGGCCACATCCACATGGGATTGGCCAGTTAGCAAAAGAAACTCGGCAAATTCTTCTGCCCATTCGGGCAGATTTTTCGGGTCGAACTCCGGCAATTCTAGCTGGATGTTCGCCTGGGCAATCGGTCTGCCACTCTTCCCAACCCCTGGGGTTAGGCCTGAAGGGGGAGGAGATACGCCGGCAAGGGGTGCCAGGGCTGACAGCCCTCTTTTCTCAGTCTCAGTCACAGGCACGTCCTGTAATTCAGCAATTGGGACTGTCCTAGCGCGAGGATGAAAAGGGCTGGGGCAAGCGAGCTTGGGTAGCAACCTGGACACCCTTGATCTTTTGAGATCATCAGCCAACGTGCTCGATCCGGGTGAAGGTGAGAGTAGTGCTGGCTTGGGTAAGGGTTCGCTGATACCCAATTTTGCCTTGACAGCCTCTGACAGAGCTGTCACATCCGGGTCTTCAGATCAGGATAGAAGTTTGGCCAAAGGTTCGGCCGTGCAATCCAGAGCCCCATAGGTGGGCTCTGGGTGAAGAGGATCCAGACTCTTTTCAGGCGCCCTTGAAGTTGTTGGCAGGTCTGGATGCCATGCTCTCGGGTGCTCGTGTACTCTTGGTCGTCTCGGTAGTGATACTGTGTCTGCCATGTCTGTAGATGGCCCCGAATAAAGGAAGGAACCCATCTCAGTTTGAGGCGGAGACCCGAGGGCATCAAGAGGTACTTCTCCATCTTCCCCTACGGTGGACTTGTGGTACTCCTCGTGGAGCATAAACTCGTCCATCCTCCTTCGTAGGTCCTCTTGTTCTTCAGGACCACCTCCAAGAACAGTAGAAGAAGAGGCCGGACAGGCCGACCTGGCGATGGAGGCTTCGACTCGCCTGCGGAGCCTGTGCAGGCTGTCCTCACCATGGGCCGCCTAAGGTCTCCATGGTTAAAGGGGTTGTTCTGAGCGGATTTTGATTCGCCCTTCTGTGCTCTGGATCTTCCTGAGACCCAGATGCTGCTCTGAGTGGCGGTTCACTCTTTGGGTGGGCTAAACTGCCAAGTTGGACTTGTACACTTGTGATTGGCCAGGTTCGGGAGGACAGTTGGGTGGACATGTTCAATGTGCTTTTCAGTGTGCTTTTCTTGTGCTTCTGCTCAGAGTCGGTTCGAAAGGTACTCAGGGTTTGCCTCTGCTACCGGAAAGATGTCCTTGTTTAGTGCCCTAGATATTTTGGTGAAATCCTGAAGGTTTTTACGTTGAAAACCCAAACCAAGGCAGTAAGTAGAGCAAGAACAGGATGTGGATCGAATCAATGAAGGTAGGTAGGTAGGTGCACTCGGTCGTGGAGAGGCGCCCCTTGGTTCCCCCTGGCGTCGCCCTTGTGAAGAATAGGAAGAGGCTCCGCGCGTGAAGAGGGGAGGCGGCTTACATCCCGCTAGACCTGACTGTTGGCCCCCAACAAAGCGGCCCCGGGCAACACCGGGAGGGCTGATCGCCGCCAGCGGGACTGCTTGTCAAGCCGGGAGGGTGGGCCCCCGTGCTTGCACACGTCCCCTCCTTTGGGCGGAACCCTGGAGGTTCACCGGACTTCCTGGCGTATCCCGTTCCCAAGGCATGCATGCATGTTCTTGGTACTAGGGTTCCGGGGCGCTTGGGTGTCGCACGCTCCGCCTCGAGTCCCAAAGCAGCGCAGGCCTTAGGATGCAGCCCTAGCCCCGGTCTCCGGATCTCGTTTGGCCGGGTCACCTGCATGGCTCGGGCTGCCTCAGTGCCCAGGCTGTGGGCACTGGGTTTCCTACTGTTGGCTTGCGTTTGTGGTTGGGTCTGGGTTGCGGTTGGGTGTGGGTTTTGTTAACCCCTGCCAGTCCTGGCTGGGGTCTTGGTCGGATGTGTTTGGGCTCGGTTTGTGGTGTTGTCCCTCTTTTGCCGGCTGTTCGTGGTTGGGCTTTGGTGTCGGCCTGCTTATGGGACGTGTGTGGTTTCGTGCGCGTTTCGCTTGCCCCCCGCCGTTTCCGGTTCCGGTGTGCGGTGTGGGCGTGCGTGCTGGGCCCGGGTCTCCGCTGTGCCCCGCCCTTCTTGGCTGGGTTGTCGGTGTGTGTTTTTTGCGCTTTTTTGTTTTTCCTTTTTTTTTTCCGGTTGCTGTGTGTCCCTATCCCGGGCCTTGTGGTCTGTCCCCCCATCCCCTCCCTTTTGGGCTGGGCTGCTGGCTTTTTTTTTTTCGTGGTGTGTGTCTGCTTGTTTCAATGCCTCTTTTCCCGGTGGGCCGCTGTTCCTGGCTTGGTGTTGCCGGTTTTGGCTGGGTGGTTCCCCTGTGCCTCTTTGGGGGTCCTGTCTTCGGTGCCCTCTGGGTGGGGGGTTTGGCCGCCTTTTGTGTTGTTGGCGGGCGGTTTGGTGGCTGTGGGCTGTTTTCGCCCTCTCCCTCCCCTGTTTTTTTTGGGGGGGGGGGGGCTGCCTGTTCCTCTCTTTGCCTTCTCTGGGCTGGCGCACACACTGTGGCTGGTGTGTGGTGTGGTTGGTCCCTCGCCACTCCTGGCGGAGGTTCCTGTGTCCTACTCCCCGCCACTCCTGGCTGGGTTTCGCTGCTGGTGGTGGTGGGCGGACCCTGCCACTCCTGGCTGGTGTCCGCTGGCGGCGGTGGTGTGTGGTGTGTGGTGTGTGGTGTGTGGTGTGTGGCGGTGGTGTGTTGGTGGGGTTGTGGCTGGTGTGTGGTGTGGTTGGTCCCTCGCCACTCCTGGCGGAGGTTCCTGTATGCTACTCCCCGACGCTCTTGGCTGGGTTTCGCTGCCGGTGGTGGTGGGCGGTCCCCGCCACTCCTGGCTGGGGTCCGCTGGCGGCGGTGGTGTGTGGCGGTGGTGTGTTGGTGGGGTTGTGGCTGGTGTGTGGTGTGGTTGGTCCCTCGCCACTCCTGGCGGAGGTTCCTGTGTGCTACTCCCCGCCACTCCTGGCTGGGTTTCGCTGCTGGTGGTGGTGGGCGGTCCCCGCAACTCCTGGCTGGGGTCCGCTGGCGGCGGTGGTGTGTGGTGTGTGGTGTGTGGTGTGTGGTGTGTGGCGTTGGTGTGTTGGTGGGGTTGTGGCTGGTGTGTGGTGTGGTTGGTCCCTCGCCACTCCTGGCGGAGGTTCCTGTGTGCTACTCCCCGCCACTCCTGGCTAAGTTTCGCTGCCGGTGGTGTTGGGCGGTCCCCGCCAGTCCTGGCTGGGGTCTGTTGGCGGCGGTGGTGTGTGGTGTGTGGTGTGTGGCGGTGGTGTGTTGGTGGGGTTGTGGCTGGTGTGTGGTGTGGTTGGTCCCTCGCCACTCCTGGCGGAGGTTCCTGTATGCTACTCCCCGCCGCTCTTGGCTGGGTTTCGCTGCCGGTGGTGGTGGGCGGTCCCCGCCACTCCTGGCTGGGGTCCGCTGGCGGCGGTGGTGTGTGGCGGTGGGGTGTTGGTGGGGTTGTGGCTGGTGTGTGGTGTGGTTGGTCCCTCGCCACTCCTGGCTGAGGTTCCTGTGTGCTACTCCCCGCCACTCCTGGCTGGGTTTTGCTGCCGTTGGTGGTGGGCGGTCTCCGCCACTCCTGGCTGGGGTCCGCTGGCGGCGGTGGTGTGTGGTGTGTGTTGTGTGGTGTGTGGTGTGTGGCGGTGGTGTGTTGGTGGGGTTGTGGCTGGTGTGTGGTGTGGTTGGTCCCTCGCCACTCCTGGCGGAGGTTCCGGTGTGCTACTCCCCGCCACTCCTGCCTGGTTTTCGCTGCCAGTGGTGTTGGGCGGTCCCCGCCACTCCTGGCTGGGGTCCGCTGGCGGCGGTGGTGTGTGGTGTGTGGTGTGTGGCGGTGGTGTGCTGGTGGGGTTGTGGCTGGTGTGTGGTGTGGTTGGTCCCTCGCCACTCCCGGCGGAGGTTCCTGTGTGCTACTCCCCGCCACTCTTGGCTGGGTTTCGCTGTCGGTGGTGGCGGGCGGTCCCCGCCACTCCTGGCTGGGGTCCGCTGGCGGCGGTGGTGTGTGGCGGTGGTGTTTTGGTGGGGTTGTGGCTGGTATGTGGTGTGGTTGGTCCCTCGCCACTCCTGGCGGAGGTTCCTGTGTGCTACTCCCCGCCACTCCTGGCTGGGTTTCGCTGCTGGTGGTGGTGGGCGGTCCCCGCAACTCCTGGCTGGGGTCCGCTGGCGGCGGTGGTGTGTGGTGTGTGGTGTGTGGTGTGTGGTGTGTGGCGTTGGTGTGTTGGCGGGGTTGTGGCTGGTGTGTGGTGTGGTTGGTCCCTCGCCACTCCTGGCGGAGGTTCCTGTGTGCTACTCCCTGCCACTCCTGGCTAAGTTTCGCTGCCGGTGGTGTTGGGCGGTCCCCGCCAGTCCTGGCTGGGGTCTGTTGGCGGCGGTGGTGTGTGGTGTGTGGTGTGTGGCGGTGGTGTGTTGGTGGGGTTGTGGCTGGTGTGTGGTGTGGTTGGTCCCTCGCCACTCCTGGCAGAGGTTCCTGTATGCTACTCCCCGCCGCTCTTGGCTGGGTTTCGCTGCCGGTGGTGGTGGGCGGTCCCCGCCACTCCTGGCTGGGGTCCGCTGGCGGCGGTGGTGTGTGGCGGTGGGGTGTTGGTGGGGTTGTGGCTGGTGTGTGGTGTGGTTGGTCCCTCGCCACTCCTGGCTGAGGTTCCTGTGTGCTACTCCCCGCCACTCCTGGCTGGGTTTTGCTGCCGTTGGTGGTGGGCGGTCCCCGCCACTCCTGGCTGGGGTCCGCTGGCGGAGGTGGTGTGTGGTGTGTGTTGTGTGGTGTGTGGTGTGTGGCGGTGGTGTGTTGGTGGGGTTGTGGCTGGTGTGTGGTGTGGTTGGTCCCTCGCCACTCCTGGCGGAGGTTCCGGTGTGCTACTCCCCGCCACTCCTGCCTGGTTTTCGCTGCCAGTGGTGTTGGGCGGTCCCCGCCACTCCTGGCTGGGGTCCGCTGGCGGCGGTGGTGTGTGGTGTGTGGTGTGTGGCGGTGGTGTGCTGGTGGGGTTGTGGCTGGTGTGTGGTGTGGTTGGTCCCTCGCCACTCCCGGCGGAGGTTCCTGTGTGCTACTCCCGGCCACTCTTGGCTGGGTTTCGCTGTCGGTGGTGGCGGGCGGTCCCCGCCACTCCTGGCTGGGGTCCGCTGGCGGCGGTGGTGTGTGGCGGTGGTGTTTTGGTGGGGTTGTGGCTGGTATGTGGTGTGGTTGGTCCCTCGCCACTCCTGGCGGAGGTTCCTGTGTGCTACTCCCCGCAACTCTTGGCTGGGTTTCGCTGCCGGTGGTGGTGGGCGGTCCCCGCCACTCCTGGCTGGGGTCCGCTGGCGGCGGTGGTGTGTGGCGGTGGTGTGTTGGTGGGGTTGTGGCTGGTGTGTGGTGTGGTTGGTCCCTCGCCACTCCTGGCGGAGGTTCCTGTGTGCTACTCCCCGCCGGCCCTGGCTGGTTTTTGCTGCCGGTGGTGGTGGGCGGTCCCCACCACTCCTGGCTGGTGTCCGCTGGCGGCGGTGGTGTGTGGTGTGTGATGTGTGGTGTGTGGTGTGTGGCAGTGGTGTGTTGGTGGGGTTGTGGCTGGTTTGAGGTGTGGTTGGTCCCTCGCCACTCCTGGCCGAGGTTCCTGTGTGCTACTCCCCGCCACTCCTGGCTGGTTTTCGCTGCCGGTGGTGTTGGGCGGTCCCCGCCACTCCTGGCTGGGGTCCGCTGGCGGCGGTGGTGTGTGGTGTGTGCTGTGTGGCGGTGGTGTGTTGGTGGGGTTGTGGCTGGTGTGTGGTGTGGTTGGTCCCTCGCCACTCCTGGCGGAGGTTCCTGTGTGCTACTCCCCGCCACTCCTGGCTGGGTTTCGCTGCCGGTGGTGGTGGGCGGTCCCCGCCACTCCTGGCTGGGGTCCGCTGGCGGCGGTGGTGTGTGGTGTGTGGTGTGTGGCGTTGGTGTGTTGGTGGGGTTGTGGCTGGTGTGTGGTGTGGTTGGTCCCTTGCCACTCCTGGCGGAGGTTCCTGTGTGCTACTCCCCGCCACTCCTGGCTGGGTTTCGCTGCCGGTGGTGGTGGGCGGTCCCCGCCACTCCTGGCTGGGGTCCGCTGGCGGCGGTGTTTCGCGGGTGGAAGTGCCCCTTGTTGTGTGTGTTTGTCCCTGGGTGCCCTTCTCCTTGGTCTTGGTGTGTGTGCTTTTGTGTCTTGCGGTTTTTGTCGCTTCCGCTCGGTGCTCTGTGCCGTGTGCTGTGCTGTGCTGTGTGTCCTGGGTTGCGATGCCGCGCTGCGCTGCTGCGCGTTGTGTCGCCCGGTGTTGTGCTGTTGTGTGCTGTGTTGTTTTGCTGCGCTCGGTTGGTGCCGCTGCTCGTTGTGCCGTGCCCTCTGGTGCTCCCCGTCACCTTGGGGCCTTGTGCTCTGCGGCGCTCTGTGGTGCGGTGTTCCCCCGCGCTGTGTGTGTTTTGTCGTTGCGTGGTGGTGTGTGCTGTTGTTCGCCGCTCTGCTTTGTGCTGTGTGTGTCCTTGGTTGCTGTGCTGTGCGTTCCCTGTCCTCTCCGCTCTGTGTGGTGCTGTGCTTCGATGTGCTGGTGCGCTTGCGTTGTGCTGTTCGTGTGGTGCGCGCTGTTGCTGGCGCCCGGTGCTGTGGTGCGCTGCCGTGTGTTGTGCTGTTTCCTTTGGTGTGCTGTGGTGCGGTGCTGGGTCTGGTGGCCCGTGGTTGTCTGCTGGTGCCGTGCTGTGGCGCCCTGCTGTCAGTTTTGCTTTGTTGGTGGTGTTGGTTTGTGGTTTTTCTCTGTGTTTGCGGTGCTGTGCTGCGCTGCGCGTCGTGTTGTTCGGTTTCGGTTGCGTCTGCGCTGTTGTTGGTGCCTCGTGCTGCGGCGTGTCCCTGGGTGCTATGGTGTCTCCCTGGGCGTTCTGCGGTGTGGTGGTGCCGCTCTGGTGTGTCGTGGTGTCTTGCTGCGCTGTGCGTTGTCCTGTGGTGTCCTGCGCCCTGTGCTGTGTCGTGCGTTGCTGTGCTGCCTTGCGGTGTTGTGCTGGTGGGCTGTGCTGTGCGGTTGTCTGCGCTGCTGGTGTTTGTTTTTCCTTTTGTTCTCTTTTCCTTTGCTAAATACCCCTGCTGTTTTTCTGTGCCTTTGAAAACTTTCTGAATACCAAAAATTTAAATGTTTCACCTTAGAAAGTCAAACTCTACGCAACTCACGCACGCAGGCAAGCAGCAATACCAAGGTGAAATTTCTGACTTACGTGTTGCCACGCGGCCGCGAAGATGGTGGTCTTGCTTGTAAGGGGTTGACCGCTTTTCCCCCAGGGGCCGGTCGCCTAAGCTGACGAAAAGGATTGAGGGGGGGAACGAGGGAAGGGGGGTGGGTGCATGGAGAAGGAAAGAAAAGGAAGGGAAGCAGGGCGAAGGGACGCGGCTTCTTAGAAACAATTTTTTCGAGTTTTACGCGCTGCTCGCGACGCGTTTTTCTTTGCGCCTACGGCTAGTTAGACGTAGTGAGGGACGGCGTTAGGGTCCTACGAGCGTTTCGGTGTTTACGGCGCTAACTATTCACCTATTTTACGTCGAAAAATTTTTCGTCGCGTTTTTACGCGTTTCCCAGCGTGCTTTTTGGCCTAACCGTTGTTTATGCTAATTAGGTTTATTTTCAGCTATTCAGAAAAATTTTTCCGTCGTGTTTTACCTATCTTTTTATTTCGTTCTGGGACAGGGCCCCAGCGCGTGCGACTGGGGGGCCAAGTCTCAGTCACAGGCACGTCCTGTAACTCAGCAATTGGGACTGTCCTAGCGCGAGGATGAAAAGGGCTGGGGCAAGCGACCTTGGGTAGCAACCTGGACACCCTTGATCTTTTGAGATCATCAGCCAACGTGCTCAATCCGGGTGAAGGTGAGAGTAGTGCTGGCTTGGGTAAGGGTTCGGTGATACCCAATTTTGCCTTGACAGCCTCTGACAGAGCTGTCACATCCGGGTCTTCAGATCCGGATAGAAGTTTGGCCAAAGGTTCGGCCGTGCAATCCAGAGCCCCATAGGTGGGCTCTGGGTGAAGAGGATCCAGAGTCTTTTCAGGAGCCCTTGAAGTTGTCGGCAGGTCTGGATGCCATGCTCTCGGGTGCTCGTGTACTCTTGGTCGTCTCGGTAGTAATACCGTGTCCGCCATGTCTGTAGATGGCCCCGAATAAAGGAAGGAACCCATCTCAGTTTGAGCCGGAGACCCGAGGGCATCAAGAGGTACTTCTCCATCTTCCCCTACGGTGGACTTGTGGTACTCCTCGTGGAGCATAAACTCGTCCATCCTCCTTTGTAGGTCCGCTTGTTCTTCAGGACCACCTCCAAGAACAGTAGAAGAAGAGGCCGGACAGGCAAACCGGGCGATGGAGGCTTCGACTCGCCTGCGGAGCCTGTGCAGGCTGTCCTCACCATGGGCTGCCTAAGGTCTCCATGGTTAAAGGGGTTGTTCTGAGTGGATTTTGATTCGCCCTTCTGTGCTCTGGATCTTCCTGAGACCCAGATGCTGCTCTGAGTGGCGGTTCACTCTTTGGGTGGGCTAAACTGCCAAGTTGGACTTGTACACTTGTGATCGGCCAGGTTCGGGAGGACAGTTGAGTGGACATGTTCAATGTGCTTCTCAGTGTGCTTTTCTTGTGCTTCTGCTCAGAGTCGGTTCGAAAGGTACTCAGGGTTTGTGTCTGCTACCGGAAAGATGTCCTTGTTTAGTGCCCTAGATATTTTGGTGAAATCCTGCAGGTTTTGACGTTGAAAACCCGAACCAAGGCAGTAAGTAGAGCAAGAACAGGATGTGGATCGAATCAATGAAGGTAGGTAGGTAGGTGCACTCGGTCGTGGAGAGGCGCCCCTTGGTTCCCCCTGGCGTCGCCCCTGCACATGCAACCATGGAGAACTTGACGTTAAATAAATTAATTGATCTCATACTCTCGGGAGACCTGGAATCCCACATCCTCAATGGATGGACAGGGAGAGAAAAGATTGTATTTCATCATGCCAAACCATCCTGAAACCAAGGATCAACGAGAGATCTTCCAGGGTTTCCTCCCTAAGCGCACATGTACCTGGTTCCCCAGAGAGCTCCCAACCTCATCCCATGGCACATCCATTCCCCAACCAAAACCCAAGAGAATGTATACTCAAACACCCGTGAGAGTATATCCATGGGGGGAATGTCCTATCCCGAAGAGAGGGAGTCCCGTCCCAAAGACAGCACATATATAGAGAACGTTTCCCCATTGCCCCAGGAGAGACCTTCACCAATTCATGCCCTGGCAGAGCTCGACCATCCCATAATCCAGTCCAGGAGAGCATGTGTATGGAAAGAAGATGGTGCCTAACCATGACCAATGAGCGCACGCATGCACTTGGAGTCCCTGTTCCAAGGAGAGAAAAGGATCTCTATCCGATGGGGAGAGGAGAATGTCCCTGTCCAAGGAGGAGTAGATAATCACTATCCCATGGGGAGAGGAGAATGTCTGTTAAATTCCCGCTTTGCATCTTGTTCCTCTGTTTGAATAGTCTCAGTATCACCTGGATGAACTTGCTTTGGTGTTTGTTCTTGCTCCATTTCACGTACACAAAGATTTCGATGGCAAACAAAACCAGACCAAGATTCCAAGACGAGCAGAAATTCGATCAATAAAACCAATAAAGAACTTGATTGGGCTGCGCAATGAACAGACAAACAGTGGGTGATGTTTGGCCTTGCAGTTGCATGTATGCGTGCATGTATGCTTCAGAACCACTCAGGACTTTTGAAGCGACTTCAGTCTGCACTCGGGAAATTGCTGCAACAGTGAATATTGACTTCAGATCAGGGCTAAAATGGTATATCACAGAAATCAGGTCTCCTGCAAAGATAGTAAAACATACGCAAGAAAAATTGATTCTCCATGATAAAAAACGATAGAAAAACACTTTAAATGTCTTGCAGAAATTTTCTGTAGCTCAGGAAAAAATAAATTCATGTCTGCAGAACTCAGTAGGAACTGCCCTGATGACCTCAGAACTCAGTAGGAATCACCCATAGTGGAGGCGGCGCGCTCATGGGCCAAAATAGGTCAAAAATTTGAAGTAGTCATATGACCCCTCTATAGATGCGGAATTTCATGCTGAAACTGAAAATCACACTCATTTCCTGTGAAACGACCATAAGTTGGAGAAAGATGTAGATTACTGAACAGCTCAATCTCAATGAGACTACCCAAAAAAAATAGATAAATCAAAGGCCAACAACCATGTGAGCTATGTTACAAATAGCGTTCAAAGAAGAAACAATGGAATATCAAACAACGACTTATGGCATAAAATATAATAGATAAACCCTCTTTTGAATTATAAGCTAAGCCATTAAGTGCCTTTCAACCATATTGGAAGTGATCAAGCTCCATGGATAAAATTTTCCCCAATGACCCAACCAAACTCCAATAAAGATTAATACCATTGCTCCATATGAAACCAATGGTTTCAGAAATTGTTGCTCATTCATGGACTTTTAACACCCCCTCTCAGCCTGAATGCACGCTGTTTGTGAAGGCCCTGTCCACAAATGACTCCCATGTTCCAAATGACCAACAGATATCACCTCAAACCGGCGTCAATGGGGTCCAATCTTACTAAAAATTGGGAGTTGTACCAACCATAAGTGACCAAATGTAGACCAGGATGAGTCCTTCAAACGGTCTCTGGAAGAAGTTTCAAGGTCAAATATTGAACAGTTTTAAAAGGCAGATATGGCTGGCATAACACAGTAACAGCAAGTTCTGTAGTTACAACACGTTCTGGAAGGAGTTGAGTTGGAGGGAGCCAAGTATCAAGGTACCTGGGGTTATTCTGGTTCCCAAAGTCTTTTGGTTATTTCATGTTTGGAAAGTACTTTGAATGTTACTTGGTCCTGGTTTTACTTCGCACACCTATGGTCAACTTGAAGCCACGTTTTAGAAACTACAAGTTGGGGTTTTGGAGGGAGTCATTCCCAGGGCACCAACCTGAGATGAAGCAGTGGTTTACATGTTGAGGTGAACACGCAAAGCAACGCGTTAGAAGTCTGGACGCGCCGTTGTACACGTGCAGCGACGAGCTCAGTCCTCATGCCCTGGCAATTGTGTTATGACAGGCTGATTCATGTGGCTGGATTCGGGCATCCTGGTGCATTTATGATGTAAGATCTGGAGCTCAAGTTCATATGCTGGAGTTTCATGGCTGCGAGTGCAGGCCCCCAGCAACACTTGAGACCACCTGACAGCTGAGATACTGGCCTAATATCTCGGGTGCCTACTTCACTGTCTACATGGCTGAATTACTGTGTTTATCTGCCCAGATGGATTGGATTTGGTGACATTGATTGGGTCAAGTGTTTGGATCAGAAGTGGATTTTTGACTACTTCAACCAGGAACGTCGTTCACGACTAGGAGAGCGTACGAGGACAACACTGGAGTATCCAGAGACCGTTTGAAGGACTCATCCTGGTCTACATTTGGTCACTTATGGTTGGTACAACTCCCAATTTTTAGTAAGATTGGACCCCATTGACGCCGGATTGAGGTGATATCTGTTGGTCATTTGGAACATGGGAGTCCTTTGTGGACAAGGCCTTCACAAACAGCGTGCATTCAGGCTGAGAGGGGGTGTTAAAAGTCCATGAATGAGCAACAATTTCTGAAACCATTGGTTTCATATGGAGCAATGGTATTAATCTTTATTGGAGTTTGGGTGGGTCATTGGGGGAAATTTTATCCATGGAGCTTGATCACTTCCAATATGGTTGAAAGGCACTTAATGGCTTAGCTTTAATTCAAAAGAGGGTTTATCTACTATATTTTATGCCATAAGTTGTTGTTTGATATTCCATTGTTTCTTCTTTGAACGCTATTTGTAACATAGCTCACATGGTTGTTGGCCTTTGATTTATCTATTTCTTTTGGGTAGTCTCATTGAGATTGAGCTGTTCAGTAATCTACATCTTTCTCCAACTTATGGTCGTTTCACATTAAATGAGTGTGATTTTCAGTTTCAGCATGAAATTCCGCATCTATAGAGGGGTCATATGACTACTTCAAATTTTTGACCTATTTTGGCCCGTGAGCGCGCCGCCTCCACTATGGGTGATTCCTACTGAGTTCTGAGGTCATCAGGGCAGTTCCTACTGAGTTCTGCAGACATGAATTTATTTTTTCCTGAGGTACAGAAAATTCCTGGAAGACATTTAAAGTGTTTTTCTATCGTTTTTTATCATGGAGAATCAATTTTTCTTGCGTATGTTTTAGTATCTTTGCAGGAGACCTGATTTCTGTGATATACCATTTTAGCCCTGATCTGAAGTCAATATTCACTGTTGCAGCAATTTCCGGAGTGCAGACTGAAGTCGCTTCAAAAATCTTGAGTGGTTCTGAAGCATACATGCACGCATACATGCAAGTGCAAGGCCAAACATCACCCACTGTTTGTCTGTTCATTGCGCAGCCCAATCAAGTTCTTTATTGGTTTTATTGATCCCATTTCTGCTCGTCTTGGAGTCTTGGTCTGGTTTTGTTTGCCATCGAAATCTTTGTGTACGTGAAATGGAGCAAGAACAAACACCAAAGCAAGTTCATCCAGGTGATACTGAGACTATTCAAACAGAGGAACAAGATGTAAAGCGGGAATTTAACAGACATTCTCCTCTCCCCATGGGATAGTGATTATCTTCTCCTCCTTGGACAGGGACATTCTCATCTCCCCATCGGATAGAGACCCTTTTCTCTCCTTGGAACAGGGACTCCAAGTGCATGCGTGCGCTCATTGGTCATGGTTAGGCACCATCTTCTTTCCATACACATGCTCTCCTGGACTGGGTTATGGGAACGTCGAGCTCTGCCAGGGCATGAATTGGTGAAGGTCTCTCTTGGGGCAATGGGGAAACGTTCTCTATATATGTGCTGTCTTTGGGACGGGACTCCCTCTCTTCGGGAAAGGACATTCCCCCCATGGATATACTCTCACGGGTGTTCGAGTATACATTCTCTTGGGTTTTGGTTGGGGAATGGATGTGCCATGGGATAAGGTTGGGAGCTCTCTGGGGAACCAGGTACATGTGCGCTTAGGGAGGAAACCCTGGAAGATCTCTCGTTGATCCTTGGTTTCAGAATGGTTTGGCATGATGAAATACAATCTTTTCTCTCCCTGTCCATCCATTGAGCATGTGGGATTCCAGGTCTCCCGAGGGTATGAGATCAATGAATTTAATTAACGTCAAGTTCTCCATGGTTGCATGTGCAGGGGCGACGCCAGGGGGAACCAAGGGGCGCCTCTCCACGACCGAGTGCACCTACCTACCTACCTTCATTGATTCGATCCACATCCTGTTCTTGCTCTACTTACTGCCTTGGTTCGGGTTTTCAACGTCGAAACCTGCAGGATTTCACCAAATTATCTAGGGCACTAAACAAGGACATCTTTCCGGTAGCAGAGGCAAACCCTGAGTACCTTTCGAACCGACTCTGAGCAGAAGCACAAGAAAAGCACACTGAAAAGCACATTGAACATGTCCACCCAACTGTCCTCCCGAACCTGGCCGATCACAAGTGTACAAGTCCAACTTGGCAGTTTAGCCCACCCAAAGAGTGAACCGCCACTCAGAGCAGCATCTGGGTCTCAGGAAGATCCAGAGCACAGAAGGGCGAATCAAAATCCGCTCAGAACAACCCCTTTGACCATGGAGACCTTGAGCGGCCCATGGTGAGGACAGCCTGCACAGGCTCCGCAGGCGAGTCGAAGCCTCCATCGCCCGGTCGGCCTGTCCGGCCTCTTCTTCTACTGTTCTTGGAGGTGGTCCTGAAGAACAAGAGGACCTACGAAGGAGGATGGACGAGTTTATGCTCCACGAGGAGTACCACAAGTCCACCGTAGGGGAAGATGGAGAAGTACCTCTTGATGCCCTCGGGTCTCCGGCTCAAACTGAGATGGGTTACTTCCTTTATTCGGGGCCATCTACAGACATGGCGGACACAGTATCACTACCAAGACGACCAAGAGTACACGAGCACCCGAGAGCATGGCATCCAGACCTGCCGACAACTTCAAGGGCTCCTGAAAAGAGTCTGGATCCTCTTCACCCAGAGCCCACCTATGGGGCTCTGGATTGCCTGGCCGAACCTTTGGCCAAACTTCTATCCGGATCTGAAGACCCGGATGTGACAGCTCTGTCAGAGGCTGTCAAGGCAAAATTGGGTATCACCGAACCCTTACCCAGGCCAGCATTACTCTCACCTTCACCCGGATTGAGCACGTTGGCTGATGATCTCAAAAGATCAAGGGTGTCCAGGTTGCTACCCAAGGTCGCTTGCCCCAGCCCTTTTCATCCTCGCGCTAGGACAGTCCCAATTGCTGAATTACAGGACGTGCCTGTGACTGAGACTTGGCCCCCTAGTCGCACGCGCTCGGGCCCTGTCCCAGAACGAAATAAAAAGATAGGTAAAACACGACGGAAAAGTTTTTCTGAATAGTTGAAAATAAAGCTAATTAGCATAAACAATTAACGGTTAGGCCAAAAAGCGCGCTGCGAAACGCGTAAAACCGCGACGAAAAATTTTTCGACGTAAAATAGGTGAATAGTTAGCGCCCTAATCACCGAAACGCTCGTAGGACCGTAACGCCGTCCCTCACGACGTCTAACTAGCCGTGGAAACAGACAAAGAAAGAGTGTTGGTCAACCATTTTTGCCACTTCAATCACGTAGAATCGCCCTCGTAAGAAGTCTCCATGCTCCAAAGCCACGGACATAAGTTCGTTTGCAAGAGCCGGAGCCATGGTATAGTCGTACCGATAATAGTTTGGGTGTGGTGCACGAAGGGCTTCTCCGTTCTCAAAATGATATTCGCAATTGGTGGTAGTCGCCGCGCCCTCAAAGTCCGGTGCAAGCGTATTGTTCAACCATTTGTAGGAGTCCCGCACGTTGCCTAGCTCCGCTTTCTTTCGGGTGTTGGAGTCTTCTTGGCCACTCGGGAGTTCTCGTTTATCAATGATCTCTCGTAGCACGTCAAATCGAAGTAGGACATGTGCTTGCTCTATATCCAAGTTGGTACTTTGATGTACGAAGCGGCGTAGGCTTGAGGAGTGGTCAACCGTGACGCTCGTTTGCTTAGACGGAGCATACCATGATTGGGAATGAAGTCGGTAGGCGATGTATGGCACGGCGAGAGCATTCCCCAAAATGTATTGGGCGTTCTCCACGTTTTGGTCGCCGGGGATCCACCATTGCTTTGCATCATGGAAGCTAAAGCGTTGCGTAATAAAGGGGTGTAAGGGAGTGAGAAGCAAACGGGGGTCAACCAACAAGCAATTTTCCGCATTGCAATTTTTAATGGGCGCCGGTAACATGAGCCATCCCTGGAACTCTTCATTGCGCGAGCGGGCTAGTTGAAGGGCGTGTCCTATGGAGGCCGCCCAATCCGTCAGGGTTTCTACGGTGATTCCCAAGTCGTGGTCCACGTAGTTGTACGGCACCGGGCACACTAGGAAGGTCTTGTGGATGTGCAAGATATCGTAGACGTGCGCCAAGTCTTCGTGTGCACAATTTGAGTAGAAGCCCGAGCCTTTCGGGATAGTGGTGTTGAGTTCCGTGAAGGAGTTCTTTTTGTCGGAAACGTTGAACTCATGGTTCCATTGGCAAGTGTCCCATAATTTTCGCAACGTGGCACACGTGTGGATTCGCTTCTTGGCATCATACGCCATGTTGCCTTGCACTTTGATGCTTCGTGTTCGAGATATGAGGAGTTCGGCGTTGCCTTCAATGGAAGCCCATCGTTGTAGGGCCGTAGGCGCCGCTTGGCCAATATGTGAGTATTGTCCAAAGGTGACTGGAGAACCGCTAGGCAAGCTTGGATGAAGTTTTTTATTTTTTGGCAAAGTGGGTTGCTTGGAGTCATCAATATCCATAGAATTTTGCGTTTGGGAAGCATTGGACCAACCAAGGAGCGTATATGGGCTTGGGAATATGGTAGCGTCAAAATAGGCGCGTTCACGTCAAAATTGCAAAACGGGACTAGAGGTTGGCAAAGACGAGAATTGTCGGCGACGGCGGTGAAATGGCGTAGGTGGCACGATCAATGCCAACCAAGGTAGATGCTCAAATTTCGGTGAAATGCGCCCAAATGCCACTAGTCCTGGACGGCTTATTTTTTGACTAGTGGTGCGACATTGTCCATCTGAAGGGGCAATCAAAAGCAAATAGACAGTCAGAAAGTGAGACCACTGGGGATGCTCAAACAAGTGTTTTTAGCCCGTTTTGAGCCCGTGGTGGCGCGTTATGGGCCATGGAAAATCCCAAAATGCCTTGAAAATAGGCTGTTTCAAGACCAAAAATGTGTCAAAAATGGGTCGAAAACGCGTTTTTCCACAAGTGATCGTGGACCATTCGGGATGCTCAAACAAGTGCTTTTAGCCCATTTTGAGCCTGTGACGAGACGCGTTTTGGGCCATGGAAAATGCCAAAATGCCTTGAAAATGGGCCGTTTCATGACCAAAAATGGGTCCAAAATGGGTCAAAAACGTGTTTTTACAAAAGTGATCGTGGGCCAGTTGCGATGCTCAAACAAGTGTTTTCAGGCCGTTTTGAGCCCGAGATCGCCCGTTTTGGCCCATGGCGAATCCCCAAATGCCTTCACCTATGATTTTAGCAGCTGTTTTTTCCCAAAATTCAAAAAGTCAGCAAAAGGCAGATTTTCGCGGGAAATGACCTACTTTTTTGATTTGGACGGCCCCAAAATAGGGGGGGGGGGTTCCTCCTACCCGGCTTTTGTCCAAAAATATCAAAAACCCTGAAATTTGGCCTATTTTGGGGTATTTTTGCCTGCTCTGGGCTGGTCCTGCAGAACAGTGCTGCACACCAGTGTACCTGCCTACAGAGGATTTTCGACAGAAATTGCCCTTTTGTTGGGATTCTCTTGCCCCAAAATACGGATGGGGGGGTTCTTCCCACCCGAGCTTTCTCCTAAACCATCAAAAACCCTGGAACTCGGCCTATTTTGGAGTACTTTTGTCTGTTGTGGGGTGGTGCTACAGAACAGTGCTGCACACCAGCGTACCTGTATCCTATAGTACAGGCACAAAAATACCATGAAAAGAGGTTTTGTACCCAAAAAGACCAAAGGAAACCTTTTTTCTTTTATTCTGCACGCTCATAATAGGAGAGGGGGGTTCCTCCTACCCGATTGTTCTCCAAAAATACACTGTTTTTGGCCAAAAATTGGCAATTTTTGGCCATTTTTGGACTAAAACTGTTTTTTTTCTGTGCTGACGGCCCTGCAACACCGAATAGGTTGCTCCAATACAATTCCAAACACATTTCACTGGATTGGGCACCCTAAGAATAGGGTATGGGGCCCTAAAACTCACGACCCCGGCTAAAAAAACACTATTTTCGGCAAAAAATTGGCAATTTTTGGCCATTTTTGGGCGAAAACGGTTTTTTTTGTCCTGACGATCCTACAAAACGTTCGTGCATTCAAATCCGAGGAACCACCAACGGTAATGAAAACAAAGGACAATCGCAACAAGCCGCACCACTCTGAGCATCTGAGCATCTGGTTCTCTCAATCAGTTCAACATCGCACAAAGTGCATAATGAACACAGAGCTCAGGCATCTGCACTTCCAGAGATATGATCCTGCCGTATTCACAAACACGGCAATAAATTTAAATCACCAAACTCTAAACAGCACAAAGTTCTTTTTTGGGAGAGGGAAAAAAACAAAAGACATATATGCAGGCGCTGCTAATAGGGCCGGTACATTGGAAAACCAAAGGGCTGCATGCTGCTCATCGTCGAACAAAGCTGCTGCATGGGCTGCATGGGCATTTGGAGCTGGTGCATGTTCATGGCTGGCATTGGCATGGCCATGGGCATGGCAACTGGCATGTTCATTTGCAAAGGACCCATATGCTGCTGCTGCTGCTGCTGCTGCTGGGCCTGCTGGTGCATCTGCTGGTGCTGCTGCTGCTGCTGCACTTGGGTCTGCATCTGCATCTGCAGCTGCAACTGCTGCTGCTGCTGCTGCTGCTGCTGCCGCTGCTGCTGCTGCTGCTGCTGCTCCTGCTGAAACACCTGCCCAGGGGGGTTCGGAGACACCTGTTGAGACACTTGAGACACCTGCTGAGACATGTGCTCTCCTGACTCCCGTTTAACCCTTCCTTTTTTTCGGGTATTTTCACTGTTTTCACCTTGCCCGCGTTTGCGCTTCAGGGGGTTTGTTCGGTTGTTTTGTTGTTGGGTTGTTTGTTGCAGTGCAGCCAAGAGCCGCTGAACAAGGTCAGCCTCTTGTTTTACCGTCCCACTGCCCGTCTCTTCCTTCTTTGGCTGTTTGCTCGGTGGGCTGTTGTTTTTATGGCCTTTTGGTTTTGGTTTTGGTTTCGGTTTTGGTTTCGGTTTTGGTGGTGGCTTTGCGGTCGAATTCCGTTTCGGGTTCGGTTTGGGTTTCCCATTGGTAATGACAGATTCCTTCTTCACCGCTGTGGTACTGAGGTTTGTGATCTCAGGGTGACGTGTGCTCCGCCGACTGTCCTCATATGCCAGTTCACGCTTGGCCTGGTGCGGACCGCAGGACTGACACCTCTGAGGAAACTGGAAATAAATGCACTGCCCGGAATACAAACCTTCCATCCAGGTCTTCCCTGCTTCAGAGCCCTGCTTGTCAGCCAGGGCAATTTCTCTGAGGCTGGATTCTGAAAACCGTAGAAGGGATCTGAAGTCTGCCTGCCCTGCCGTACAGCAAAATGCACAGACGCCGACAACATCCCAGGAAGCCGGATTGGTAGGAATCACGGCTAATACTAAAACAGTGACGCCCCGTTCAAGCTGGACTGTCCACCTGCCTGGGAACAGGGGCTGCCCTTTTCGCGACAGACCGGGACAACGCACAGTGGGCCTCCACAACAATTGGGTGTGCAGCAGAACCGAAGCATCGCTTAGGCCGTCATACATCTGCACAGTGTCACCGTGCTGCAGGTCACTCCAGGTCACACTGGACGGCCGTAAATGTTTGCTGATCCAACAGCTATCGTCGGGCACGAATGGTGCATTTTGCGAATTCGAGAATGGTACAGCAGCAAAAAAATTAATGCCTGGACACAACTTTGGCAGCATCCAGTGCTTTTCAACTGGCAGAAACAAAGTGTCACCTGGTGACAGTGACAGAGGGGTTGCGCTGTACTGAATTGTGTCAAGAGTATGCATTACGCAAAAATGACTGGCCTCTCGGCCCAAGCACACAAGACAAATCATTAGCACGCTCTCCATGTTAGCCAGCTGACAGGGGACCGGACGATCTGTGAGCGTTATCACTTGGGCAGCACCGGGGCAAGCCATTCCGAGCACAGGGCAGATCCGCTCAAGATGCTTGATGATGTCAGCAGCAGGGACTCCACAGGCCCTTGAGCCCCCAGTCACGTCGTACCACAGACTTCTGCCCAATTTTTGAATTGCGTCAATCAGGGGCTTCATCAACGCCAGCGGCACCCCATTGGCTCTCTTCAATGGATCCTGTGGACGACAGAAGTGGAGAGAGATACAGAGGGGTACTGAAAATATCAGCATGAATACATTCCAAAATCTACCCCAATCCATAAACAATGAAAGATTAGCAACATTAGCAAGAAATGGCCAAAAATAGTAAATCTATCACAAGCCAACGGATGTGGTGGCAAGAAGGTGGTATACCGCTAATTGTCAGCTGGCAATTTCGGTTCATGCGTGTACCAGAGAGTTGGAGACAGCCAGCCTTGCCTCCACAGCCCCAACCAGAGCCTAACGTGCTTCATGATCTCCACCAGCCCCACTGGGCATTTCCCTCGTGGGCGAGAGGGGCGTTTTTGCACGATCTTGGAGTGGGGCTGGTGGACATGCTCGCCCCCCTCCGATGACATGCCCACGAGGTTGCCATGTTTGCGTAGCCGGGGGGTGTAGTGCTCCAGAAAGTAATGAATTGGGACTCCAAACCGGCGCAGGGGAAACCCGAGGTCCCAAATAAGCTGGTGTGCTTCACGGCACATGCCATCACGCTGGTCAACACCCTCCGGACTCCAGCTGTTCAGCTGGACCATCAGAATCCGCATCAGTTTCAAATATCGGTGTATTGGGTCCTGCAGAACCTCAACGTTCCGTTTGACTGTGAGACCATTTGCCGTTCGTGGGAACAGATCAGCTAGGGCTTTCCAAAAAGAATCCTCCTTCAGGATATCCTTCGTGACAATGTTTGGGGGTGACCAGTCCCTTTTGCCAATAGCTTCTTTGAAAGGTGGGTAGTATGGAAAGCGCGTAAAATGTTTCTCCAAAATTGTCTTCAATTGGACAGTGTATTCCTCAGGCAGGTTTGCTCTGGTCCAGAACCACAGGGGGTGGATCACCCCGTTTGCCAACACGTGATTGTTGCAGTGGTGTACATCATACACGCTGTTGAGGCGACATTTCATGAGGCGAAAGAAGGGAGCGCAGCGTGAAGGGTAGTTGTGAAAATCCCGCAAAGGCTGCCGTATCCAATCAGGGTGCTTCCAGAGTTTTTTTGAACCATAGCACTCCACACAACAGCAATCTGCTGTTGGTGGAGGCGTCCCTGTGGTTCGGTAGTAGGCGGCATAATCAGGAGAAAAAACCAGAACCATGCTTTCACCACCCCAGCCGCTCTCCAACCCCTTCTCAAGGGCAGGAAGCAGGTCCATGCGCTCAAACTGCGACGAGGTTGTGATGTGATCATCCTGGTCCAGGTATCTCGCAAGGGGAAGTTGCAGAAGGAGTTGGTGTGGCTGACGTGCTTGCGGTAGATGTACGCTCAGCACCTGGCATTTGCGGCGCCCATACATTTCATTGGCGTCAAAAAAGACGCAGAGCTGCGGGGTTCTGACAGCGTCATGCAGGCAGCCATGTGCTCTTGCGAGCTCCAAATACAGTGGAAGGGCGGTACTCGGGTCTAGGTACGCACCTACCGGTGTGGTAGCAATCCCCATGTCGGCTGTCAAAAGCTGCATGAGTTTGGTCACGCCTGTCCTATACACCCCCTGACCATTGCCATCATTATTTCTGCGCGCGCGAATGAAATCTTCCCATGTATCATGGGTCGTAAACTTTGCAATGAGGGTATCCCTCAATTGCTCAAATGTGGCCGGTCTTGCCCTCAGTCTGTCTCGATTCAGTGATGGCTTGACTGCATGCTCCGCAATCAGGTGCCCACAATGCAACTGCTTCGCATACGACCTCACAAGGCTGCGTCTGTTGGCCACAGATTTTTTTGAAAGCTGCCATTCAGGCAGTTTGGGCCGTCCCGGTCTGGAAGGTTCTACCATCTTAGGAAAAAGAAAATCAAAAAACAGCCTACAGCAACGTGGAGTGGTATGCGAAATAGTTGCTACAACGCTGATTGGTGCCTGCACCCAAGTACCGCCCTACCATTGTATTTGGAGCTCG
This sequence comes from Eutreptiella sp. 'Long Island Sound 2002', assembly GCA_964036045.1. NCBI lineage: Eukaryota > Euglenozoa > Euglenophyceae > Eutreptiales > Eutreptiaceae > Eutreptiella > Eutreptiella sp. 'Long Island Sound 2002'. Next base: position 45,973,513 of record OZ038386.1, read on the forward strand.
CAAGAGCACATGGCTGCCTGCATGACGCTGTCAGAACCCCGCAGCTCTGCGTCTTTTTTGACGCCAATGAAACCTCGCATGGATCCTGTTCTCTGTTGCCAAGGCTTTGAAGAGTTGCTGATGTGGTGGCCGTTGGACAGGCAGATCATCCTACATTTTGCTGAGGGGTACAGTGACAGGAATGCAAAAACCTTGAGAGGCTCTGTTTGCTTTCGGCTGAATGGTGGAGGCGGTGGAAGAGCGATAATGTCGGGACCCTCGCTTTCGATCTTGCGCTCTGATGCCGTGTTGACGTTTTGCGCTTGGCGGTTCTCGTGTCGCTTCTCTGCTTCCTCCCGTTCGGTGCGCTCCTGGGGACATGCAAAAATCTAAATCCTATCTCCGTCAATTGGAAAGAAATGAACACGATAGGTATGCACAGAATCAGGAGAGCGTTACTGCAGAACTTTGCATGGTTACCTTTTGCTGTTGCTCCTCATCCCCTTGCTTTTGACGCTTTGCCGCCTCCGCCTTCTTTCTGTCCGCCTCCTCTCGTTCGGTGCGCTCCTGGGGACATGCAAAAAACAAAATCCTATCTCCGTCAATTGGAAAGAAATGAACTCGATACGTATGCACAGAATCAAGAGAGCGTTACTGCAGAACTTTGCATGGTTACCTTTTGCTGTTGCTCCTCATCCACTTGCTTTTGACGCTTTGCCGCCTCCGCCCTCTTTCTGTCTGCCTCCTCTCGTTCGGTGCGCTCCTGGCGACATGCAAAAAACAGAATCCGATCTCCGTCGATTGGAAAGAAATGAACACCATACGTATGCACAAAATCAAGAGAGCGGTACTGCAGAAATTTGCATGGTTACCTTTTGCTGTTGCTCCTCATCCACTTGCTTTTGACGCTTTGCCGCCTCCGCCTTCTTTCTGTCCGCCTCCTCTCGTTCGGTGCGCTCCTGGCGACATGCAAAAAACAAAATCCGATCTCCGTCAATTGGAAAGAAATGAACACGATACGTATGCACAGAATAGAGAGAGCGGTACTGCAGAAATTTGCATGGTTACCTTTTGCTGTTGCTCCTCATCCACTTGCTTTTGACGCTCTGCCGCCTCCGCCTTCTTTCTGTCCGCCTCCTCTCGTTCGGTGCGCTCCTGGCGACATGCAAAAAACAAAATCCGATCTCCGTCAATTGGAAAGAAATGAACACGATACGTATGCACAGAATAGAGAGAGCGGTAGTGCAGAAATTTGCATGGTTACCTTTTGCTGTTGCTCCTCATCCACTTGCTTTTGACGCTCTGCCGCCTCCGCCTTCTTTCTGTCTGCCTCCTCTCGTTCGGTGCGCTCCTGGGGACATGCAAAAATCAAAATCTGATCTCCGTAAATTGGAAAGAAATGAACACGATACGTATGCACAGAATCGTGAGAGCGTAACTGCAGAATTCCGTGTGCGATCCTGGAAGGTTACCTTTTGCTCTTGCTCCTCATCCGCTTGCTTTTGACGCTTTGCCGCCTCCGCCTTTTTTATGTCCTCTTGTGCTCCGTCTCGCGTCTCCGCTTCCTCTGGTTCGGTGCGCTCCTGGGGACATGCAAAAATCAAAATCCCATCTCGGTCGGTCGGAGAGAAATTAACGCGATATGCATGCACAGAATTGAAAGACCCTAACTGCACAACTTTGGAACGTTACCTTTTGCTGTTGCTCCTCATCCGCTTGCTTCGGTCGGTGCGCTGCCTCCGCCTTTTTTCTGTCCTCTTCTGCTCTGTCTCGCATCTCCGCCTCCTCTCGTTCCGTGCGCTCCTGGGGACATGGGTTCTCTGCCTTTCTGGGCCTCTCAACCTGAGTGGCACGAAGTTACACAAAGCACCGAACTGTTGGCCTATGAAGCGTGTCCCACCGGCCCAAATCCCAGCCAGCGATATGCACCGGTTGTGCCACCCATGCGGTGGGGTGATGGTCTATGTGTGAGTCACAAACATTTAATGCACCGCAAGCAACAACATCAACAAGCATTGAACAGCAATAGATGCCTGTCGAATGCTGCTCATTGATATGTCCATGGGTTTGAAGCTCACTTGCGGTTTGTGCGGTGGAAACAGCTTTTGGATTGTGAAGCCTCCGGTCTTACTTCTGTCCTCAAGCGCTCGAAGAATCTCTCGTATCGTTTTGGAACTCATACCGCTAACACACAGGTTCTCGCAGAGTTTGATCAAATAATGTTTTGAGTAAGCACTTGCCTGCTTAAACAGCTCCATACGCGTCATATGCTCAGTTGCTTCGGCTATTCTTGATGCCAACACCTCCTCAGACACATCGGGTGACCTACTCTTTTTGGTATACTTCCGCAACTTTGGGGGCTTTGGTTTAGTTTTCTTGTTCTTTTCCTTTTTGGCTTTGGGTGTGCCACTTGCGCCATCCTCCGAGTTGTCGCCATCGTCACCATCGTCCTCATCATCACTACTTTCATGTTCCGAGCTCTCATCAGAAGGTGCCTCGCCGTAGTCGGATGTTTCATCACTCGGGACGTCACACCCATCGTTGAAGAAGGCAGGCAATCCAAGAGGAAGGGTTGGGAAGACGTCAGCGCGTTTGAACCAATAGAAGTAATTATTTGGGAACCTCATGCATAGGTCGTTCTTGTTTGGTTCCGGTATTTTTTTCGGTATAATCAGCATTCCGTACCAAAACAAGACCCGCTTTTCACCGGTTTGCACATTGGTGGACATGCCACATTTGATGTAATTGAAGGTCCCGACTTCAACACTTTGGTCTTCCTTAACACAATGCCCTGCAAGGAGCCTTTCTAGCTCCGGGTCCAAACTTTCGCAATTTTCCCATGCTCCGCCTTCTCCTTGTTCGGCCCCATCTTCCACGTCCCCCTTGCCTATATGACAATCGGCAGGCACCAAGGCTGGCATGTCAGGCTTTGGAATCACAACCTTTTTCTTCTTGGAAGGAGCCATTGCTTAGCCCTGTGGGTTGTACCAAAGGGAAATCACATTTTGTCGCCATGCATGCTCCCATGACCATTCGTTCACCCTTAGTTCACTATCTTTTCACCCTTTGCTCACCCTACCTAGGAAGGCATAATACACACAAAAAGCACGCAACAAGGGCATGAAGGCAGTAAGACAATCGTTGCTTACGTATGAACCATATGGAAATGGACCACAAACGGTGCAAAATAGGGCCAAAAACACCTGAAATGTTCATCGCTCATCCCATTCTTATGCACATAGTATCATATTTTATGTACAACGATGACACACGGAGAAAGAAAATTCTCAAATGGCTCAAATAGTTCCAAGCCTACCTATGAACCATATGGATATTGGATCACAAACGGTGCAAAATAGGGCCAAAAACACCTCAAATCTTCATCGTTCATCCCATTCTTATGCACATACTATCATATTATATGTAGGACCTATCATACAAATGCTTACAATAACAACCTAAGCCCCAAACATGTGTGTGTACGGTGATAGGCACGCAAAAGCCCATCTATGACCCATATGGAAATGGACCACAAACGGTGCAAAATAGGGCCAAAAACACCTCAAATGTTCATCTTTCATCCCATTCTTATGCACATAGTATCATATTTTATGTAGTTCTTATCATTCAAATGCATACAATACCAACCCAAGCCCCAAACATGTGTGTGGACGGTGATAGGTGATCAAAACCCTACCTATGAACCATATGGATATGGAGCACAAATGGTGCAAAAACGGGCCAAAAACACCTCAAAACTACATTGTTCATCCCATGCTTGTGCCCGTAGTATCATATTTTATTTCTTACCCAGCATTCAAATGCTTACAATACCATCCTATGCCCCAAACATGTGTGTGGACGGTGATAGGTGATCAAAACCCTACCTATGAACCATATGGATATGGAGCGCAAAAGGTGCAAAAACGGGCCAAAAACACCTCAAATCTACATCGTTCATCCCATTCTTATGCACATACTATCATATTTTATGTAGTTCTTATCATTCAAATGCATACAATACCAACCCAAGCCCCAAACATGTGTGTGGACGGTGATAGGTGATCAAAACCCTACATATGAACCATATGGATATGGAGCGCAAAAGGTGCAAAAACGGGCCAAAAACACCTCAAAACTACATTGTTCATCCCATTCGTATGCACATACTATCATATTTTATGTCGTTATTATCATTCAAATGCATACAACACCAACCCAAGCCCCAAACATGTGTGTGGACGGTGATAGGTGATCAAAACCCTACCTATGAACCATATGGATATTGGACCACAAACGGTGCAAGATAGGGCCAAAAACACCTCAAATGTTCATCGTTCATCCCATTCTTACGCACATACTATCATATTATATGTAGGACCTATCATACAAACGCTTACAATAACAACCTAAGCCCCAAACATGTGTGTGTACGGTGATAGGCACGCAAAAGCCTACCTATGAACCATATGGAAATGGACCACAAAAGGTGCAGAATAGGGCCAAAAACACCTCAAATGTTCATCTTTCATCCCATTCTTATGCACATACTATCATATTTTATGTAGTTCTTATCATTCAAATGCATACAATACCCACCCAAGCCCCAAACATGTGTGTGGACAGTGATAGGTGATCAAAACCCTACCTATGAACCATATGGATATTGGGCCCCATGGTGCATGAGAAAGGGATGAATAGCCTAGAATAAAGGCAAAACATCGCTTGTCATGTAGGCTTCTACCAATGG